>CM065137.1:4195000-4730000 GCA_033026305.1 Cirrhinus molitorella | reverse complement strand
CTTTTTTATTCTAAGATGCCTCTGTGTATAAGGCAAGGTTCATAGAGAAATGTTTGATTCAGTCAGTGTGGAAGAAAACTCAGACCAAACAGCAATGACTTGTGCATATGGTTACAGTCATTTTAGACACTTACATAACTGAAGCAACATAAGGAAATTCTTAAATACATAAATTATACTTTCATCTTTGTTGCTACAGTTTTGGAACTGCCTTTTTCTGTTCTAAAGAAGAGTCTGTCCTAATACTTTTGTTTGTATAGTGTATGTACAAGTCATCAGTGTTTGGTGATGAGTTTTTGGCTCAAGGTCTGCATTTAAAGTCACACTAGAGGTGTTCAGCAGCAATTAGAACTTGGCTTTTTGCAGACCAGTCAAGTTCTTCCACACTGACTGAATCAAACTATTCTCTATAAACTTTGCCTTATATACAGAGGCATTGCCATGCTGGAATAAAAAAGGGTACTGTCCAAACTTTTGCTATAAAATTAGAAGGACACAGTTCCCTAGAATAACATTATATGCTTAAACATTAAGATTAGAACTCATGGAAATGAAAAATTGGGAGGTGTCCCAATACTTTTGGCAATATAGTGTATTATAGAACAGCATCTATTCCAGAAAAAAAATATGAATTTCTTATCCCCAGTGACCTCTATGTAAACAATTAATATAAATTTCTACGTTCTTACATTCAAATCCGAATTGCATCCTGTTTGCAAATTTGATTTCAAATCCAAAAAGCATTTTTAGTTCAATTCTGAATGATGACAACATGCTCTATATAGTGTACCATAAAGAGTTCAGATCATAAACTGCCTGGATGATACCCCACCACAAGATGCACTAAAACCTTGGTATCTTCAAAACACAGAAGCCATAGCACCTTCATCTGAGACAGTATGATTCTCCCAGATAATGGAAGTCCTGCAAGTACGTGCAATACATCTTGAACATTGGTCCTTCACCTTTCATTGTAAACTATCCATTTGGGCAGAATCTTGTTGTGGCAGCCATTTCTTCCCGAAAGTTTTATATGTGTCCTGTCTTTATCCTTTCATATGATGTCTTCAAAACGAGCTGTGTGCTCCGGCGTGACACGTTCGTGATTGTGACTGGTTAATCTCCCGATCAGGACCGTCTATCTGCTGCGTGACCACATTTCTCACAATCCTTTCCCTTTCCATGAATAATGCAACTAAAGCGTCGAGAGGCGTGCTGCGCAAAAAGACGTGGCGGCCATTTGTAATTACAATGATCTGAAACACAGTATATGCCCTCGTACATCCATTCGCTCACATGAGTCTGCCACGGCCTAAGCGCATCTCGCTCGGCATCTTAAACTATAAATTAAAAATCTGTTTTTGGAAACACTTCCGCACAAAACCAATTACGACTTAGCGAATAAATATTTAATCTGTGTATTCAGTGGTAATTTGTCATCCCCCTCAACGCCTGACCCAAAGCAGCGTTACAGGGGAAGAGGTTTAATTTGCTTTAGCGGCTGTGGAAAATAGTATGGATTCAAACATTTCCTTTTTTTTCTTTCTTCTCCCCTCTTCTGCTATTTTGCTCCTCCAGGAATCTTGAACTGCAGGCTTTGACAGGGTCTATCAAAACACACCACAGGAGTCCTTTAAGCCAGAGACATGAAGACATGCCATTGCATCTTCAATAAGACTCTTCAAAAAACTATTTCATTATATAAATGCAAATTAACATCTTGTCTATTTATTTTGACAAACAGTAGGCTTGCTTTTTTTTTTTTTTTTTGCCTGTGTGGAAATACAGCCACCTCAGAAACAACTAAAAATATCTGAATGTCACTGAATTAAAAACTAAATATTAAATAACTTATAATTAAAATGAAGTTATATTTAAAATTTCAAATACATTTTTTAAAAGAAAGAAAGATTTTAAAAAGTTCAAATATACACTCTCTTCATTTAAATTAAAATAATTATAATGGACTGTAGATGTCTAATTATACGACAAACTTTAGGTCATTAAACAAACAAGAAACAAGATTAAACTTTTAAAAAGATTTGAAAGTTATAATATTACTAAAACATTATATTCCCTCTCTTTTAGGGTGATACATGCTGCAACACACCGCTTTATATATGTAGGGCCCTATGAAATCTTGAAATTGAAATTTGTAATTTTTTTATTTTAATTGTTCTAGGCAATTAATAATTGTTAATTATGAAAAGTCTAACAAAATACATTTTAGGGCCCTATATGAAATGTTTTATTTTATTTATATATATATATATTAATCCAAAAGCATGTCTAATTGATTAAAATTGTGGAAATGTACACAATTTAACAGCAATGTATCACAATTTTAACAAAAAATAAATAAATAAATAAATTAATTAATTAAGGGTAAATTATTATTTTTTTCTCAAATTCAGTTTTATTTTTTAACCAAATTCTGTGTTAATTAAAATTAATTGTATGGATTACATTTTGATTGTTTCATAAAATTTTATTAACCAAAATCATCTCTAATTAACTGACATATATATATATATATATATATATATATTTTAAAACATATATATATATTTTTTTTCCATAAATACTATGTTGTATATTTACATTTATAATTCTGGTAAATATTTTTTTCTGGTAAAAACTGATTAAAATGACTAGTAGCATAATTATTTTTAGTAGTAGTACTACTATCATTACATTAAGATATTTCTGTCATGGTTTCTTCAAACTTTTATTATGACAGGCTGCTGTAAAGACCTTTAAAGGATTACTCCACTTCCAGAATAAAAAATTCCTTGATAATTTACTCATCCAAGATGTCTTTCTTTCTTCGGTTACAAAGAAATTATGTTTTCTGAAGAAAACATTCCAGGATTTTTCTCCATATAGTGAACTTCAATGGTGCTCAACCGATTGAAGGTTAAAAATGCAGTTTCTGTGCAGCTTCAAAGAGCTCTAAATAATCCCAGCTAAGGAAAACGGGTCTTATCTAGCAAACGACTGGTCATTTTCTTAAATACTTAATAATTAATTAATATTTATACACTTTTAAAATGCTCATCTTGTCTAGCCCTTGTGAAGTGGAAGCTGTTGTAAAGGAGTTGTAAAATGCTCATCTTGTCTGGAGTGTACTCTGTGCACTCCAGTTCAAGACAGTTAGTGTATGTCAAAAAACTCCCATATCATTCTCTCCTCCAACTTCAAAATCATCATTGCTTTTTTCCCTTTTTTTTTCTTCTTTTTTTGATGATTTTTGATCTTCTTTGCACGTTTAAATTGTATTGTATTGTTATAAATTGTATTTTTTTTTTTTTTAAAGAACTGCTAGATAAGACCCCTATTCCTCAGATGGGATTGTGTAGATCCCTTTGAAGCTGAAACTGAATTTTTAACCTTCAATCCAACAACAACAACAACAACAACAACAACAAAAAAATAATTTCTTTGCGACTGAAGAAAGAAAGACATGAACATCTTGAATGACATGGTGGTGAGCAAATTATCAAATTTTTATTTTGGAAGTGGAGTAATCCTTTACATTTCTAGAGATTATGTTTTTGTGTTCATGTACTCATATTCTGAGGCAGCAGAGGCTGATATAGTGTACTGAGTGTACTTTTGATTTATTCACCTTTAAGTTGGCAAATTCCATGTTAAATTCCATTTTTATGACTGGATTCTGTGATTCCGTCTGCATTTTCTGCATCGTGGAAATCAGAGGGCCCTAAATATGGCTCACCTTCATGATTATGCAAGCATCCTTGCACACTGTCATATGTCCATTATGTGCATTTTGACACAAATCACATGTTTGGGCTCTATGACTTTGAAACTGAAATGTCAAAGATTGTCTTTTGACATTTCAACATTTTCGCTTATGAATTTTTCATAAATGACATAGTCTGAAGAAGGGGGAGCCATTCTTTCTATAGGACAAAAGAAGGTAAGATAACATTTACAGGGGAAGAAATGTTGTCAAAGTGGAAGCCCGGTTTAAAAGCGGGTTTCAACCTTAAGCACTGGCCCCGCTACACACACATCCCTTTTTTCCCTACGTCTCTGATGTTGCTCGGCTGGAAAATCCCCAGCTATTCCCTCCTGACCTCCACCAGCACCTGTGAGAGTGTATTTAGAGACCACATGATGATCCAATATGTTCAACACACTCAACATGTCATGTTCTATCTTCACTCCACTCCTTTACAACAGCTTCCACTTCACCCTTAACAGTGGCCAGGGAGGATAATAAGGTGGAACTTCAGACACTTTATGTCCGAGGGGTTTCAACTTTCTTCTATGTTTTACATAAAGGTCACATTAAAACGGTCTTACAAACATATGATGTACTGATTTATTGATTTATTGATTTTTTCAAAGCATTTTGTATGTAGAGTTTATTGTTTTACCCTTGTACCAGACCCAGTCTTATATATTGTATTTTAAATGTTATGCATACTTAAATATAAGCAAAAAGAGAAACTGAAAAAAATAATTTAAATAAATCTGTGTTTTTACCTGAAATTATCCACAGCTGTGTTTTTTTTTAGTTTTTGTCTGTGTTTGTTCTGAACTGCCTGTTGTTCTTCAGAAAATTCTTTAGGTCCCACAAATGCTTTGGTTTTTCTGCATGTTTGTGTACTTGAACCCTTTCTAACAATTAATGTATGATTTTGAGATCCATCTTTTCACAATGAGGTCAACTGAGGGACTCATATGCAACTATTACAGAAGGTTCAAATGCTCACTGATGCTTCAGAAGGAAACACGCATTAAGAGCCAGGGGTGTAAACTTTTGAACAGAATGAAGATGTGTACATGTTTCTTATTTTGTCTAAATATGATATATTTATATTTTAATTTAGTACTGCCCTTCATAAGCTACAGAAGATGTTTCCCGGAAGACAAAATAAGTCAAATTTACCCTGAACTTGAAATTCAAAAAGTTTTCTTAATGCATCTTTAAGAGTTGCATGAATAATAATAATAATAATAAAAAAGGCCAAGAGTGCACATGGTTGAAGAAACACTCAACTGAGTGCTGCAACTATTAAAAATACACAGAAATTGGAATAATCTAAAAAAAAAGTGAAGAAAGAAAGAGAGAGAGACAGAGAGAGAGGTGGAGTAAAATGCATTTTGCATAACAAGAAAGAAAGATCAAAATGCAGAAATAAAAAATAGGATAGGATGAAGGGCCAAGGAGAAAAAGACAGTGGCAAAGGACATTTTATTCATCTAAATATGTCTGGTACACACATTTGCTTTGTTTGCGTCTCAGGACAGACAAAGCGCGGAGTGTCTTGGATACACGCTCGTCACAAGGTCTACCTCTGTCACATTTGCATTGCATGGCCTTTAAAGACGCTCGACTGTACGCGTGTTGTTCCTCTGTGCGCTTTGTTTTGCTTTGCTCTGCTCTCAAATTGAGTATATCTCATTTAGTCTGATCTTCCCAATACTTATTCCCAAACAATATCTCCAGCTGCACTCTGGCCCACTCTCAGGAGAGGGTAATTTATGCGCATGACAGCTGAAAAAAACAAAGTTTACTTATTTCATGTTTAATGCATAAGAGCAAGGGCTTCCTCCATCTCTAAACAAATAGCAAGTGGGAGTTTGGATTTATGACCGATCAGTGACCATTGTGTGTTGAAGTTGGTCTATATGATAATGAGATTTATATAGTGAAATACTGCAGAGCTCAGAAAATGCCATCTCATGGTCTATTATTTATATAACGTACAGTAGGTCAGTTTGTGAGAAACCACTATTTCTCTCGCTTGATGTGTTTCATACTTTTCATTTGATTCCAGTAACCTCGTCCCAGAAGGCTAATTACTATTCATCTACAATCCTAAACATGACAAATGTGTGCATATCTGAAACACAGCTGCACACAGCCACCGCAGCAGGCCTCAAACGAGTCGCAATGAGGTTAGCAAGATAGCTTTAGGTGAGAAATATTAGCTTTAGCTCTGTATCTCAACTGGTTGTGTAAAGTGTAATTTATGTAAACTCTGTCAATTCAGTGGGCTGGTTATGTAAGAGTAGATTTATGAAGATTCTTCACATTTGCTTTGCTTGTTTTATCATTACTATGCTTGTAAATGTTCTTTTTCCAATTTTAAAAGGGACAGTGCACGACTGCTTTCAAAGGGCAATTTCTAGAGAAAAGAAAAGAAAATTCTATCATCATTCATCATTAGCTATCATTACTGTTAAACACTGTAGGCCAGTAAGGTTACTCTTATGCTATTCATGGCTGCACTCTTTTGATAAATAATTATAGTAATATTGTATGAAATTACTATGAGATGGAATTTTTCACCATAACTTTTTGAACAGAAATACACAGACAAGGAAATAACCGCGCGCGACCTTTCCAACGTGATTACGTAATGCGTGAAGTTGTGCATGTGCTTTGCAGAGCTAGTGCAAGATGAGCATTTGTGGTTAAAAAGTGTAGAAATTTGTATCTTTATTTAGAAAATGGCCGATCGTTTTACTAGATAAGATTCTCTTTCCTCGGTTGGGATCATGTAGACCCTTTGAAGATGTATTGAAACTGCAATTTGAAGTCCACTATGGAGAAAAATTCTGGAATGTTTTCCTCAAAAACCTTTATTTCTTTCCGACTAAAGAAAGAAAGACATGCATATCTTGGATGACATTAAGGAGGAAATGTTTAATAGTGAGAATTGGCCCCTAAACGAAAGTGTTCTATTTTAATGTTTTTAAAGTGTAGTTTATTCCTGTGTTGGAAAACCTACATTTTTAGCAGCCTTTATTTTAGTCATCATTGTCACATGATCCTTCAGAAATCATTCTAATATACTGAAAAGAACAGATTTATCTGGAATAAAAATCTTTTGTAACATCATAAAAGCCATTTATGTCATTTTTGACCAAATCAAGGCATCACTAAATAAAAAAAAATATATATTATAAAAAAATAATAATCTATACACTTTTCAAAAAAAAAAAAAAAAAAAAAAAAAAAAAGACATGTACATCAGGCATTATTTCCACCAAAAATAAAAATAAACATAAATACATATGTGAAATAGAAGTATTCAGTAATCCTTTTATGTACATATTTTATAGTTTTACCTTTGTACTAGACCTAGACTTCCAATCTAAAAATACAAAAATCTATGATTAAAATAATAATTATCCATACTGAAATATCATCAAATAGTAAAAAATAAATCTTTTTCAACATTAATTATTAAAAGAAGTATTTTTTCCCCAATAATTATGCATCCATCAGGCGTTTTCTCCATCACAACAAATAACAAAGTTGAAATATAAGATGTGATGTTGATGAAGCCAAAGAAAAATTAAGAAAAATATCAGTTACAGATAATTGTAAATTATGCAAATAGTGTGTAATCACTAATAAAAACAAAATTATATCTATGAAATTAGCCTTACCAAGACATAAATAAATAACTAAATAAATAAATCTTAAAAAAAAAAAAAAAAAAAAGGAAAATCTTTAACAATATCATTTGAAATGTGGTGGAAATAAACATTTCAAAGTCAAAGGTGCTCAAAGTTGAAGAAACAACCAATAATAAACAAGGTAAATTTGCTAGAAAAAAAAAAAAAAAATCACTTTCTTTGCTGCAGAGTTATTCAAAATACATAAACTGTTTGCACTACGAACCAGTGTGTTCATAATTAAGATAATAGATTAAAACAACATGGTAAGACACACCAATCTGCAATATCAAACAGCAAACTGTTTTGCTGGACACAGATGAGACCAGAAGCCAGACCCATAAAATGTACATTTGCTTGTGTCCACTTCTTATGGAAAGAAAAAGGTGGATAAAAAAGTACTACAAAAGACACAAAAAATGTCCATCAGCGCAATACATCTTAAATATGCAGGACTGAATACGCAAAAGCTCAACCCAATATGACATGGTTTTGGATAAACTATCATTTTTGGGCAAACTATTTCTATCAACCATAAACCTGACAGGGAAAAGTGCAAAAAAAAGCTAAAAACAGAAATTCAGGTCCCTCAGTCTGTAAAGGTCTGTTATCAGCTTGAGTAACACGGCAAGAACACTGTGTTAATAAAACGACATGAATTATTAAAGTACCTGTCTGCTGTGAGAAATACTACCTAAACTTCCAACAGAGGGATTCTTATTAATTTATGCACTTTACAGAAGGTAAAATAAAAAGGGCACTTCGCTTTAACACAATCCTTCACTCAACAAGAGGGCAACCATGCAGCACAAGAGCAGACACTGATGCTATGCGTTCGACATTAAGTGACAAAATAAGAACACGGAAAAGGTAAAACAAAGAGGAAATTAAGTCTCAGTGTATTTTACTGTTGGACGAGCAAAGCCGGCACAACATTTTGAGGTTAAAAAAAAGGGAGAGTTGTTTTTCCTCCTCATTCTTCACTTCCTCCTTTTCCTATTCACTCTCTCTCTCTTTTTTTAACATTGAGTGACTCAATTTCATGCTCCATTGCCATATCTACGCCAACACTGCATGAAATCATTTCAATGCGGGGATTTCAAAGTAACTGAGTATTTCAAAAAGTCCCCTGATATGGGTTTGTATTAGTCAGGGCCGATGCTGCGTAGCACGTATTCACACACACAATCGGCACAGATAACTCTTCAGCGGAGGATTGGAGCCGTACACCTTTGCATCGTCCAAAAGGATGAAATCCATAAATATTGTCCCCATGACTGAGTTTGTATTACTGGAAAATTCAGCTGACTCTTTGCGATTTGATGGTGATTCACAACACCGCCGTGTTCACTGAATAATTGGATGAAAAACCTTAAACCATCCGAGTGTTTGCCGATTAACCTGAAACTCTATTCATCCACTTTCAGATTTAAAGAAGCAAAGTAAATCTAAAGTAGGGGGAAAGTCTCAAAATAGCCAGATTCATATCCGATCAGTGTGTACGTGAAGAGTTTGGAAATGCTAGCCGTCCAGCTGCCTGTATTTCACTTTGAATGGCAGCGGCCAAAGCGCTTTAATACTCACAGAGCAAAATGAACCCACTTAGAAGTCAATGTGTACTCTGCTCTGAGTCTACGACCTCATGGTCAACACGTGAACGTCGTAAAAACGTGCTGGTGAAAACACAAGGCCCATTACGCGCTCCTAACGAGGGCTATGACCACACTCTCAACCGCATTCAATCACGCTCATTATAGACTCTGCTCCATTACTGAATTCAGCAGATGAGCAGTCATTAAAATGTTCAAACTTGTGATGCAATGTAGTAGTTTAAGTGCTGAGTGGGTAACAGAAAAGGTTGCAGGTTTAATCCCTGGAAGTGCTTGTACAAAAGCAAAACCAGGTTGCATCGGCTAGTTCATTGATTATTTTCATTTTTATTTTAAAGGAACACGCCACTATTTTTGAAAATAGGCTCATGTTCTCAAAAAAAGGATTGTACAACACTGTTCAGTTTATTTTTTTTTTAAAAATTACTGACTTGAAACAGTTTTTACTTGACTTAATTCATTTGAGTTGAAAATACATAAGTTATTTTACATAAGTTATTTTTTGTGCATTTATGCCTAGTTATTTGTTTTCAAGTTAACTGTTTTAGAGTTCAACAAGCATAAAATAATCACTTCATAAACTAATTTAATGAATTAATTTCATTTAAACTATATGATCAAATTGAGTTGGGCCACACATATTTATTGAACGGAAATCCTGCCCTCAATTAAATTGAGTTTATCCAATCAATATTTTTTTTTGAGTGCAACTCCCCTAGAGTTAAACAGTTGAGTTTTACCATTTTCAAATCCATTCAGCTTATCCCCAGGTCTGGCGGTAACACTTTTAGCATAGCTTAGCATAGATCATTGAATCCAATTAGACCATTAGCATCTTGCTCAAAAATGACCAAAGAGTTTCGATTTTTTCCTATTTAAAACTTGACTCTTCTGTAGTGACATTGTATTCTAAGACCAACAGAAAATTAAAAGTTGCAGCAAAAGACTCTTTTTTTATTCTAACATGACAAAGACTCTATGTATAAGCAAGGTTCATAGAGAAATGTTTGATTCAGTCAGTGTGGAAGAACTTGACTGGTCTGCATAAAGCCAAGTCCTAGTCCCATTTGAACACCTCTAGTGTAACTTTAAATGCAGACCTTGAGCCAAAAACTCAGACCAAACAGCAATGACTTGTGCATATGGTTACAGTCATTTTAGACACTTACATAACTGAAGCAACAGAGATGGAAATATATATATTTTTTTAAAGACTTTTTTTTTTTTTAAAGACTTATGCTTCCAACTTTGTTGCTACAGTTTCAGAAGTGCCTTTAGAACTTTCAAGCAGGTTTTAGACCAGTCAAGTTCTTCCACACTGACTAAATCAAACATTTCTCTATGAACCTTGACCGTGACCTTTTGGGTTATAAGTCCAATTCTTTAACCATTAGGCCACGACTGCCCCACAATGCCACGAATAAAGCTCCTGTTGCAGGTGCAAATGCAACCAGGAAAATGGCCCAAGGGGAAAAATGGTTCTCCTAGAACTAGACGATGCGAAAGCCCGTAATATGTGCAAACTGGAATGAAGCAGAGATTAGGGAGCTCCTCACTATCCACACTCAAGTTGTGATCACATTACAGCTTTACAGGATCTTTATAGGATGTGTTTGAATGCACGCACAGATTCAGGAAAATAACCAGCAGTGTCAATGAACCAACATCAAACAATCCCGGGACAAATATGGGACACTTTATCTTTGCATTTTCCAAAATCTCTGTGTGAAAGTTGCTTTAGACGAAGGAAAACAGAAGCTAACATTTTTTTTTTTTTTTTTTTTTCAGAAAAGTTACCACTTCAAATGGCCTGAAAGTGCATAGATTAGTACAAATTTAACTGCTATGCAATGCATTTTTTTTGGCAATAAAGCCCTCCTGTTGCTATGTAGATCCCACTTCTTTGTCTCCAACCAGAGACTGTTGAAATTTACATTGGGCCAATTCCTAAGTCTGCTGGCAATGTACTTTCCCTGTGACAACCATATTTAATATTTTGAAGGGTGGTTTCTGCTGTGCCCTTGAACTCTTTCTTTCTGCAGATTTAATGCAGTCATAATGGAAGAAAGTCTATAAACGAGCTTCAGATGGACACAGACATTTTAATCTTCAGCTGCAAAGCTGTAATATTCACATTCAGCCACTACACTGGACAATACTACATTTCTATAAAATACAGACAGGCATTAATTGTGCAGTGAGCAGCTTCAAGATTTAATGAAACCCTTTAATTTTTGCAGTGCCATGATATAGTGATCAGATATTTATCAGATGATATATAGTGATGACTTAAGAAAAAAAAAAGTGGGAGTGATTACATAAGTCCAGGTTATTGTTGTATAGTCCATTTCCATATTACGTGTAAGACCCAGTGACCTGCAGTAACTCCCAAGGTCAGCCAGGCAAGGATAGTCTTGACACATTCTCAGAGGAGTATTGCAAAACCAAAAAAAAAAAAAAACATAGCACGGTGGAAAAGTACATTAATAAACAAACAAATAAATAAATAATCAAAATGTCTGAGCATGACTTGCACTCTGACTTGACCACAGTGTCTGGCTGAGACGCGGGTGAGCAAGAGGCTTTTATTGCTAGAAAGCAATTCTTTTTCATTTGAATGTTGAATGTGTTTCGCATATTTGAATGTTTGCGAGTCAGGGGCTCACACCGCATTAGTCTGCCCTTATTACCCTGCAAGACCTTGTTGCCATTCCCTTGTTGCTTTGTGAACATAATAAAATGAAGAAAAGGCGATAGTGGAGAGAGTGGAAGGCTCTTTACGTCTTGGTATTCTAGTCACAGATCTTGGCCTCCCTGGCCGAAGTGAGATTTCATTCGGATTGCATGAGTACACTAGAACATTACATAAAATAGATATTCTAACCATAAGGCCACAGTGTTTCCGATGTTCATTATTCCTTTCCATTCCTCTCCAGGTGGATCAAAGAGAAGAGAAGAATGAGCCAAGGTTCCTCTCCACAATTCTTTGGTTTTTCAGCATTTGTGTGTATTTGAACCCTTTCCAACAATGACTGTATGATTTAAAAATTCATCTTTTCACACTGAGGACAACTGAGGGACTCATATGCAACTGTTACAGAAATTTCAAACGCTCACTGATGCTTCAGAAGGAAGCACAATGCATTAAGAGCTGGGGGTGAAATCAGGATCAGGGTGAATTTGACTTATTTTGTCTTATTTTATCTTCTGAAGAACAGCACTAAAAAAAAAAAAAAAAAAAAAAGTTAAAATAAGAGCAATGTACACATCTTAATTCTGTTCAAAAGTTTACACCTCTGACTCTTAATACATCATGTTTCCTTCTAAAGCACCAGTGAGCGTTTGAATATAATAAAATATAATTTATTGAATATTAATATTAATACCTTTATTAAAAAATATTGCACATTTGAAGTCTAAACAAGTGCATTCTCACCCAAACTACATTCTGTGACACAAAAACATATCATTTGGGCATCCACCATGACACTCGCTGTGAGAAATACAGCAAGCGGAGTGATACAAATGATGAAGGAATATAATAATATACAGTATCTCACAGAAGCGAGTACACTCCTCACATTTTTGTAAATAATTTATTATATATTTTCATGTGAAAAAAATGACACTTTGCTACAATGTAAAGCAGGGAGTGTACAGCTTGTATAACAGTGTAAATTTGCTGTCCCCTCAAAATAACTCAACACACAGCCATTAATGACTAAACCGCTGGCCACAAAAGTGAGTACAACCTTAAGTGAAAATGTCCAAATTGGGTCCAACTGGGCCTCCACAAAGTCTCAGGTGTGAATGGGGAGCAGGTATGTTAAATCTGGTGTTATTGCTCTCATACTGGTCAATGGAAGTTCAACATGGTACCTCATGGAAAAGAACTCTCTGAGGATCTGAAAAAAAGAATTGTTGCTCTACATAAAGATGATGTAGGCTATAAGAAGTTTGCCAAGACCCTAAAACTGAGCTGCAGCACGGTGGCCAAGAATATACAGGGGTTCAACAGGAAAGGTTCCACACAGAACAGGCTTTGCCATGGTCGACCAAAGAAGCTGAGTGCACATGTTCGGCATCATATCCAGAGGTTGTGTTTGGGAAATAGACGTATGAGTGCTGCCAGCATTCCTGCAGAAGTTGAAGGGGTGGGAGGTCAGCCTGTCAGTGCTCAGACCATACGCCACACACTGCATCAAATTGGTCAGCATGGCTGTTGTCACAGAAGGAAGCCTTTCTAAAGTTTATGCACAAAAATACCCGCAAACAGTTTGCTGAAGACAAGCAGACTAAGGACATGGATTACTGGAACCATGTCTTGTGGTCTGTTGATACCAAGATAAACTTATTTGGTTCAGATGGTGTCAAGCGTGTGTAGCAGCAACCAGGTGAGGACTCCAATGGCAACCTGTGAAGCTCTGGTGAACTCCATGCCCAAGAGGGTTAAGGCAGCGCTGGTAAATAATTGGACATTTGGACATTTTCACTTAAGGGGTTGTACTCACTTTTGTGGCCAGTGGTTTAGACATTATTGGCTGTGTGTTGAGTTATTTTGAGGGGACAGCAAATGTACACTGTTATACAAGCTGTACACTCACTACTTTACATTGTGGCAAAGTGTCTTTTAGTGTTGTCACATGAAAAGATATAATAAAATATTTACAAAAATGTGTAAATACATACTGTACATACAATTATATTGTAGCAATTGCTCAGAATCAAGAATAAAATAACTAGATTCAGTTTGTCTGAATTAAATTTGAATGTTTAATCGTTTAATCCTTAAATTAACCAGAATGGAATTCTTGTAGGAGAGAAAAACTAAAGGTTTTATGGTCATATTTACACACCAGTAGACCAGGCCAGCAGTCCAGCTTTGATCTGTACTCTCACATTATCTGAAACAGGCCAAGCTTCATCTCAAATCTGACCTGACATGCAAAAGCAAATATCATCTGCTTGAGTGGCCATAGCAGACAAGCAATTACGGCAATGTTGACAGAAAGGCATGCCAGGTCTTCTTTTAAGCTCACAGAAATGTTACACACACTCATGCACACACTTGAGGAGTCTTGAGAGTAAATGGTACTGTAAGAACAAAATGACCTTGGAGGAAACAAGAACAAACTAGAGAAAACATCACAAAATGAACAACCAATTACCTGTGAAGCTAATCTAATTGCAAAGCAATTATGCTACAGTACAAAACATTGTGGAAATAACAGAACAAAATCACATTAAAGAGAATACGCATATATGATACAACAAACAAGTTGAGAAGACAAGCAAGATCACAGAAGAACAAAACTGCCTAAACTCCATCAAGTTCTCTCATCAAATCCAATGGTAACATTACAAACTGTTTCAACATAAAGGTGAATTCAATGGCAGCTCTCAAAACAATCTTAAAGCACTTTTAGCAGCTCACAATTGTTCTTAAACTCCCCTGTAATATTTCAGCTCTCCATCAGCCCACTTTAGAGGACATGCTAATGCTCACTCCTCTGTTATTAATTTCACAAATGGACTTAAGCTAATTGGAGACCATTATTCTGTTGTATGACACATTAGTCCTGTGGTCACCTTCAAGAGCATGTACTGACGAGTCTACACAACTTGGCTATTAACATTCTCATTAAGTGCAAGATAAAGTGGCTTCACTACTGAACACGCCCCTTCATGAGCACAGGCCGCGATTCACCTCCCGGTGGGACCGATAATGCCGTCATACTCGGATGAATTTCCTCTGTTTAAATATTAACATATACAGTGCATTATGACTTTACAAGACAACTTCTTACCATAGTGACTTGGGGTAATATGCACAAACAAGCCATCTCATACAGAGAGATACATTATTGCTGGAGCTTATCGGTTCAAAGGGCTGCTAAAACGTATTATATACGAGTGAGAGGCATCTAATGGTAACTGAATGTAGTCATCATTAGGGAATTATTACAGAAATGACTGAATCAAAACCAGAGGTGTAGGGATCTAAAAAAAAGGAGGATTTTTTTTTTATTAAAAGAAAAAAAAAAGTATCAGCCTGGTTCATGAATAATAATTATAAAAAATGACAACCACCCAGTAGAATCATGACTTTTCTCAATGGGTATACACACAAACTCGTACATAAAACACACAAGCGAATGCTTTCAGTGAAAATGAAAGCTTGCATTTTATTTTCCGAATTTAGGATATAATAATAATTTAATGATAAAGTATGTAGAAGTGCAAACATACTGAAGAAGGTGTGATAAAATGTGTAATAATAAACAACTGGTTCCTTAATTAAATCACTTTCCTATATTTCCCATAAAATTTAGAATAACAAGAAGAATATTTCATTAATTTAGGATAAAAACTTGTTGTTTTAATAATATAAAATGTATAATATAGTAATTTATACAATGCATAATAGGGATGGGCGATATATATCGATCGATAAATTCATGCGCATCTCGTCACTAAAGCCGGTTCTTTGATTAGCGGTAAATCTCCATCACTTGTTTTCAAATGGAGTGGCAGTTTATTCACAGAGCCGTAGATCACTGAAAAACCGCTAATCAAAGAACCGGCTTTACTGATGAGATGCGCATAATATCGATCAATATATATCGCCCAACCCTAATGTATAATAACATACAACAATAATAATTATAATAATAAAAATGTGTAAAGAAAAACATGTATAAATGATAATTCTTGTTTAAATTACAATTTACTAAATAATAATAATAATAATAATAATAATAATTTAGAATAAAAACATACTGCAATTGCAAAACAAACTGAATAATAAATAAAAAACATAATGTGTAATAAATGTAAATAATAAACATGCATAATAATAATAATAATAATAATAATAATAATAATAATAATGTGTAATAAATGCAACTACTGAAAGTGAAACATCTTTAAAAAACATGTATAAATGAAAATCTTTCATTACATCACTTACATTTTCCCTACATTTAAGATGTGTATTAAAAATAATAATAATAATGATAATAATAATAATAATTAAAAACATACTCAAATTGCAAACATACTAAATAATAATAATAATAATAATTAAAAACATACTCAAATTGTAAACATACTAAATAATAATAATAATAATAATGTGTAATAAATGTAACTACTGAAAATGAAACATCTTTAAAAAACATGTATAAATGAAAATCTTTCATTACATCACTTACATTTTCCCTACATTTAAGATTTGTATTATTAATAATAATATTATTATTATTATTATTATTATTCAGTTTGTTCACATGTTAATCTTAATTATAATATGTATATATATATATATATATATATATATATATATATATATATAGAGAGAGAGAGAGAGAGAGAGATAGATAGATAGATAGATAGATAGATAGATAGATAGATAGATAGATAGATAGATAGATAGATAGATAGTTAGATAGATAGAGAGAGAGAGATAGATAGATAGATAGATAATTGGAGCCAATGCTCCAATTTAGCTTTAACCCTCTGGGGTCTGAGGGTGTTTTTGGGCCCTGAAGAAGTTTTGACATGCTCTGACATTTGTGCATTTTTCAGTATCTTAAAAACATATTTATGGCTAAAGTCAGATTGCATTGTAATCAGCACAAACTGGGCTACAATAATATGCAAGCAACATGAATGTACATGTTTGTGTTTTTGAGAAAACAACGTTTATGCGTGGTTAGTGAAAAACGAAAAAAAAAGTGTCTGAAATAAGGCCATTTAACACATGCAGAATATTTGTTCACAAGACCTTTGGGAACTGGATATGGTAGGCTAGAGTTTTTTCTACAAAATGATGTGAAAATCATCTCATTCACTCGTTCAAAGAAAATAATATATTGATGTCAGTTTACCAAAACATGTTTTGTGATGGAAAGACAATATGCAAGAGATTGACAATGGTCATGAATATTTAGTGATTCACACCTGAGAGAGACAAAGAGCCTACCCTAATGGCCCATCAACCACATTGTGACTCTTAGGTAAAAAAACAATGTGAGAAGATTCAAAGAATGGAGTTCTAGATTAGTTGTATTTTATTTACAACAGAGTATAGTCAAAACATACATTATGAAGGTCAAAGACACATTATTCAGCACCCTGATCTACAGATATGAATAGACTTTGTGTGTGTGTTTTTTTTCTCTGAATTCTGTTCAACAAGTGAAACAAGTAAATCATACCTGACATTTAAGTTCTTGCAAAACTCATCATCAGTAGTCAAGAAACTTGTTTTGCACTAGAATATTAGCGTAGCTAAACATCTGAAGTTGCATCTGAGTTTTATATCTGAGAAACAAATTAATTAATAATAGCTTTAATTAATTAGAAGGCACAAAAGCTTTCACGATGGACCATTGTGTCTCTTCTTTGAGGGTCTAGTGTTAAGAGCATGCTTTTGTCATTATAATAAGGGTCCAAGCAAACATTAGGAGATGTACAAGAAGCACTTAGTGAATACTGGAGCCAGGTTGTTATTGAAAAGGGCTCGGAGAGGTGGTGAGTCAGTGAGACAGACAAACGATTTCATAAGAATTTAGACAACACCTAAACAAAGCTGCACAAGCAGTGAAACCACCACAGACAAGCAAACAGACCTTTACCTTAGAATTAAAGATTTGGTGTGTAAAACCACAGGTGCCGTCTGTGTATTCATGTCACGGGAGGAAAAAGGTCTTTAATTCGACTGCAAGAGGGTGAATGGTACAGGTGAGCACCAAGACTCAACCTCTCCGCTTTAAATAAACCATCTTTGACATCTGCTGCCTGCCATCCATTTCCACAACCTTCACTGACAACTCAGAGGGCCAGCCATAAATATCACTGACACGAAACCCAGCAACATATCCCGGACCAAACGGATTAAATATACAAATGTGTTTTATGGAGGTCAGCGTGTAAGAGCTTACATCTCAACTTGGACGGCACATCATTTTCCACTCAAGGTCACCCCTCCATCCCTTCCTTAAATCTGAGCCAAGATTTTCAGTTTTTTTCACCACCATTTTTCCATTTTACAAAATCAACCTGTCCTCCTCCATAAAACAAGATGCTAACGGAAATTATCTCTATTTCTCTTTCATAGTGTGTGACAAGCAAGAAAAAAAAGGAGTAAAGCATCTAGCTGCAGTAATAGTGTGTTTAGTAAGTGTCCTTGTCTGCGTTTGAAGAATTTAGCCTGACACTGCAAGGGTTTCATTAAGCTCCGGTCTGGAGTTGAGGGACTGACATCATTGATTGTGACGAACGTGTGTAATTCAAGCGAGATGTCATTTTCATCTCCTGTTTATCATGTGAATTGGCATCGGACAGGATGCGGGGCCCTCGGCTCTGTCGTTTGCGTTTGAATAAGATGTCGCTTTTTCATTTACGCCTATTCAAAACAAGTGAACCGTGTCCATTATCTCCGCCTTGTCATGACAAGAGTGAGATGGAAGATTTCATTGATGTAGTCAATCACTGAGAGGTATAGGAAACATGTACAAAGGTGCTTTTTGAGCTCTTCTATGTCATCAGAAAAGAGGTTGTTGATCCTTTGAAACTGCAGATTCAAAGGGCATGGTTTCAAAGACATACTGGTCTTTGAATATGTTTTTGATTATGTTTTATATTATTTAGTTTTTTTTTTTTTGATACCACTTCATTCATTATATATTTAAATCAACTGTATAACTGTTTATATCATGTGACTGAAGAATTAACTAAAGACTGCTTCAAATTTAGGTTTGCCATCAAGGAAAAAAAATATATATATATAAAAAAAAAAATAAATAAATATATATATATATATATATATATATATAAAATATTACAATTTTCACTGTATTTTGATATAAATATAAATAAATATTACAGACGGAAAAAAAAGTGTCTACACTGAAAAATGTTTATAGTTTATCATAATTACACATTTACATAAATTTACAAATTTACGTAATCAGATTACTTTTTTCAAGTACCTAGTAAAGTAATGCATTACTTCTTCATTTACAAGAAAATAGCTAGTTACTTTTTGTTTCCCTATATGTATTTAAATCACATTTTATTAACCTATTTCTTTGCTGCTGACCTTTGCTGATCCAATTCAACCATGCTAATAAGCAAAATTTATTTTAGATGAACTAACATTTGTGCTTAATTTTTCTCATTGCTGAAGAGTGTTAAACTTCCTTTTCCTACAGTTCTACTGTACAGACTTGAATTTATTTTTCCTTCAGACTTAGGCTTATTTATTTCACTTTTTGGTATGAAAGGGCTTTTACATTTGCTAAAAATCTTTTTATACTGAAAGCAAACCCTGCCCAGATTTTAAAAGTAACGCAAAAAGTAATGTAACATTATTTTCCATAAAAAAGTAACTTAAATAGTTATTTTTTAGGGAGTAACGCAATATTGTAATGCTTTAAAAAGTAACTTTCCCCAAAATTGGTGTCTACATTGAAAAATTAATATAGAATTAAATGTATAAAATACATTTTAAAAATAAATAAATAAAATATTACCAACCCAGATTTATAACCCAAATATATATAATTGCATTTAAAAAAAAATACAGTTAAACTGTAAATAAAAAAATGTTTATTTACATAAATAAATATTACCAGCCCAAATTTATAACCCACATATATAAACTTTCATTTTAAAAATACAGTGAAATTTGCAAGTAAAAAAAATAATAAATAAATATATATTTAAATTCATAAATATTACCAACCAATATTACCATTTTTAAAATACATTAAAACATTTCAGTAAATAAATATTTATTTAAAAAAAATAATAATTTAAAAAATACAGCAAAAACTGTAAGTAAATAAAAAAGAAATGTTAATTTATTTAAATAAATAATACAGACCAAATTACAACTGAAATATATAACATTTCAGAAAAAAACAGTAAAAATTAGGTAAATAAATAAATATATTACCAACCCATATATATATATATATATATATATATATATATATATATATATATATATATATATTGCATTTTAAAAATACTGAAACAAATTTTAAATAAGTAAATAATTAAATAAATATTACCAACCTAAATATATAAACTTTCATTTTTTCCACTACACTAAACTGTCATATATTTTATATAATCACATCCAAAATAAAAGTTTATGTTTACATACTATATGTGTGTTTACCCTGTATATTTATTATGTACATATAAATACAGACACATACGTGTATATATATATATATATATATATATATACACACCTGTATTTCGATTATAAATAAATATAAATATTTTAGATATAAATCTAAAACATTTTCCTTAATATATACACAAGCGTGTCTATTTACATATACGTAAAAAAATATACACAGTACACAGACATATAGTATGTAAACATAAACATAAATATTTAAGTACATAAATATCACCAACCCAAATATATATACAAAATACAGTAACATTTTCAGTAAATAAATAAATAAACATTACCAACCAAAATGTATAACTCAAATATATATAATTGCATATTATCTCAACATCGGACATAAAGTCATAATGCTAGGTATATTTTTGCACTGCATTTGATCTCAATCTCATTATGTAAATAATAACAGCAAACATGAATCAGTGTTTTTTTTTTTTTTTTTTCTATTGTGTATGAGAAGCGAATGAGAAGTCTGCTGCAACTTATTTTAAGGTCTGCTGGTTCACCTCTGATGAAAGCAAACATCCACCACGCCTACAGTAACTCCAGCTCTATCAGTGCACTGAAAGAACTCTGTAATTTACCAATTAGTAATTAACAGAGCACTGACATTAGAGGCCCTAGAAGTTAATAATCGCCTACTTGGCCTCTCCATTCGATGACTGCCTGCCATTATGCTCAGGTATCCATGGCAACACATTGAGAGGACAGGCCTGTTGTCCCAGCATTGACAATTGGATGGCAGAACGATGCTAAGTGGACACGCCACCCAATTAAACCAATAATCCACCTCTACATGATGAAGATTCATATTTTTCATCTGAGACTAAAAAAGTCACAAAAAGGCAAAAGTATGGACACTTGAAACAAGACAAAACTGTTCAGATCCATACCAATCCTGTAAACATGATGCAATCTCAGTGAGAAATGTTGTTTGTATATATGAATAGTACAAATATATATTCTGATGCATGTCTATATATGTATGTTTTTCACATGCAATTCCATTTTTTTCCCTGTCAAATGGGAGTTCATTTGCTCTCCAGGTGTCAAGAGTGTGTACCGGAGACTTCTCGTTCCTCCAACTGTGACCTGTGGTTTACTCTAACCTGACACATACAATAGATCTGCTATAATTCTATTCAAAAATAGCCTTTCAATCTTCTCACTAGCGGTAACATATTCTGCTCTGGTGGGGAATGTGTTTTGAATGATAGCTTTTCCACTTATGGGGGTGGGGGGAGAATACAGTGTATCTAAGCAGGGTCAAAAAGCTCTGCCTTTAGACTTTAGGATCAAATCAATTTATACTTATGATTTGCCCCAAAGGTTGTAATATATCAAATATTCTGTCTAGAATGATTCTGTATTTTCTCAGAAGTGAATGACATAACCATTTGTTTCAATGTGCATTTAATCTCAGTTCACATCAGCATTTTAAAATCAAAGATTATATATATATATATATATATATATATATATATATACAAATTGTTAACACGTTATTATTAAATAATTCTACATACACGTTTAATACATAACATATTAAAAATATATATTTTTGTATACAATATTTGTTTATACTTTTATACATACAAGATTTTGTTTATATTAGTAGTTTTTTATTGTTAATTATTATTAAATAATTAATACATATATTTAATACGTAATACATATATATTTTAAATAGTTTTTTTTTTTTTAAACTATTTTAAACTGTTGTTTTTTTGTTGTTAAATTATGATGCAATTATTTTACATACATATATTTAAAATATACATTATATATATTTTAAGTTTTATTTTAGTATAAAAATATTTTTTTGTTTATATATGTTTATGTCGTTATATTATGATTAAATAAGTATACATATATTATTACGCAATACATTTATTTAAAATATACATATGCGCATTTATTTTAAATATTTCACTATTTTCACCAGAAAAACTTTTCACACTATGAAATAAAGCTGAGAGTTTCCTGTGTTGCCAGGAAATGATTTAATAGAGGCAGGGTCCCCAGATTTCCTGCTCTTCTTTTGATAAAGACCCACTTTTGTTGCCCCCTAAAGCTCTATTGATTTGAAGATGATTGACTTGTGGCCATCATCGAGGCCTGATCACATTAGGAGAAGAAATGGCACCCTCACTCATTGCCAAATCGGAAGGCGAGAGTTTTGTTATTGGAAGAGATGAACGACGTGGCGCAGTCCAGCGGTGAAATATGAATAATTTTTGCAGGCCCTGCTATGTGCCCTGAAGGCAGTCTAGCTCACAACCGGCAGAAATCACCACGATTCCCTCTCCGTGTTCCTCTCTCCTTTTCTTCTCTTTCCTTCACTCTCTCGCACTCTCTTTTTTGTCAATCGTGGGTCAATAAAAATCCCGGCCCACTCACTTCCAGCAGCACCCCGGCAGGAGCTGGGCATTAATCTGAATGCAGGTGTGTTGTTCAGCCTTGGCTCTTCTTTACCTCCTCCGTCTGGAACAAACTCCTTAGAAGTGAGCTGTCCTTAATACTGATCTAAGATCATTCCTCCTCTTCCACATTATCTCCATATTTGTAACATGCTGAAAAAATGATCATAGATCAGTTTGTACAAGAGACGGTGGGCTTTATCAGCTAGAGATCAACATAATGCGTTGGTAAAAGGATGTCAGTTTAATGATGCTACTGAAACTTCACTCTATGTTGTCAAATCATTATAGTCAACATGAACTCAAAATTGTCCCTATTTACTTTTTGTAATAATGTGAATAATTCATTGGTGCATGTTATTCCAAAAAAAAAATCTGCATTCGTAGTGTGGTCACAGCAGACTGCGTGCTCCTTTCACTTCCATATACATTAAAAAAAAAAAAAAAAAAAAAAAAATATATATATATATATATATATATATATATATATATATATAAATAAATAAATAAATAAATTAAATAAAATAAAATAAGAGAGAGCTAAAACACCAGTGAAGATGTTTCACTAAATTTACATAGACAAAACATATCTGACAAATATGAATGTTACAAGCTGACCTCTTGAGCAGTGTTATATCTTTATCATATATATATATATATATATATATATATAAACATAAAAAAAAACTGTAATATATCTTAATGATAAAGATATATATAATTATTTTTTAAATTTATTTTTTTCTATTTTAGTTTAGTAGCTTTATTTGCTATTTTTATTAGTTCTGTTTTAAATACATCTATATAGTTTTTATTGTTTTTTTACTGATAGCTAGCTGAAATGTGTATGTGTGTGTATACTGCATGGGGGTATTTTTAATTTTTATATGTATTATATTATATTATATTATATTAGTAATTTTGCTGTGTTTTTTAGCTCTGTTTTTAATATATATCTTTATAGTTTTTATTAATTTTACTGGCAGCTAGCTGAAAAAAAATATAGAATTTATTTGTATGTTATTATTTATAGTAACTTTATTTTATTTTTTAAATGTTTTATATTTGAAATTTAGTTAAAGTTTAGTAATTTTGCTCTGTTTTTGTACTTCTTATCAGTTCCGTTTTTAAATTGACCTATATAGTTTTTACGAATTTTACTGGCAGCTATAGCTGAGAAAAATATATATAGGTGCTGGTCATATAATTAGAATATCATCAAAGAGTTGATTTATTTCACTAATTCCATTCAAAAAGTGAAACTTGTATATTATATTCATTCATTACACACAGAATTATATATTTCAAATGTTTATTTATTTTAATTGTGATGATTATAACTGACAACTTTCGAAAATCCCAAATTCAATACAATATCTCAGAAAATTAGAATATTACTTAAGACCAATACAAAGAAAGGATTTTTAGAAATCTTGGCCAACTGAAAAGTATGAACATGAAAAGTACGAGCATGTACTTTTCTATGGGGTTAAGGTCAGGCGAGTTTGCTGGCCAATTAAGAACAGGGATACCATAGTCCTTTGGCACTGTGTGCAGGTGCCAAGTCCTGTTGGAAAATGAAATCTGCATCTCCATAAAGTTGGTCAGCAGCAGGAAGCATGAAGTGCTCTAAAACTTACTGGTATACGGCTGCGTTGACCTTGGACCTCAGAAAACACAGTGGACCAACACCAGCAGATGACATGGCACCCAAACCATGACTGTGACTGACTGTGGAAACTTTACACTGGACCTCAAGCAACATGGATTATGTGCCTCGTCCTCCAGACTCTGGGACCCTGATTTCCAAAGGAAATGCAAAATTTACTTTCATCAGAGAACATAACTTTGGACCACTCAGCAGCAGTCCAGTCCTTTTTGTCTTTAGCCCAGGCGAGACGCTTCTGACGCTGTTTGTTGTTCAAGAGTGGCTTGACACAAGGAATGCGACAGCTGAAACCCATGTCTTGCGTATGTCTGTGCGTAGTGGTTCTTGAAGCACTGACTCCAGCTGCAGTCCACTCTTTGTGAAACTCCCCCACATTTTTGAATGGGTTTTGTTTCACAATCCTCTCCAGGGTGTGGTTATCCCTATTGCTTGTACACTTTTTTCTACCACATCTTTTCCTTCCCTTCGCCTCCCTATTAATATGCTTGGACACAGAGCTCTGTGAACAGCCAGACTCTTTTGCAATGACCTTTTGTGTCTTGCCCCCCTTGTGCAAGGTGTCAATGGTCGTCTTTTGGACAACTGTCAAGTCAGCAGTCTTCCCCATGATTGTGTAGCCTACAGAACTAGACTGAGAGACCATTTAGAGGCCTTTGCAGGTGTTTTGAGTTAATTAGCTGATTAGAGTGTGGCACCAGGTGTCTTCAATATTGAACCTTTTTTTTACAATATTCAAATTTTCTGAGATACTGAATTTGGGGTTTTCTTTAGTTGTCAGCTATAATCATCAAAATTAAAATAAATAAACATTTTAAATATATCAGTCTGTGTGTAATGAATGGATATAATATACAAGTTTCACTTTTTGAATGGAATTAGTGAAATAAATAAACTTTTTGATGATATCCTAATTATATGACCAGCACCTGTATAATATGTATATATATATATATATATATATATATATATATATATGTATATATATATATATATATATATATATTACTTCTTATATGTTATTATTTAAATTATTTAATTTACATATTTATATTTTTACTTTTTTTTTCTTTTTCATATTTAAAATATTTTTAGTTTATTATTATTATTTTTTAATTTATGTAATTTTTATATGATTATTTGTTATATACACATAGTAGTTTTGCTGTTTTCGTCATTTTTGTTAATTCCGTTTACATTTTGAATAAATTATTTATTATATTTGATTTATTTAATACAGAAGTGCTACAACATGACAGCATATCGTACAGTTTTAAAGTAAAATTAATAATAATAATAATAATAATAATAATAATAATAATAATAACAACAACAACAACAACAACAACAACAACAACAACAACAATAATAATAAACCTATCCTATGTTTTTTTTTCTGTTTCCTTGTTACATGTTACAGGTACTACTACTGTAAAAACAGTAAATTAACACTAAAGCAAACGCTACCCTTATAGTAAGTTCATCTTAATTAATATTACTCAACACATTGCAACAAGGAAACCATCAAATAGACTATAACCATATATGTCTTTGATTATCTTTTTTCACTGAAAAATATACCATATTTTAAAAGAAAAACTGTTGAATTCAGAGTAAACATCTAAAAACAAATAAATTCAGCACCGATGTTTTTTTTTATATTATTTTTGTGTCCTTGATGTTGACCTATTCTACCCTTTACAAATGCTGCACTTCTGTTGCAGCCAGTTTAGTCAATCAATCTCACCCCGTCTGGGTTATTTCATTGACATAGCTTGATCAAAGCATAATCAATAGGTGACGTTAGTTTTATGGTTGTCTGACTGGTCACACACACCACACTCTTAAACTCCTTAATCAACATGATCTAGAAGTCCCACGGCGGTCTGATCAGCCCCGTATGAGGCTCCTACTCTTTTAATAGATTAGCACCTGCGGGACAGACGTGCTCTCTCTCCACACAATGTCTTAAGTGCTTCTGGGAAGTAAATCACCGTTTGTAGAGGTGACCGATTAGTCCACACATATATTTATATGAGTGGGGAACATATTGGAGTTTTGCCTGTAAATTATCTCTGGTTGTGTATTGACAGCATGATGGAAGAGGTCAGAGGTGATGGTTTGCACACTGATAGCCTGAATGTATCACGTCTCTGAAAGACATACAGGAGTGAAATTCAATGCTGCTTAAATAATCAACGCTTTGAAAAATGTATTGACTCCTTACCATAGATCCTAGAGAATGTTATGCTTTGCAGGTTGATCAATATGATTATATTCTTTTTAGACAATAAAGCTAGAGATACAGTATGTATCACAATAAAACAGAAAAAAAATTAATTTCCTGAAAATTTAAACGGAAATCTGGCTGGTTATTATTTTATATGAGGATCACAATAAAACTTGATTGAAACTTGAAACTTGATGAGTATTATTATTGTTATATATTTATTAGTAGTAGTAGTAGTAGTAGTAGTATTGTTATTACTATTAAATAGTATTTATTACTATTTAACTATTTAACAATTATAATAATAAAATATTATTATTAAACAATCAATAGTAATAAATATTATTGTAATTATATTACAATAATAATTATTGTTGTTGTGATTATTTCTATTATTAATTAACAATAATAAAACACTATTTTTAATTATTTATAATAACAATACTACTATTATGTATAAAATAAATAAAGATTGAATCTAAAATATTACTACTACTACTACTATTAAATAATTAAATACTTATTATTAAATACTTAATATTAATAATAATAATAATAATAATAATAATAATAATAAATACTGTTATTATTAAACAATAATACAATTATTATTATTATTATTATTATTATTATTATTATTATTATTATTAAAAAAAACATTTATGATAGCACACACCATGACATATATGCCATTTAAAAAATACCTATACATACTTTTATAATACTTTTAAGCAAGGATTCCATAAACTGATATGATACATGAGATTCACAGTAAAAGTTATATAGAAATAGTATTACTATTATTATTATGAATATGATGATGATTATTATTATTATAACACAAAATAATAATATATAAATGTTAATAATAATAATAATAATAATAATAATAATACATTATTGTTGTTGTTATTATCATTAAACAAGCAATGTTAATAAAAATCCAATAATAATAATAATAATAATAATAATAATAATAATAAATTATTATTGTTGTTATTATCATTAAACAAGCAATGTTAATAAAAATCCAATAATAATAATAATAATAATAATAATGTGTTATTATTCCTATTATTCCTATTATTATTATTATTATTATTATTATTATTATTAATAATAATAATAATAATAATATGAACAAAATGAAAAAAAAGTTAGTAGTAGTGTTATTACTATTACTATTATAACGATTAAACAGTGAATAATAGTACATAAATCTATTATTATTAGTATTAGTAGTAGTAGTAGTAGTAGTATTAAGTAATTAATATTATTGTTGTTGTTATTGTTGTTAAAAATATATAACATTATTATTATTATTTTAAAAAAGCATTTATAATAGCACACACTATAATATATATGCCATATAAAAACACTACACCTATATTATATATTGTTTTTTTTTAATAATACTTTTAAGCAAAGATGCACTAAACTGATAAGAAAAGTCACAGTAAAGACATCTATAATGTTACAAAAGATTTCCATTTCAAATATATGTTTTTGACCTTAATAATAAAATATACATTATAAAACATTAAGCAGCAGATTACAAAAACACTGGGATGAATCAAAAACCTCACCATCACACATATCACAGAGATCTTTTCAGTGTCATCGCTACAAAGCAATTCAACATAAATTGAAGGGGTGAAAAGTCAAAGGACACAATCTTACAACGCATTACATGTCCCTTCCCAATTCGTTTGAAGCTAGAGAATGATAGAAACATTTTCCTTCTCTCTTCTTCTCTCTGTTCCCAGAATGCACTCTGGCCAGAATGGCATCAGAAGTCCTAGCACGAGTCGAGGGAGCACTTCAGTCAGAGCTGCCGGGGTGCGCAGCATGAATAGATAAGATCCTCAACCTTGAGCAAAGCTCCCTCCTGAGGATCACGGGGGAATGAAAGGTCCTGCTTGGGAAACATTATTAAAAATCTCTAACTCTGTATATCAACAAGCCAGCTTCCTTCAGCGGCACAAAATCTGCGGGTAGACTGACCTTGTTGTGAACGTGTCACAAAAGAGCTCACAAGCATGTATGTAATTTTTCCAAGAATTGCCCATTTCATTTGTGACAGTTGGATTCGTGCTTATGAGGAATAGACGGAGCGGCAATTAAACATCCACGCCATCTAAATATAAAGAACCACAGAAATCAGCCCTGGTAATGCAGCAAAAGACTTTGCGGTGGTTATTTTTTTAATTACTCTGGAGAGGAACAAACCCCGCTCCAAAAGCTCTTTTGCGCTGTGGCATTTTAACATCCAAATAAACTGTACACAACAACTGTCCTCCATCAATTGGCTTAATTAGAGGCAGGATTAGCCTGGCTGAATTGGCCTCTGGGGGAGAACTTGGCTGCCCGGGGAACAGTATGTTGCCCTAGGCTCGCTTTTAAAACTCAGGGAGTATTTTACTGCCACATGCTAATTGCTTTGGTGATTGGCCATTACTGTGAACTAACAAATCCACCGCCTATGTCCTCGCACAGACCCCAGAGACCGGGTTGAAAGAGATGGCAAGACGGCTTTGAAAGCGAGCATCCGACAGAGAGGCTTCCTCTACAGGAGACTGTTTTTATGGCGAGGCGTCTTTCCAAAGACGGGATGTGAACCACTTGTGCTCTCTCGCGCTTCCAAGTGTTCCTTTCAGCTTTGTTGCACATTCATACAGACTCACGCATGCATACAGAAGCGGTTGAAACAAGCAGGGCACGAACCAACCTCGGTTTGGGCTTGTTATTGCCACTTCCAAGTCCCGTGTTTGCGGAACAAAAAAAAAAACGATGTTTCTTTGACTGACAGCAGGAAAGCAAAGCTGGGTAGCTTTTAACCAGACTCTTGAGATACCTGAACTTTTTCTCTTTTTTTTTTTTTTTTTGCTATTTTTGCTGAATAAATGAAGTGACAGCTAACCCTGGAACTCGCAAATAGTTTGAAAGTGTTTACAGGTATCTAGGAGTGCTCAGGAACGATGCTCTCCTGGGGCTGATTAAGGGTGATGTACACTATGCAAAGCGGAGCCACTCCAGTGCAAGCCAGTCATCCATGTCAACAGTCCTGTCCCGTGCAAAAAAGAGAAGAAAGCTATCGAACAAGGATCTCCACAAACAGCATAATGATTTTACAGCACATTAGACCAGGTAGCTCTTCTGCGCAGGTAAGTTCCGCCGTCTTAACTGCAGCAATTAGCAGCAGACCATCCAGCGTGTCGCTCACTCTAGCAGAGCGAAGCACTGGCAGACGGAGTGCACTCTGTGTGTGTGTGTGTGTGTGTGTGTGTGTGAGATAGTGACAGGTGTAGGTATTCCCAATGGGTAGGTGGATTTTCTGAGTTCTATTCTTGCGTGTCACTCATATATTTCAGATCTTTCATTGCTACGCGCACACAATTTATATTTTTTGAAAACCGTCCCAGTCCTCTAGACTGCATCCTGTTCAAAAATGGTGTCATCTAACAGTAGTTAGTATGTAGTGTTGGGAAGACTGCAGTCTGTTTTGTTTTCTCACTTCAATAAATCAGGCCAAAAAGTTATTCAACAGTTCTTTTATAGTATCTCACTGCATGAATTTAGACAGCAAAGCATTCTACATGCTCTGACTAAGCAAATGCAAGACTAATCATGTTTTTTAAAACAGCAGTTAATATTGTGTAATTTATATTTGAAACACAATGTTTCCATTTCTTGTCATGACAACTCTCGGAAAGGTTTAGCATGGTAATAGTTATGACAGTGTTAATGTATTTGGTCTTGGCGGAATAGATCTGCTACACTGCTGCTGAATCGCTGCTGCTGTTGGTTATTGCTGTAGTTGTAGATTATTGGTGCTGCTGTTGCAAGCAAGTACAGGAACTTGCTACTGCCAAAGCATATGGCGATACGGTGCTGTGAATATTTAAGAAATACTGCTGCTGCACAAATAGCATATAAAATAACCCATAGCAGATCTATACAGGTGGAGCTGGGGAAGGAGGAGGGTTTCAGAGGAAGTGCGTGCTGCCAAATGCCCAAGTGAATTCTACCAGCCATTTAAATGATAAGCTGCAAGCTCATTGGTTGCTTACACAACATGAGCCAATCAGCTTGTGCCAAGTTGTATACTCTGTGAATATCATTAATTACGTTAACACCCATCAGCCTGCGTCATCTAGTTTTTCATGGCAGAACTAGGTATTTATTCTCAATCAACAAAAACAATTGCAAAAACACCACAGTCAAATTATATGTTACTGATTGAATCACTAAGTGAATTAATTTAATGATTGTTTAATTCCTTTGTAAATCTGTGTTTTCAAAGAAATCGAGTCTATTCAAATTACTGGTCACATGTTTTGTTTCCGAAAGAAAATGAGTTTACGAATGATTAAAATGTCTCACAGGTCAGTCACTGGTTTTGTTCCTAATGAATGAGATGAACAAATGAGTCACTCATAAGGGCAGTAACTTGTTTCATTCCTGAATGAATCAGTGTTTTGTAGAACCAGATGAATGACTGTTTCACATTATTCACTTATTTGGACAGTCATTTGTTTTGTACCTTAATGAATCAGTGTTTTGTTATGAATTAGATAAATTAATCATATGACTCATTAACTTACACACTACAAAATACCGATTCATTCAGGAATGTTTCTAAATGAATCAGTGTTTTGTTGTGAATGAAATGAGTCAAACGACTCACTCATAAAGGCAGTACTTATTTCATATCTAAATGAATCAGTGTTTTGTAGAATTAGGTGGACAACTGATTCAAATGATTCTCTCATTTGGACAGTCAATTGTTTTGTACCTTAATGAATCAGTGTTTTGTTATGAATTAGATAAATTAATCATATGACTCACTCATTAACTTGCACACTACAAAATACTGACTCATTCAGGAATTAAATAAGTTACTGCTTTTATGAGTGAATCATTGAGTGAATAAAGTTTCATTAAATAACTGTTTAATTATTTAGTTAAACAGTGTATTTGAACAAATCAAGTAAATACTGGTCACTTGTTTAGTTTTAGAATAAAAATCAGTTCATGAATGATTTGAATTACTCACATGATAGTCATTGTCATTTTGTTCCTAATGTTTTTAATAAATAAGATCAAATGGCTCATTCATAAAGGCAACAACTTGTATAATTCCTAAATGAATCAGTGTTTTGTTATTAATTAGATGAACTAATAAATCAAATTACTCACTCATAAAGGCAGCAACTTGGTTAATTCCTGAATGAATCAGTGTTTTGTGGAATCAGATAAGCAACTGATTTAAATCCTTCACTCACAAGGACGGTTACTTGCTTTGATCCTAAATGAATCAATGTTTTGTTATGATTTAGATGAACAATTTAATCAAATGACTCTACAAAAGTATCCAAATGAAAATGAGTTTACAAATTATTCAAATGTCTTACAGTCACAGCCACTGTTTTGTTCCTAATCAGTGTTTTTGAATGAAAGAGATGAACAACTGAATCAAATGACTCATAAAGGTAGTAACTTATTTCATTCCTGAATAAATCAGTGTTTTGTGGAGTCAGATAAACAACTGATTTAAATTATGCACTCATATATACAATCACTTTCTTTGTTCCTAAATGAATCAGTGTTTTGTTATGAATAAGATGAACTAATGGATCAAATGACTCACTCATAAAGGCAGTAAAAGGCAGTTTTATTCCTGAATGAATCAGTGTTTTATAGAATCAGATAAACATCTGACTTAAATCATTCACTCATGTCACTTTTGTTGCTAAATAACTCAGCATTTTTAACAAATCAGATAAAAGAAGTCACTTATTTCATTCTTAAATGAATAAATGTCTGATTCAAATAAGATGAACAAATTATTAAAATTACTCACAAGGATAGTCAACCATTTTATTCCCACAACACCACATTTTTTTGAATGAATAAGATGAAAAATAATTCACAAATAAGTCACTTGTTTCATTCCTAAATGAAGCAAAGTTTTGAATAAATCAGTTGAGGACTGATTCAAATGATTCACTCATAAGGACAGCCATATGTTTTGTTGCCAAATTATTATTTGTAAAATCAAACAAAAATAAAAAAAATCTAATTACTCATTCAAAAGGACAGTCGGTTGTTTCATTCTAAAGATAAATTAGTGTTTTGAATGAATCAGATGAACAAATGATTCAAATGACTCACAAATAAGGACAGTCACTTATGTTGTCCCCAAATGAAGTACAGTTTTAAACAAATCAGATGAATTAATGATTTAAATGATTCACTTATAAGGACAGCCATTTAATTCTTTCCTGAATCAAAAACACATTTTTTTTTTTTTTAAAGCCCACCGATTTAATGATTCATATATTTTACACATGAAGGCCGCTATTTGTTGCCACTTACTAAACTGCAAAAACATTCATTGAAAAATCCCAGACAGACTGGCTGTTGGGAACATACAAACACAGGCAGTTGTTAAAAGTCACAGTTTTTTTGGACATAAAATATATGTTAGCTTTAATATACAAACATACTTCTACACACATACTGACAACACCATAAAGTATTGTGTGAATGACATTATGTCCTTTGATTATATTTAAAAGCCCTCATATGAACAAAATGGAACCTTACCTATGACCTATTCGGATACAAAATATACGCAACATTACATCACCTTTAACAACGATTGTTAAAGAGCCAGTAAATCTTCACATAAAACCAAGTCCTTCTTCATTCGCGCGCAGCACTCAGAGCAATGACCTTCACAATCTGCTGCTGCTGTCTCTCCTTCCTGTTCCCGCCTCCATTAGTCAGTGTTTTATTCTCTCCCCCGGAGGCCTGGCACCATAACACACATTATAAACACCCATGCCTGCCTGTTACAGCTGCCATAACTCACCCCACATGCTTTACATAGGCCTATGATGGCCACTGATGAAGCACGGTGTGAGACGGTGCTGGTAATGTTAGCCCACGGGCTAGCGTGGCTAATCCCTGTGGTTTATGTTTTGCTCTGTTTTTGGCAGAGGCTTAAAAAAAATCAAGGGGAGAGGTGAAAGTGTACAATATGCTCATAGATTTAGACTAACAAATGTAAAGCCATTAGGATCCACACATTCAACATTCAAGATAGGTTGGAAAGAGACTTTGTACATCTATCAATTGTAAGAAGAACGTGTAAAAGTTGACCTGCCCTTTCCCTTTCCCTCTCTCTCTCTCTCTCTCTCTCTCTCTCTCTCTCTCTCCCCTTACTTTCTCATTTTTAATTCAGAGTCACACTCACTATGTAGACTTGAAGAATGAGCTGCAGTTTATAAGGTGTGGAGGGTAAGCCAAAGAACTAGAAAGATGAACGGTCAAACAAAATTATTTTTTCTCTCGATCTATCGAAATCCTTCTTCTTTTTATGCACTAAAAGTAGTTATATATATATATATATATATATATATATATATATATATATATATATCCCTCACATTTTTGTGAATATTTTATTATATCTTTTCATGTGACAACACTGAAGAAATGACACTTTGCTACATTGTAAAGCATACAGCTTGCATAGAAGTGTAAAATTTGCAGTCCCCTCAAAATAACCCAACTCACAGCCATTAATGTCTAAACCGGTGGCAACAAAAGTGAGTACACCCCAAAGTGAAAATGTCCAAATTGGGCTCAAAGTGTCAATATTTTGTGTGGCCACCATTATTTTCCAGCACTGCCTTAACCCTCATGGAGTTCACCAGAGCTTCACAGGTTCCCACTGGAGTCCTCTTCCACTCCTCAATGATGACATCACAGAGCTGGTGGACGTTAGAGACCTTGCGCTCCTCCACCTTCCATTTAAGGATGCCCCACAGATGCTCAGTAAGGTTTAGGTCTGGAAACATGCTTGGCTAGTCCATCACATTTATCCTCAGCTTCTTTAGCAAGGCAGTGGTTGTCTTGGAGGTGTGTTTGGGGTCATTATCATGTTGGAATACTGCCCTGTGGCCCAGTTTGTGGCCAGTATATGTTGGCATTCATGGTTCCCCCAATGAACTGTAGCTCCCCAGTGCCAGCAGCACTCATGCAGCCCCAGACCATGACACTCCCACCACCATGCTTGACTGTAGGCAAGACACACTTGTCTTTGTACTCCTAACCTGGCTGCAGTAATCCATGTCCTTAGTCTGCTTGTCTTCAGCAAACTGTTTTAGGGTTTCTTGTGTATCATCTTTAGAAGAGGCTTCCTTCTGTGACGACAGCCATGCAGACCAATTTGATGTAGTGTGCGGCGTATGGTCTGAGCACTGACAGGCTGACCCCCACTCCTTCAACCTCTGCAGGAATGCTGGCAGCACTCATACGTCTATTTCCCAAACACAACTGCTGGATATGATGCCGAACATGTGCACTCAGCTTCTTTGGTCAACCATGGTGAGGCCTTTTCTGAGTGGAACCTGTCCTGTTGAACCACTGTATGGTCTTGGCCACCGTGCTGCAGCTCAGTTTCAGGGTCTTGGCAATCTTCTTATAGCCTACATCATCTTTATGTAGAGCAACATTTTTTTTTCAGATCCTCAGAGAGTTCTTTGCCATGAGGTGCCATGTTGAACTTCTTGTGACCAGTATGAGAGAGTGAGAACGATAACACCAGATTTAACACCTGAGACCTAGTAACACTAATGAGTCACATGACACCAGGGAGAGAAAATGGCTTATTGGGCCCAATTTGGACATTTTCACTTAGGGGTTTACTCACTTCTGTGGCCAGCGGTTTAGACATTAATGGCTGTGTGTTCAATTATTTTGAGGGGACAGTAAATTTACACTGTTATACAAGCTGTACACTCACTACTCTACATTGCAGCAGTGTCATTTCTTCAGTGTTGTCACATGAAAAGATATAATAAATTATTTACAAAAATGTGAGGGGAGTACTCACTTCTGTGAGATACTGTATTAAAATCATAATTTATTCTATTAATTCATTTTCAATTTTGGGTGAACTGACCTTTTAAGTAATATATATTTAGTTTTTGAACAGTAAGAGATTAAGAAACATTTAGAAACGATAAGAGAGTAAGAGAAAAACAGTGCAATTTTGAAATATTTTTACTATTTAAAAAAATAGTATATATTTTAAAATGTCATTTATTCCTGCTGCATTTTTAGCATCATTACTCCAGTCACATGATCCTTCAGAAAACATTTGAATATTCTGATTTGCTGCTCAAAAAACATTTCTTATTATTATGTTGAAAACAGCTGAGTGTAATTACAGGTTTCTTTGATGAAGACAAATGATGCTGTAATGATGCTGAAAATTTGGTTTTGATCACAGGAATAAATTAAATTTTTAAAAATATTCAAATAGAAAACAGTTATTTAATTGTAATGTTTTTGCTGTACTTTGGATCAAATAAATGCAGGCTTGGTGAGCAAAAGAGACTTCTTCTTCGAAAAATAAATCTTACTGTTCAAAAACTTTTGACTGGTAGTGTATCTATTAAAATATATATTTTTTAAATATTAAATTCCACATGCATCATAAAACAATTCATATTTATTTTCCATAATAATTATTGCTATAAAGTGTTTTTGGATTTCTCATCAAGGATTATTTTTTCTTCCCCACAAATTACATTTCAAATTAATTATGTAATTAAAATAGATTCATTACCTAAATAAAGTGAAAGGAAAGAAACAACAACAACAAAACATTTACTTGATCCTGTTCTCATTAAAAAGTATAAATAATTTCACAAATTATTTATTTTATTTTTTGTTATTTATAAATAAAACAGTTAAGAACATATTAATATAAAAAGAAAGCAAACACTGTGCCCAATATACTTAAGCAGACCTAATAAATTTGAATAAACATAGACTGCAAAAATGGCATTGAACAACTGAATATAGGGTGAAATAGCAACAACAACATTTTGTGTGTGTGTGTGCGTGTGTGTGTGTGTGTGTGTGTGTGAGAAAAATGTATACTTTTATAAGATTACTAGTCAGGATCATGGGGAAGTCACAATTTAAACTATCCTTTTTTTTTTTTTTTTTTAAATCAATCTAACTTTTTTCTCCCAAATTAAATTTCAAACTAATTGAATATAATGGACTAGGGTTTGAAACACGTTGCATTCTTGAGCAACTCGGCTACTGATTTAATTTTTATCCTGCTTATTAAATTCATCAACAACACTATAAACGTTTTGATGAGAATCACTAACAAAATGATCTGCATGGCTCATATGTTCAGAAACCCTCAGCACTGCATTCTAAACATGGTTCATGGCCATGCTAAAAACAACAACAGACAAACCCATGATCAGGGGGACACTCCAGCTCCTCCTAAATCTACACCTATGAATACATGGATGCACACACAGGCTCATAAATCTCTCCAGCCACTTGAGACAGCACAATCTTTCGCTATCAGGCAGCAGCACCGCCGCCTCTCTCCTCACGCGCCGCTGTTAGTTATTCAGAGTGTTTGGTGCGGAGTGAGTGTCTGTAGCAGTGCTGGGGGCCAGACCTATCGAACTGGGCCATAATGGATGCAATACATCAATGCGTTTGAGCTCAGCAACTTTAATTAGGCTTTCCTGGTCATTTCATCAATGCCCCCCCTCCACAACTGTCCTCGGCCCACCCCTCCCTCACCGCTGGGATTTGCTTAATACCCAGAGTCCTCTGCTGCATGTGAATTATGTACCGAGAGCATAGCGTTAACAGGCTGACTGGTGCCACTAGTCGACGAACACGGTAGCAAGGTTAAACTAAAAGGGAAAAAAATGCTTCTGAGGGGTTAAATGTTCGATATTAAACACACGAGCATTGCTTTTAAACAGGGCGAGAAAATACCGTTTTAAGTGTTCTTAAGGTTGAAGAAAGAAAGGAAACAAATATGTGAGAGGAAAAAAAAGGTGGATGTACATTTTTGGTGTCCTGGGAAAGGCTTTTTCACCACATTGTTGGAATATGAATGCAAGATTCAAGTGTTTACACTTGAGTGAGAAAAAAGGATTTGTCGACATATATTCAAGGGAACCACCTTGTGGTTTCTTCTAAGCGCTAAGAGCAATCTTTCCCTCAGTCAGCATGCAGTTGAAAGAAAGTTTACTGGGAGGAAAAATGCAGAAGTGTAGACGCAGGTCAGTGAATGCTTGTAAACAGCAGAAAAAGATCTTCAGGTAACAACATCCACCTCTATCCGTCCTCAGATCGCTACAAGGCAGGGCTGTTTTCTTATATCCATTGATGTGGACACCTGAGCACCATACTTATGTGCTTGTGGAACACAAAGCAAAAATTAGGTATTGTTAGTGGAATGAAAGAAATTAAATTAAAATAAATAAATAAATAAATAAATACAATAAAATAAAATACAATAGTGCCATATTAAAATGCATTATAATTTAACAGCTAATTTGGCATATATCACAATGGTTTAATTGCACTTTTTGATTGCAAAAATATTGTTAAATAAGAACATATTAAAATATGACTGCATATTCTTAATTATTAATGCAATTTACTAATAGTATTAGTAAATGCTAAATGTTTTACGTGAAATGTCAGCATACTAATGACCAATGATCCATGAATTTGCATCATTGTGGACAATATGCAGAATAATGTATTTTTTTATTTATTTTATTTGAAGTACATACTCTTGGTTGGAAAATTTATTAAAAAAAATAATAATGTAAATTATTATTCAGGGGATTTATCTTGCTTTAACATTTTGAATCAGTTTGTTTGTTGAATCCATGTCCACTGATTAAAATAAATTAAAATAAAATAATTTAAAGAATTATAATAAAAATGTAAAAAATGCATTTCCGACCCTCCAAAGTTAAAGCAACAATAGTGGCATATTAAAATGGTTTATAATTTAAATAATGCCTAATTCTGCATATATCACATGGTTTAATTGCACATTTTGGTTGCAAAAATATTATATAAGAACACATTAAAACATTTTGAAGCTGCTTGTTCATGGTTTATTTTTTTATTCATGGCCACTGAATAAATAAAATAAAATAAAATAATTTGTATTACAGTACTAGAAATTTCTGGTGAAAACTACAGCTTAATTGTTATGGATAAGGAAAAATCCAAATTCATGGCCATTGACCAAAAATAAATAAATAAAAAAAGTGCAAAATGTTTAATGTGACCAGTATACAAAATAACTAAATTAATAAAGCTACAATAGTGGCAATATTAAAACGCATGATAATTTAATGGCTAATTTGGAATATCACAATAGTTTAATTGCAATTTTTGGTTGCAAAACGCTAAATAAATAAAATATTAAATGCTAAATATTTTACTATTTTAAGTTAAAGGGAAAAGTATCAATGAAAAAAAATATCAATGTAAATTATTATTCAGGGGATTCATCTTGCTTTAACATTTTGAATCTGTTTGTTTGTTCAGTCCATGGCCACTGAATAAAAAAAAAAAAATATATATATATATATATATATATATATATATATAAAAAAATTCCAACCCCGCTTAAAGTTTCATTACCTCAATGTAAACTAGCATAAAGGCAGTATAAAACCATATTTTCATGACAATAAAAAACTTGACTCATTACAATAAGATAAATTACCATTTATTATTACAGAAATTAGAATTTCTGTTAAATATCTGGAAGAGAAAGATTACCATTTTTTATTACATTGATGGTTAAAACTTGCTTAACTGGGAGAGGGGGGGCATATCATATAAAAATCATAAATATCATATTTGCATTCATGGCCACTGACCAAAAGAAAAATGCAAAATATGCATCAAAGTGGCCAGTGTACAAAAAAAAAAAAAAAAACATAACAATAGCAGCATATTAAAATGGTTTAAATTTAAATAATGCCTAATTCTGCATATATAACATGGTTTAATTGCATTTTGGTTGCAAAAATATTATTATATAAGAACACAGTAAAACATTTTGCTTCTTTAGTTTTTTTTTTTTTTTTTTTTTTTCATGGCCACTGAATAAAAAAAAATAAAATAAAGACATCTCCCAACAAACCCGAAGTTTTATTACCTTAATGCAAATCAGCATAAATGCTCATTACAGTAAGATAAATTGCAATCTGTATTACAGTAATGAGAATTTCTGGTGAAAATCTGCTTAATTGTAATGGTAAGTCTACATTTTCTATTATTAATTCTATTTTTAGATTTAGCATGAAACATGACCAGGACAGGGTGTTTTCAAGTATGAGTCTGATTTATCAGTTCTTGAAAGGTTGGTTGGATTCACATGATAAGCCTTGTGCTCAAAATGAATGTCTTTTCTATCCATAGCCATATATTCTTGTCCTTAAGTAATTGGCAGGCTACCAAATACTGTTTGCTGTATTAGACCTATTCTATATTTTTCTCACAGCTGCAGGAATTGCGTGTTGTATTATAAGCCACCTGACATTTATAACATTTATGTAATGTTACAATCTCTGGTTTACCTGACTGCTGTGCAGAGTTTGTGCTGTAATAAAATCTGATTATACGCAACCTTCCATTTTTCCAGTTGTATTATTATTTTTGTCTTGAGCAAGTGCAGACTTGATACTTCAAATTGCATTCATCCAATTTCACCAAAAGGCAACATGTTAGATAAGACTATCAGTAGATCTAACATTAACACTACAAGTACACAAAATCATATACCTACAACTTTATTAGCTATTGACACACCAGCATACAGCTTTACGTGACTTTTCTCCAATGATGGACTGCTCCCAGTTCACTAAATGTGCAGCCACTAATCCATTGAGTCTTTAGCTAATATATCCATTACATGAGTTGGGCTGCAGACGGCTAGCTGTGCTCAGTAAATAATTCTTGTTAATTAAACCGAGAGCATCAATCTTGGCCGAGGCTTTGTGAGCTGCAAGAAAGACATATTCCATTAGCTGGACTGGATATAACTAGAGCAAAGCTTATTCTCCATCTTGTTCATCAGTCTGTACATTTCTAACCTGACTGAAAATACAATGTAAATTATACAGCATTGTTCTAAATTCATTTCAGTTTGGGGTTGAGTTTCCAGTATCACACTAAGATGACGTAAATGACTAGGAGTTTATAAGTTTACAATCATAATAGCGCTGGGCTGTTATTATTTCAGTTCATTTGCGCCACCACATTTTAAATGAAGAGTAACAATGCTGGAAATTACATGCCAGAGCGGTTTTTGTGATAGCGTGAGACAGCATGAATGCAGTGAAAGCTTTAAGGTCTTCTCAGGACCAGTTAGAGGACGCTTCAGGTGAAAAGTGACCCATAACAAGGCAGTGAGCTGATTTACAGTGGAAATAAGGGTGGCCAATGGCATCATTAATGTCTATTACAGTGTGAATAAGGGTAAAATGTTTGCAGGAGCATAAGAAGAGTGAGAATTAAAGACCAATACAAATACAAATGTGGAAATATATTTAAGCAATACGTCACCCAAAAATGAATATTACCCCATGATTTACAGTACTCACCCTAAAGCCTTCCTAGGTGTATATGACTTTTAGGGCTGCAATGATTAGTCGACATTATCCATAATGTCAACAATAAAAGATTGTCGACAAATATTTTTGTTGTCGAGTAGTCGTTTGATCTCATATGACGTAATGTAAGAGCCTGCAATAATGTGGTTTGACCAGTGCGGCGCTGTAGTGCAAGACAGTCCTCATGGTGCAATTCAAGAGAAGAAGGCACACAACGCTTCAGAGCAAACGCAGCGGAATCTGAGCGGCGTTTTGATGAATATGTAAATACCTCTCAATAATGAAATAAACACAACAAAAACTGACAGCAGTGTGAAAGCAGCAGTTAAAAATGCATCTGATTACAACGATGTGGATGTTTGCACGAGCTCTGCAGTTCAGTAACGTTAACTTACTCCAGTAATGTCCGCTCACATCATGTTTATTTATATAGTCCGTTATGCAATAGATAGCCAAACAGCTTTGCGGTATCTAACATAAAAAAATCCTGTCGCTTTCAGTTAGAATAAAGAAGCTCTTCAGTGTGGTCCTGGCTAATGAGAAAATATTTTTATTAGTGGGAAACAAATAATTCAGTTAAAGTCATAGTTTTGTTTACAGAGATCTACCTCAGGACTGTTTCGGTTATTATAACCATAAAATGCATTTTAAGACATTATGTTTTGAATAAAATAGTTTATCCAAAAAAAACAGAGCATTATCACTTTATGTTCTTATCACCTTTATTTTGACTTGCAAAAGGAGATGTTAGGCAGAATGATACGTATAAGACAGTTTCTCTGTCTGTCATCTCATTTTAAATGCCAAATACATCTATTTGTATAATGCACTGGTAACACTTTACAATAAGTTTGTTGACATTAGCTAATGTATTAATTAAAATGAATGAACAATACATTTATTACATTTCTGTATTAGTCTTCATTAAGGTTGGTTAATAAAAAATACAGCTGTTTGTTGTTTGTTCATGTTAGTTCACAGTGCATTTACCTGTTACGTCCCTTAAGATGTTGTATGTTGTCTAAGGGTGAGAGGGAAAATAACATTTAAAATATATACGTGTGTGTGCTTGTGCGAGTGTGCTGGAAGGCAAAAACAGACCAAGATATTTTCCAAATCAAACTGTGTATTTATTGTGCTAAGTGAAGCGAAGTGAATAGGATATTTACAATATTTACAGTATTTACAGGAACAAGTAAACAAAAACAATTTGACGAAACAAAACGAGGGGGGGGGGGGGGGGGGGACGGTGGAGCACGAGAGATGCCAAATAAAAGAAATCAACAAAACAAAACACAGCTAGCTAGTTTTGAAACTCTAAGCTAACTACCAAAAGAAAAATGTAGAAAAGAAAGATCTACGGCGTAATAACGCCCTAACTAAACTACACTATCCCATCGATGGTACAAAACAAAACTTACAGCGGGTGGCAACCTCTCCTAAACTAGTGTATCTAGTGAAAAAAAATAAAGTGAAAGAAAGTGACGAGACGTGAGGCCAAGTATGGTGACCCATACTAGGAATTTGTGCTCTGCATTTAACCCATCCAAGTGCACACACACAGTAGTGAACACACACACACGCCGTGAACATACACCCGGAGCAGTGGGCAGCCATTGCATTGCTGCGGCGCCCGGGGAGCAGTTGGGGGTTCGGTGCCTTGCTCAAGGGTCTCACCTCAGTCGTGGTATTGACGATGGAGAGAGCGCTGGATATTCACTCCCCCCACCGTCAATCCCTGCCGGACCTGGGACTCGAACTTGCAACCTCTTGGTTACAAGTCAGACTCCCTAACCATTAGGCCACGGCTGCCCCCTAAATCTAATTAGGTATGATGACATCGGAGCCACTCGCGGCGAACATTCTGCCTCAATTCTGTTTTTCAGACTGCGCGGTAATGTTAGTGTGCGTGTCATTCAATATCTACTCCTGGCCGCCGGGCGGGAGTATGTTTTTCCTAAATATGACGGTAACTACGTCGAGTGCAACCCCCTCTAGCGTTGGACACTTTGGGATTTCAGCCCTGAGGTATTTTCAGGTCACCGCGACTTTCGGAAGATTTGCGTGGCTTTCAACCGGTCGGCGGGCTTCATCTAAGCTTTGGACACTAATGAAAGATAGTTGGACATAAATACATAGCTTTTATCTTGGTACTAATGAAATTTCATCGAAATCCATAGAGGAGAACGTACTTTACTAAATCGCGGAAATTGGGTAGTCACATTTGTGGCAGGTAGATTAGCGCACTGTCAGATGTACTGCAGGCATCGTTCTAAAAAAAAAAAAAAAAAAAAGTCTGTTAGTTGTACTTTTGTGAATGACAATATTTGTTTGTGTGAACAAAATTCTACATTCTATTCAAATTTCATGCAAATATCTGAAAATGAGGAAGTTATAAGCAAAAATGTGTGAATAATAAGCATTTTCGGTCACAGGACTTCTATTGTAATCTATGTATAGTTTTTTAATACATTTCCCATTATTATAAATATCATAACTTTCGCAAACCTTAACTGATTTTCACAATCCCGGTGTCGTTGTAAAGGGAATTTTCATCTCTGTCTAGTCATGTGATACATTTTAAGCTTAGGGGTGTTTGAAAATTTTGTCATCATACCTAATCTAATACATCGAAAAATCCCTACGTGTTGCACAATGTATGTCGCGCGACCTACTTACCTGCTCACGCCTTCCCACCCTGGGGAATAACAGAGACGGAACAGTACGACAAAACTGTACACTGTACAAACACTATATTAACGAAGGACTCAACGTATATACACACAATATACAGAGGAACTAACAAGCTATACAAAAATCACAAGATCAACAAACGAATGGCGTAACAAATTGGCAAGATATTAATGGTGAGCATAAACTGAAGTGCGCGGGACAGTACGGTGCTTTAAACCAGGTGACGTGAGTTGATTGGACAGCGTAAACCGGGGCGTCCAATTCCAGGGCAAAGAGTGACAGACGGGTGGACCAATGGGATCTGAAACACACACAAACACACAGACTACCACACACAAACCTTACGCAAACTACGTAGACATACGTAACATTACCAAATGTTATAAAAAAAAAAAATTAAAAAAATTAAAAAAAACCACACAACTTGTGATTTTTATAAATGCATTAGTAAATGCTGAAATTAACTAAGATGAATAAATGCTGTAAAAGTTGTTCATTCTTAGTTCATATTGACTAATGTTAAGTAATGAGCCTTATTGTAAAGTATTACCAATTAATTGTATAATAATTGTAATTACATAATATGCTTTTCTAAAGCTGAAGTGACCTTTATTTATATTAGAATATGTATAACATAATATGTTTACTAATTGCAAAAGATGAATAATCAATGAAAGTCTACGGACTAATCAGTGAAATAATCAACGATTAGTCGATTGATCGTTCTAATACTTGTTAGATTAATGGATTATCAAAATAATCTTTTGTTGCAGCCCTAATGACTTTCTTCTTTAAGACGAATACAATCTTTTAAGCTTTATAATGGCAGTAAATGGGTGTTGAGTTTTAATGACACACTGTATTGGACTTCAAAATCCCAACACTCATTGACTGCCATTGTAAAGCTTGGAAGAAGAGCCAGGACATTTTTTAATACGACTCGAATGCATTCGTCTGAAAGAAAAAAAGTCATAAACATCTAGGATGGCTCGAGGGCGAGTAAATCATGAGGTAATTTTCATTTTTTGGTGAAGTACCTCTTTAAAAATCACATACCGCTTTTATGATTCTTTTATGCTGATATTGCTACAGTGAACTGTAAGCCCAAAACGCAAGCTTTTTCAATTCACTATTTGTTCCCCTAAAACACTAGCTGTCAGAGGACATTTGTAAGTCAGTTTAGGCAGTAAATGAGGTGAATACACTTCTATTTTGGATATATTTCAATAGGTTTAGTCTCTAGCACACTTAGGGTGTACAATACTTTTTGGATGCACTGAAAATGAATGTCATTACAGAGGATGGAAGGGAATGTACAGGTTATTAATTGCTCCAGCTAGTAATAAAATCACCAGTGTGCACTGCCTTGAAAATGCACCAGTGTGCATTGGCCTTTAGGCTCTAAATTGAAAACAAAAATTCCTTCTAAATATAACAGAAATTTAGCTGTGGATGTAAATGTGCCTTGCTCTCTGGAAGTCTCCAGTCAGACACTGACAAAGGGGTGTGAATAGCTCGATATCATTGTGGCTGATTTTCTCGAATCTCTGTGCACTTAAGAGCTCTCATTGCTGGTCTTAAGCCTCTTTTAAACCCTGATGAAAGCTTGCCATCCCGTCAGTGTTGAAAAATGGCAGCCTTTGAAGCGGCAAAGACGTTTTTACCATCCGTAAATTAGAGGTGCAGTCGCTGTGAGATAAAGTCTAGAAACCGTCTCCCTTTGATATGAAACAATGATGTCAAGTTAGACATGTCAGCGTGTGTCTAAAAAAACAGGGCTTTAAAGTACTCGCCAAGTATGGCAGATCTAAAATGAATGTTGTAAATATTAAAGAACCACATGGGCCCATTTAGAAGAAAAATTAATTTCTTTTAATCAAGTGGATTTCTACCCGACTACGCACTCGATCAGGCTGTTGAGGTGGGATAGAAGGGGCAGCATTTCAAAGCCTGTGTGAACATTACTCTCATTCATTGCTTTCTGCTCTCACTCTATTGAGGGTTTCTACAAATTCTGAAAATAAATAACCTTTCCATGTCCTTTCCATTATGAGTACCATTTTTTTTATATATATATTTTTTTTATGATTTTATTCAATACAATTTGTGAGTGAATCATTCAGATGATTCACAAGTCTGGCCCAACTCCCAATTGATTTTGATAGAAGCAAAATTTCAATACAGAAAAATGTAAAAGTATTGTAAAAAGACAACATGGCAAAATCAATTTTATCATTTATATCTATACACTATTGTTCAAAAGTTTTGGGGTCAGTAAGATTATTATTATTTTTTTTTTTCCCAAGAAGAAAAGTACAGCATTTACTTTGAAATAAAAATCTTTTTGTCAATTTCGATCTCAATGCATCCTTGCTACAAGTCTTTCTTTTAAATAAATAAATAAAATCTTGCTGACCCCAGATGGCATTTTTAATTGACATGTTTCAGCATTAAATGAATAAGTACATTCATACTCAACATTTCTTTTTAAAAGCATACTGAATAATGTAATCCAACGAATCACCTTACATTATATATATACATACAAAAAGTCCTCTATCATGGACGAATGGGACTAATTGACAGGTGGTTAAATTTACTCACTGTGTTTTTACATATCAAGGTTGTAAAAGACACTTCATTAAACTCAGTTGATAGTACTGTATGAAACTTTCATTCAGATGTTTATGAACAATGACGTTTTCTTAGAAACAGCAAGTCTGATTTTTGCTTCTATTTCTATGCAGATGAATTTGTTTCAAAAGGGGAGCTTTGAATGTTGGTGCTTTAGAGACACAACATCTCTAAGAGGGTTTTAGCACACCAAAGCACACTGATTAGCACACTAAAGCAAGCTAAACCCTCAAAAAGAAGATGCATCTCTTAATTCATCCAGTTTAAAGTGGATGAATTAGTGCCGCTGAAGAAAACATCCAGATAAACTAGTCAACCTCAAAAACAACACCAAACTCTGAGCTGAAAAGTATAGAGGGTTCCAAAATATAATTGATTAAGAATATATGATCCACTTTAGGTCTTTTAGAGACACCCTTGACTATCTCCTTCAGCAAGCCTTTTGATAAAATTTCATAACAAGTACATGGTAATTCAAAAGGCCTCTAGTTTTTGACCCCATTTCAATGGGCTTTCTTTAGACGGCCCTTCTGCAGCTCACCTCTGGCCAAACTACCATTCAGAACTGCCCTTAGCAAAGCCCTCCCCCAGAAGACCTCATAGAAATCAATGGAAAGCCCATCAATTCCTGGTGCCCTGCCATTTTTCTAGCTTTGTTGTAGTGTGAGTCGCTCTTTTGAAGACAAAGAGCTTCAACAGACTCTTCAAGCACCTGGGTTAGCCCATTATAAACTTGTTGTGTCAATAATGAGCCCTCGATATACTCGCAAGCATACAGTTCCTCAGCTCTGACAATTAATACAAGAGAACCAGAATCAGACCTCAGTCTCCTGTAGTTTCCACTCAAAACCTGAACTGCCACAATATTAATCTCTAAACCTCTGACAAGTTTTCAAGTATTGATTACAAAACTGTTGCCTTTGCAGTTTATCTCAGCCCCACTGCTGGGCCAAATATATTCTTTTGAGACAACCCTGGGCATGTCTGGATAACTCTGGAGTCTCATTCCTCAAGTATTTAGAAAGTGTTTATTGACTACAGCAAACAAAGTATTGTTTAACAATGTGCTTTTCTGTACACTTACTCAATGTTATCCAAAAGCAAAACTGTGCTATGCATCTTTGATGCAGAACTTGTGCTAAACCATGACACTTTCTCTAAACCATCCATGACAGCTCTCTCCTAGCATTTCCTATAGTGACTATTACATACATTACACAGGAAATATGACAAGCCATTATATGATATGAAAAACAACAGCTCAGCATTTACTTGCCGACATTCGCATATGCACGCAAAAAATGGCCGTGTTTAATAAGCACTTCGAAAACATGTCTAGATCAGCTCTTATTTGTTTAGATATTTATTTACATTTTACACATTCATTTGTATGATGTTTTCTCTCTCAACAGGGGTGAGAAAACAGGTGTTGTCTACCTGTTACTGTTTAATATCACCTGGGGAGGAGGTAGAAAACGTCTCATCTCCCACAAGAACGCACTTGCATGTGTATGAACGCATGCGGGCATCAATCTAATAGCCTGCTGAGACAAATACACTTTTTCTAAATATAAAGCTATGCTATCATAGCAACATTAGTGCCAGAGAGTGGGAACCTGCTGTGTGCTTCATTTAATGGCTCAGAGAACCAGCTCTTAATTAGCTTTGTGCAACTGATAGAAATAGACCGGTCAGAGCAGGAAAGCGTTATATTTGATGATAAAGTAATACTTGTTGGAATACCGAAATAACTCGAGCTTAGGTTTTGATGCCATTTGATAAAACGCCGCTTCTTACTTCTTTAAATCCGCCGTGAGGAATAAAGTTCTGAAACATAATGCGACATTCGTGTTTTGAAAAATTGAACAAGACATCTGTGAGTGTTCTATTAATATTCTGGCCAATTGTACCTGCCAACTAAAGCATATAGTATAATCAAGCAGAAATGGACCCTTATCGCACATGTGGCATTGTGGGTAATGAAACAGTGCAAACCAACTGTGCATGCATGTTTATGAGCATCCATGTCTCACCAGATGCTGTCTCAATTATCGCATCCATATAGAGAAGTGAGCTAATTGAGCAAAGAAGAAAAGAAAAACAGACAGCGATGCAAAGTGTAAGAGTCTTATGACTAATTGCTTCTGACATGAAGATAGTTTAATATCACCAAAAAGTAATAACTTGCTTAATTTGCATCTAAATTAGGGGGTAATTGTTTGCAAGACTCCATTTTCAAACACACGTACATGAACTGTGTCATCCTCGACACACACGCATTGATAAACGCACATCTCGCACGAGGTCTGCACGTCTGCGAGTTCAGTGTGACAGAAATGCAAATGTGAAACACAATACGGGAATTATTTCATTTTCACCCCAAGTGCTTTCATGTAATTACCTTAAAGAGATTAATTAATACTATCCAAGTCACTCGCACATGTAATCGTGATCAAAACACAATCATCGTAATCTACTGCAACCATCAAGGGACTATCCAAACAAACTGGCATGGGAAAGCACATATTTGAGAGAATACATCTGATGGAAAATAATTAGATTCAAATAATTACGCTGTGCAAGACTGTCAATAACCAGATTCGAACTGCGAGCCAACAAATCAAAATGTGTTTTTGATGTATTGGTACTTAAGACAGATTTTATTTTTGTGGCTAGCATTTATAAAAGTCAAGTGTGTAATTTCTGTTATCAAACAGAACTGAAAGGAATAGTTCACCCAAAAATGAAAATGCGGTCATTAATTACTCACCCTCATGTTGTTTCAAACCCGTAAGACCTTTGTTCATCTTCGGAACTCAATTAAAATAGTCAATGTGACATCACAAGAACACCTTTTGTGAACAAAAATACGTTTATTCAACAATTACTTCTCTTTCGTATCAGTTTTTCGATGTGTGTTCTGAGAGTACAATGACGAATATAACATTTTAACATGTAAATTGAATAATAAAAAAAAAAAAAACATCTCTAATTTAATGGTATTCATAATAAAGAAGAAATAAATAACTGTGTTGTATTGTTGTATAGAAGCAGCAGGGCTTTGGTCCAGGTCAGTCCATTAGGAAGTCAACAAGCTTGTTACCGCCACCTGACTGCCAACAGCAACATTAGCCTACATATGGTCCCGTCAGTAGCTCCACGCTGTCACCACTTCCAAAAAACAACACCATCACAACTAAAAAATAAATAAATAAATAAAATCACAATGAACACAAACATTATATCCTCTGAGGAGCAGCACAAGGGGGTTCGTGGGTTTGTGTTTATGGGGGACGAGAACAGAGGATGCTGTGTCAGTTCCCCAGTGGAACGAGGGATCAGCGACAGCACCAGATGGTGTGATTGTGCGGGAGGTGGAGGATATTTTCCACTTGTCTTCTTTTCCGAGGAAGCAGTCTGGGACGTGAGCCAAGTTTAGGCAAAACGCGCCCTGCCGCCAGGGTTAGGGTGGCAGTGTACGTTTGACGTGTTACACATCCAGAGCTAGTTAACAAAGTTCTAAATCAATGAACTGACAGATGTCAGTCACAAACATTTTAAAGCCAGAAATGACCCTTGCCCTTAGAAAAGGTCTCTATTCGAAGAAAAGTTAGATAACCATTCAATAATCTCGCAAGAATGATCCAACCATAGTCTGGAGTGGTGCTCTTGTGAATGTGTGGCAGAGACTGACACTTAAGAGAAGAAATCCTTGAATAAAGTTGTTATTTTTGTTTTCTTTGAACACAAAATGTATTATGGTTGAACCACTGATGTCACATAGACTGTTTTAACAATGTCCTTACTACCTTTCTGGCCTTGAACATATCAGTTGCATTGCTGTCTATGCAGGGTCACAAAGCTCTCAGAATTCATCAAAAATATCTTAATCTGTCTTCCAAAGATGAACGAAGGTCTTACGGGTTTAGAATGAGTAATTAATGACAGAATTTTCATTTTTGGATGAACTATCCCTTTTAATATTTTCATCACTGATTTCATTATTGATAGTTGCAGCCCTACTGATTTATGAGTCCAATTGCTAAATATCTGCTCAAGTGTGTGCATGTGACCTCAGTCCTCACTGTCCTCTTCCTAGAATCCCTCAGGGCTTGCCATGTTTTTGCGTCCCTGTCCTTATGGCCTGACCCAGCCAAGGCCAACGGCAAGCCTGCAACAAAACAGACCCGACTTGCCAACAGCAGCTGGCCAGGGTTCGCATAGCAACATCATGACAACATTTTAGCCTATCCTGACAATGTGTTACCCCGCCACAGCTAGGCTGGTTGTCACTGCAGTCGTCTGCTGTCTCCTGGCAGCTGGAACCTGCTGGACTAAAAGTATGTAATGCGAAAGACAGCTGCTGTGTATGATTTCACTCTGCTGAACCTGCTTCAACAGATCATCGAATCGCATTTACTTAGTTATCGAGAAAACAAGTCCGCAGTGCAACGCTCAATTGATTCTTTATACAATGAGTTTATATTATCAAAAACTGATGAAAAAAAACAAACAAAACAGAAACATTACATAAAAAGGTCAAATATACACAAAGAGCTATGACCTCAATGTCATGTGACTGATCACTTTGGATCTGCAGGAAAATGGCATTATTAAAATGCACGACTATGGACCCTGGGTATTAAAAGTTGTATGCCTCAATACAACACACAATGCCTCTTACTGAAATATGTAGTAGAAAATCCATTGAAGATTTACTTTTTACATTGTTTTATATGTTTCCATTATTTTCGATGATGTGAAATGGTTGCACTGGCAGCTACTGGCAGTACCTGATGCTATTTTTACCGCAACTCAACTCGGAAAATAAAATATTTATTAGGATGACCACAGCTACTGAAACAGTTTACAGGTGGTGCTGGATATAAGCATAGGCTTAAACCAAATGTTGTGCCATTGAATTTTCCCCACAAGGAGTCTAAACATCCCCAGATATCAAGTGAAATCCGCGCTGAGAAACTCCTTCAGTGGCTGCGGCATCATGACAAGCGTTGGCATATTTACATCCTGCCAGGATGGCATCTAGCGTTTCTTGTCTCTGCCATTTGTAAGCTCTTTCAGTAGCTGTGGTCTACTAAAAGCCTCAAAGCCAGGCAACAGGGCTAAAGTGATGTTTTAGGTCTTTAGGAAATTGTATTTGTCCACAGGCATCTTCCCCATTCTTTTCTCCCATTCTTATTGCTAGGAAAGCAGTGAAGACTTATATTGCTTCTCTTATTGCCCTTCAACTTAATCCTCTAGGGTCTGAGGGTGTTTTTGGGCCCTGAAGAAGTTTTGACATGCCCTGACATTTGTGCATTTGTCAGTATCTTAAAAACATATTCATGGCTAAAGTCAGATTACATTGTAATCAGCACAAACTGGGCTACAATAATATGTGATCCGAAAGACACACAACGTGGCACTGTATCAGTATTTTATATTTTAAGTTGTGCATTCTGGGTTGTGTTGCAGTAAAAATAGCAACAAGTAGCACCAGCAGCTCATCGAGTGCAACCACAATGTGTTTTTTTTTTTTTTTTTAATAACGCAAGTCTTTCATGAGTTTTCGACTACATATTTCAGTAAGAGACATCATTTATGCTATATTACGCCATACAGGTCTTAATACCCGGGGTTCCCTTTAATAAATGTCCTGGAGAAAGATGCTTTTTTGCTACATAATGGTGTAGTTACAACATCTCTGAAATACAGAATGCTTTTGAATCTAGGAAAACCATGACTCCTTGGTACTGTACACCCAATTTAAACAATTTATTATGTTGCGTCAGTTGTGTTGGATGTATACTGACACCTAGCAGTGTAAACATAGTTTAAAGCAAAAGCAAAAGTGTCAACATGTCAGCCACCATATGAAGACCTGCTCTGCGTAAAACATACTAGTTTAAAACACAATTCTCAAAAGAGCTTTTCACTTATTTAAGGGTCAAACTTATTTAAGGGAAAACCTAGCTACTGAGTGCACTTTGTAAAACTGAAACATGACATTACAATCTGAGCAGATGTAAAACACCAAAAATGTTTGAAATTCTCCACTAGCCAGGTCGTCGGAGCAGTTAAGCTTCACTTCTTGCCTGGTTATGACTGACAGCATCAATAACACAGAGAGTCAAGGCTCTGCCACAGACCATTACGCCAAGGTTAGCCATCCCTCGGTCCTCTATCTCAGCCATCATTCATCACGTTTCCCCTTCGAATGGAAAAATCATTTGAATATTGCCTCGGAAAAGTTCAATTTTTCCTTCTTTTCTGTGGGGACGTAATGAGACGTAACACATTTCTTTGGTTCCACTTCTTTAATTCATTAGCCTGACCATTATTTGACGATTATCACAAAGTTAACATCAGAAACCAACCCTTCTTGATGACTTTTTAATGTTTTCCCTCTTATTTCCCGTCTTATCAGCGATCAGTAGGTTTTAAGCGATGAATTAAGGCGTCACGCCGCGTGGGCCATCAGCAATTAGGGACGACGTTGCACTCAAAGCTATTTCTGACATCTTTTTATTCCGTTCTCCTTATTCCTTTCTCAGAACTGCAAAAGATATGACCTGTGTTTACAGTGTTATCATTTTTAATGAATTACCAGGCTCACGGAGACTGTGGAAAAGTCTGAACTTCAAACGAATCTGATCCAATTAAGGTGCTTAGCCATCTGTCAAAACAGTCACTTCCCTGAGTGACACTCATATTTTAATGAGTCGCATTATCCGTTAGGTATCATTATGGTGGATTGGGCTCACACCAACAACACCCACCCCTCCCTTCCCCTCCATCCACTGTTTTCCTCCAATGCTAATTCGTGTACATAGTGATTCTCTGATGCAACACCCTGGTAACTTGCATCTATCAGAGGCAAACAGAGTTAAGCAGGCATTGTCATTGGCGTTACTTTGTGGACGTTTCCTGTAAGAGCAGCGAAGGCGGGCGACACTTACACGGCCGTAAATCCATAGGAAGGACAAAGACGCACATCAATCCCTCACGGGCGGACAGACAGGGTGGTCCATCTGGCAAAAACATCAAGCTCAAGTACAATCAGAGGGGACACTGGCTCATCAGTTCCTTCAGGCTCTGGAACACTGATTATGTGTTTTATGGATTGATGAGGAGGCTTAATTAAAGTGATGGACGCCTGGCATGATGAGACATGTGGAAAACACTTGTGTTTTCTCTCCACTAAACTAATGCATTCTACAAAATGTGCAATCTTTGCATCAAAACGGGTAGCTAAGTGTGTTTATGTGTACGGATTAGGCCTTTTTGCCCTTGATGTTTGATGCTTAGGCCATGAGATATTTACCACTTTATGCTTTAAACCGATGTCTAAAGGCATGGTAAGAAGTGGTTCTTTCTAGTCTGTCAGGGTGGGCATAGATCCCACCATTTACTCATGACAGAAGCATACATATCATTTGATGGGTGAAAGTCATTAGGAACACTTAGAAATACTAAAGATACACATTTATAAACATAAGGGATTTCACAGGGTTCAATCGTTTATGTTCAATCGTAAGTCCCACGTGTTCACTTTAAACAATGTGAGACAAATTATCAAAAGCTTTTGGAGTATTTGCATTACATAAAACATTACTGGGAAAGATGAAAAGAAAGCGTTGGCTAAGTGTTTCATCTCTTTATCAGTTCCTGCAAATTTTGCCCAATTACCTAAAGCCAAATATATCTGCTGTTAATTATGCTGAAAAAAAAAAAAAAAAAAAAAAAAACTCTCTGCAATATAAGTAATAGCATGCATAATTTGTTTGACAGTCACATTAAAAAAATACTTTGACCATTGTAACTATTGTAATTTCAGCCTTTATGACTGTAAAAAAAACCTGTGCCAACCAAAAATATGCATCAAATAAAAGGATTTGACAGATTTCAATTAAATGCACTTTTTTTTTTATTTTAAAATAATTTCATCATTTCAGCATGACTGATTCACTTTCTGGAAATGTATCTACAATTTGAAATACTATAAAAAGCACAGTTGCTATAAAATATTTAGATTATGTGGAAAATAATATATAGAAATATGATACTTACCAACAAAATGATATTCTGTTTTTTTGAAAATTAAAAAAAGGTGTTAAAACGAGTGCAGCGAGTGAAAAATTAAAATGTGGGGTAAGAAGCTCACTGGGTTGAATCAGAGATATATTCTCTGTCTTTTCGTACATCTGTGTCTGAGTACTTCTGACTAATTATGTGAGTCTCTAGGTGTATTTGAGAATATAAATCTCTCTCAGCTTGTGTACCTTTCTTTTTCTCTCACCTTTTCTTCCTTCTCTCTCTCACTCTCTCCTCTCCAGGGCTGGTGATGAACCTTCTCTACAGCGGTGCTTTATTCACAATGACACCTGGCCCATCTGAAAATCAAACAACACAGTCTGCACTCAGTATCCAGGGCATTCAATTACCAGGGTTGCTGTTGTTAAAAACAACAGCTCTCATATCGCTACTCTATAAACAACACAACAGCACAAAAACACAAACAAATCCCCAAATGCAAGCATGTGCACCTGCCCTTTCTGACACGGCACTCCAAAATGCAATACACCTCTCTCCCTCCTTATATCTACCTCTCTCCAAGGCGTGAGACTCAGGCCGAGTGGTGTTATTGCATTAATATTGGTAAGGTAAAGACACGGGTGATGTGACGCACCACGCGTGACAGGCTCGAGCGGAGCGGGGAATGCAGGAACGCGCGCTGAATGCAAAGCTTGTTTTGCGGTACGCGATCCAACGAGTTTGCGCAACAAACAACACTGGGGCTGAATGAGAAACAAGGCTGACCTGTCAGGGTCTAATGCGCAGGGGGAATATATCTTTAGTGAAAAGACAGAGAGAGAGAGAAAGAGAGAAGGAGAAAAGTGTTTTGAAACGTATCCTCAGATAAAATGGAAGAAAAGCACTGAACTGTGAGGTGATTATCTGACAATCTGACAGAACTATAGGCCTATAGGTATTTTAAGAAATTCCTGCCGGTCGTCCGTGATGACCTGCAAACACAAATCGGAAGCAATTGCATGCATGTTGTTGATTTGCCACAATAAAATAAATAAATAAACAAATAAATAAATAGCAAAAATAAATTAATAATAATAATAATAATAATAATAATTAATAATTAATAATAATTTTGAAATATTTTTTACTGTTTAAAATAAGTTTTCTATTTGAATATATTTGCAAATGCAATTTATTCCTTGTGATCAAAGCTACATTTTCAGCATCATTCCAGTCTGCAGTGTCACAAGATCCTTCAGTAATCAGTCTAATATGCTGATTTATAATGTTACAAAAGATTTCAGACAAATGCTGTTCTTCTAAACATTCAAATTATCAAAGAAAACTGAAAAAAAAAAAAAAAAAACACTCAACATAATAATAATAATAATAATAATAATGTTTTTGAGCAGCAAATCAGAATATTAGAATGATTTCTAAAGAATCATGAATCATGTGCCTGGAGTAATGATAATAAAAAAAAAAATAAAAAAAAAAATCAGCTTTGACATCACAGGAATAAATTACATTTTCAAATATATTCAAATAGAAAACACTGCCCTTAGGATCAAATAAATGCAGTCTTGGTAAGCAGAAGATACTTCTTTAAAAAAACATTTAAAGTCTTACAGTTCAAAACCTTTTGACTGGTAGTGTCTTTGCATTAACAATGTCATTAAACAGCTATTCTGTCTATTAAAAAAAAAAAAAAAAAAAAAGGTCCAAATCTTCTCAGTTTAGCGTTTTTAAGCATTTTACATGTATTCCAAAATAATGTTCCAGATATATCTCGATATGTTTGCATTTGCTTTTAAATAATAATAATAAAAAAAAAAAGATTTTCTTTTGCCCCCATTAAAAAAAAAAAAAATAGAACAGCTATTGTTACAAAGTAAATACAAAATGTTTAGTGCAAATTTAAGCAGTTAAAAAATCTAGACCAAATGATCACTTACTGTTTTTTTTTTTTTTTTAAATGAACACATGTAACTGAAGTACTGCAAAACAAGTACAGAAAGTGCATTCCATCAACTTTTAAGTGCATACAATTTACACTGTGCAACTGGGGAAAAAATTGGAAAAAGACAATTTTTTTCAACAAATCTGTCAACTGTCTCTGAATTAAGAAAAGCTCTGTGACATGCAACTGTTCCCACTGGCACTAAAAACCCTCTCAGATGGGAAGCTTGTTGCTGGAACTCAGGTATTTCTTAATTAATTTTGCTAATTTGGGGAAATGTGCTTCATGGATGACCACCACCATGAGCACAAACCAATGTGGACTCATACATGGTTTATTTTACCTCATCTAGTGTACTGGTTCATTATAGGCTTTTATATATGTATATAGAAATTAATACCAAAGACAAGGATACATTTTATGCCCGGTGTTTTGCTTATTTTATGCAATCTGGCAACCGTGCACACATGCTCGCTCCTCACTGCCGCTGCCGATCTGAAGACACAAACAAACAAGCTGTTTGTTAATATAAAGGTGTTTGTAATATAAAGCCTATAATGAAACAGTACACTAGGTGAGGTAAAATAAACCATGTATCAGTCCACATTGATTTGCGCTCATGGTTGTGGAGCATCCATGAGGTACATTTCCCCAAATTTGCTAAATTAGCTAAGCAATACCTGTGTTCCAGCAAGTAGCTCTCCATCTGAGAGGGTTTTTAGTGCCAGTGGGAACATAGTTTCATGCCACAGAGCATTTCTTAATTCAAAGACAGTTGACAGACTTGTGTAGCTAAAAACATGTAAAAAAAATAATAATAATAATAAATACTTATCCCAGTTTAATTATTTTCCCCAGTTGCATGGTGTAAACTGTTAATTGCATGCTTGTTTTGCAGTATACTTCAGTTATATATACACGTGTTCATTTTGTAAAAAGCACTAAGTGATCATTTGGTCTATATTTTTTTAACTGAATGCAACAAATGCAAACATTTTGACAATATTGAGATATAATTTTTATATTTTTTTTTATATCAGAATACAAGAAAAGTGACTCAAGGCAAAACAACTCACCCTACATTTGAAACAAACACAAACAAATTTGGAAGTGCAGGGCGAAGCAGAAAAAGGAGAGTATGGGAGAGCAGCTGTCAGCAGGCCAATGATGCAAACACCATGTCCCAGAAAACCATCTGAGAACAACTCAATAGCAACCGCTCTCCTCTTAAAGTCAACATGAACTCAAAATTGACCCTATTTATTGTTTTATTGCATGCCACCTGGCTCCATTCCAGCATATAACGGCCACTTTTCATGATCCAATCAATTCTCGATGGATTAAACCAAACCCCGCCTACATATTTAGCCCTTTTCCTCATAAATGTGTCACATTAAGGAAGTAAAATGTGTTGCGAGCTGACTTTCATCGTTCTGTCCTTGTCCTCCTGCCTTAGAAAGCCCTCCCGGACGCATTACGCCATCAGCTAGCGCACAGGGTGAGAAAAAGGATGAACGCTTGCTTTTTATACATGACCACATCCCTCTCCTTATTAGGCATTAGTGTCTGTTTCTTCTGCCATGTATAGAACCTTGATGAGCCATGTTTATTCATAGACTAACCTTTTTAAATAATTCTGAGAGCTCTCCGACAAAGGCCTCCACAGCATACTTAATACCTCATCTAGGTTTCATTATTCAGCGCTTATACTCTCTCCGCCGCCCCACTTGAGATGCAGAGCATGAATTATGCTGGGCCCCTCTCCTTCTCTCGCTCTCCTCCCCTCCTTCACTTCCCACTACAAGCATCTCCTCTCGCTCTCCTTTCCTCTCATTCCCTCTCTCAGCAGCCTTATCCCACAGGACAGAGAGGCTTACTGATTACTGCAGTAATATCACTACTCGCTACACTTCATTCCCCTCTCCCTCTCTCTCACAGTTTCACTCTGCTTTATTGGAATGACAAATAACGCTACATTTGTATACCCAAAGCAGCCGCAGGTAGGCTACGCTGCTCACAACAATATTAAAGAACAGTGCAAAATAAAGAAGGAAACTAGCATGAAATATACATGTAATAATAATAAAAACACATTTTTGTACTGTCAAAAAAGGATTACATTTTATCCAACATATGGGACTTTTTGTGTCATATATATGAAATATGAATTCATCTCCATAAAACACTTTACACAAACAAGATTTGTGGACTTGTGAACAATTTAGATTTACAAATCCCATTTTTTTCTGGTGTAAAAGTTATCAGACAGTATTACATTATTTACTGTATAATGCGGAATGTGACAGAACTGGCAAAATGCGGGATGAATAAATCACAAATAGGTGAGTACACTGTAATAAATCTGTAAAATTTACAGTAGAAAACCGGCAGCTATGGTTGCCAGAATTTTATCGTAAAAAATACAGTAGCAATGTTTTACAGTTTACGGTTTTCACTTAAATTTACAGGTAAATACTGTAATTTCATGAACTGTTAAAATGGTAATGTACCAACCTATTGAAATCTGTTTTATACCTTTGTAATACACTGATAATCACAATGTGCCCATCACAATCAACTTAAATATTAACATATATGGAAGGTACACAGTGTCATTCACAGACAACACTAAACAACATTATGGTAACACATTTTAAAATGAAATAATGCAATAAACATTAATTTAACAACATTAGATGTAAATTTTACATTTAACGCGTTTTTAATGTAGCATTATCACTGCTTTTTACCATAAATTTACGGTCATTTTTTACAGTGGTACACTTGAATCTAAACACTATGTAGACTGGTGTCTGTCAATATTATACCGCAAAAATAGTACTTATATATATAATGTCTTATAACTTATATATAATATGAATATAATATAATATGAATCCTGCATGTTCAGTGTGTCTCTGTTTTGTTTACTACACACAAACTGAAGCATGTGTTATGCTGTGTTTTTAACCTCTGCTGCCTTAATATATGAGTAGATGAACAATCTCTAGAATCAGTCTTTAATTAAGGTCTTCAAAAGCAATCCATAAACAATAAAAGATAGGTTTAACTTTAAGAAACTGTGACAGAAATATATTACTTAATAATGATACTACTACTACTACTACTACTACAATTATTATTAAAACTTTATTTTTTGAAGAATATAGTAGTCAACAATTGAAGTGGATCAAAAAAGTCAAATCAAAGTTGTCCTACAACAACAGGTATTGTTTTGGTTTTAGGACAACTTTGATGAAAGGTTTTGATCCACTTCAAATGCTGACTACTGTATTTACCAGAGAAAATGTTTACTAGAATTTATTTACCATAAGAATGTAAATACACAACACAGTACTTCTGAAATAAATAAATGAAATAATTAGAGAATAATTATTAAAACTGAATAAAACCATTTAGAAAATTAATGAAAAACATCTCAGGTTACGTATGTAACCATGGTTCCCCTAAGGGAACAAGACGCTGCGTCAAAACACTTTGGGAACGCCCCTGGCGAGACACTGTACTGAAGTGTGTGTAGAATCAGTCCAACAGAGAAGCGCGACATCATAAGCGAGATGACGCAGTGATCAGGAAGCATAAGAGAGCGCCGGCAACACGCTCACTTTAGCTTGCAGCAAAGCAAGTGCATGCAGAGGAGTGCAGGAAGTATGGCAGGAAGAAGTAGCGTCTCGTTCCCTTAGGAGAACCATGGTTACATACGTAACCTGAGACATTCCCCGTCAGTACACTTCGAGCTGTGTCGAATTGCTTTGGGAACGAGAATACCCACTGCGCCATACATATGTGTGTATGTGTACATCAGGACAAGAAAACTCGAGAACCTGGAGTGGAGGGAAGGTCCAGATTATAGAAGCGTACAAATGCGTGCGGAGAGGACCAGCCCGCCGCATCACAGATGTCGCTGAGGTCCAAGCCTAAGTGAAAGGCTGTGGAGGCCGCCATACTTCGGGTACTTTCGGGACGTACCCCAGCCTGGGGTAAACAAACGCCGTAACCATGCCTGGAGCAAATTCCAGGCATGAAACCGAAAGTGCCTGAAGGTCTCCCACCCGCTTGAGGGAGGAGACGGCGAGGAGAAACACAGTCTTAAGTGTTAGGAACTTGACTGGAACCTCCTCAATAGGTACGAAGGGTGCTCCGCAGAGGCCCTCCAGAACCACCGCCAGGTCCCAAGTAAGCACCTTAGTGCGTTGCGTCGGCCTCAGCCTCAGTGTGCCACAGAGAAAGCGAGTGACTAGGGGGTGTTTTCCCACAGACTGGCCACCTAGAAACGCATGGTAAGCACTCAAGGCCACCACGTACACCTTCAAAGTGGAGGGAGTTAACCCTGCGGAGAAGCGGTCCTGCAAAAACTCCAGAACTGTAGTTGACTAGGTCCTGCAGTCGTTGTCCGCACCAGGAAGTGAAAAGTTTCCACTTTAAGGCATATTGCTTCCTCATGGCGGGAGCTCTTGTTTGGAGTATGGTCTCAACAACCTCGGTTGATAAACCAGAAGCTATGAGGTGTGCCCCCTCAGAGGCCATGCCCACAGATTCCACAACTCCGGGCGGGGGTGCAGAATGGCGCCCCCTGCATGAGAGAGAAGGTCCCTCCTGAGCGGAATCTTGAGAAGAGAGCCGTCTAGGAGGGCCACCAGGTCCGAGAACCAAACTCTGGCCGGCCAAAACGGGGCTACCAGAAGTAGACTGACCCCATCCTGGCGTACTCTCTCCAGAACTCCCGGGAGCAGAGCGATCGGGGGAAAAGTGTACAGACGTAGCCTCGGCCACGTCTGTATCATGGCATCCAACCCCAGTGGAGACGGATGCGTGAGTGAGAACCAGTGTGTCATTTCCTGCGACGCAAATAAGTCCACTTCTGCCTGGCCGAACTCCCTGCATAGGAGCTCCACCGACTGAGGGTGAAGTCTCCATTCCCCGGGCCTCAGCTGCTGCCTCGACAGGATGTCTGCTCCCTGATTGAGGTGCCCAGAGATGTAAACTGCTCTCAGTGAAAGGAGTTTTCTCTGAGCCCAGAGGAGGATCTAGTGCGCCAGCCTGAAAAGGGGCCCCCGCCGTTTGATGTAGGAGACCACTGATGTGACCACTGACGACAGTATTGACAGCTTCACCGAAGAGGCCAGAAGGCGAGAGCGGGGCATCCAGCAGGAAGAACCTGTCCTTATCTTCCATGTCAGACAGGTTCAGCCACAGATGCCGCTCCGTAGCCACCAGGGCTGCCATAGAGCGGCCGATATCATGGGCTGTCTCCTTGGTAGCAAGGATCGACAGATCTGTGGCCCGACGCAGTTCAGCAATTGCGTCGGATTCCCTTTCCTCCCCTTCGTCCAGGTCCCTAAGCAGGTCGGCCTGGTAAGCTTGCAACACCGCCATGGTGTGCAGGCAAGCGCCGGCCTGACCTGCCGCCGTGTAAGCTTTCCCGACCAAGGCAGATGTTTGTTTGAGAGCCTTGGAGGGAAGCTTAGGGATGATGCTGAGGACGGGGAGAGATAGCTTGCAAGCGTCTGCTCCACCGCCCGCATCACCCCATATCCCCTCTCATTCCCCCACCACACGTGGAGACAGTGGGACTGAATATACGAGAGGAGAAAGGTTTCTCCCACGATCTCGACAGCCCGCTCGAGGTGCTCTGCACCCAAACAAATGATGCACAGATCGTGTGTGTCCTCCTCTGCCAAATAGCGTAGGCAGGGAGGAACACAACATCTGAAACGCCGTTCGCTCGCCACTTTAGACTTCTTAGATTTACACTTTGACACATTGATTTGTAACTTCTCTAACAATGGTTTACTGACTGACTGTAAGCACACACACAACACACAGACGCGCTCACTGAAGAGCAAAAGCTAAAGTGAGCATGTTGCCGGTGCTCTCTTATGCTTCCTGACCGCTACGTCATCTTGCTCATGACGTTGCGCTTCTCTATTGGACTGATTCTGCACACACTTCAGTATGGTGTCTCGCAGGGGCGTTCCCAAAGCGTACTGATGGGGAACTAAATTTGATTTAAAAAGTGATTTGGTAACACTTTATTTTAAGGTGTTGATAATGCAGAGTAATTACCTAATTAAGTACTTAGTAGTAGCCATTGTACTTACATGAAACATAATGTACTTACTATGTAACTAAGTTATGGAACAGCCTGTACTTACAGTTTGTAATTATGTACATGTAATAGGCAGCTACTGTTACACATATGTAACAGACTACTACTATTACATAGCTAACTACTTATCTATACTGTACACCTTATCCAGCTGCACCTTAGTTTGATTTAACCCAGCAGTACACAGCTAAATACATGTAATACGTTTCTAATTACATTAAAATTACAGAATATTACACAGGCATAGGCTACTTAAAATAAAGTGTATCAAGGTTGTACTTAAGTGTACTTCATGTATATCTATACTGTACACCTTATCTAGCTGCACCTTAGTTTGATTTAACCCACCAGTACACAGCTAAATATATGTAATACCTTTCTAATTACATTAAAATTACAGAATATTACACAGGCATAAGCTACTTAAAATAAATTGTATCAAGATTGTACTTAAGTGTACAAGTATCTGTGTAACAGACTCAGTCTGTTACATATGTGTAACAATAGCTGCCTATTAATTACAAACTGTAAGTACAGGCTGAACCATAACTAGTAAGTACATTATGTTTCATGTAAGTACAGTGGCTACTACTAAGTACTTAATTAGGTAATTACTCTGTATTACGGACACCTTAAAATAAAGTGTTACCAATGATTTTGAGAGAAACCATTGGTTAAACCATTAAAACAGAGTCTAGAAAAATGTAAATGCTAAAAAATGCTAAAAAAAAAAAAAAAATAAAATAAAATAAAAATAAAAATAAATCGAATTTGGGGGCAGGGGGGGACTTCAAGGGCCCTACTATCATAAAAAGTACTATAGCTCATTTTAAAGAGTGGGGATGTCTGGCAAGTTTTGGAAACTTTCCAGGATTTTGGGGAAATTTTTTTTTTTTTTTCTTTTGCAACCCTAGTTTTCAATGCTGGTCTGCAGGTCTTGACATTTTAATATTTATTAGAATTATTTTGACAATCTGTTAAACTGTTGTTTAGTCCACTGTAGCCAAAAATTTACATTTAATTGACTAATTAAAAAAATTACTAATTTATTCTCATTTATGCATGCATTTCTTCCATATTTATTCTGCATATTCTGCAAAAAAAAACATTACCAAACATGTTTTGTAAAATTTATGCTAAATAAACTTTATCAGGGGCTACAAACCAACATGTGGTCCTTACACACTTGCTGAGCAATACATCTGCAATTCTTTTTAATCCCCCCAGAACACTACTGAAACTTACAAGTAATACTCTAGCAACCACATAACATGGCTAAAAAACATTTAGGAAACCTTAAGCAAACTGCACGATATAAAAAAAATATATATTATGTAACATAAATGCAAATATATAGTTTACTTTAGTTACTGCAGAAACTATAAGAAATATAAGAAAGAATGCCCTTCAATTAATGTACTATTTTAGGTTATTTACTGTGTTAATATAACCACTATAAAAGCAATGTTAGATACATTGCATCAAAAGCAGGCAAATGCCTAAGTTAGAATTATAATTAAAAGTAAAATTCATTATTCCCATGGACGTTAATGTGGATGCCTGGCTCTCTGAGAAAAACACAAATATGTGCATTATTATGTTCATCTTATTTATCCATTAGAGGATTTTCAGGTATTAGAAAATGTGATAATTGACCATTTAAGGGTCCTTGAAATGTCTCTCATTAGCATATTAATTGGTGCCTGATTTCTCTGAATGACAGCGACAGTTTCTTCAGGAGTGGAGATGATTGCGATAAACAGCCATGCAGCGCAATATTTGAAATGCACGCTTTGATGTTTCGGTTGGTATTGGAGTAAATAAATTAATTAGAAACATCATTTGCTTGTGTGTTTGGATGCACTTATCTTAAAATCCACTCAAATTTGAAAGATATCACTGGTGAGGTTGGCAACAGATTGAAAACAAAATAAATAAAAAATAAAAATAAAAAATGAACAACCCGAGTTAAATTAAGAAATCCCGTGACCGTTTTGCTGTCAGTAAGCGTGAAAATGTTTCCGTTTAAATAAAAAAGACGAGGCCGCTCACAGTTTTCACGCCGTCCGTGAACATGACTTTGGTTATTCGTCTCTTTTCCCTCTCATTCTTCCCAAAGATGAGACTGTCACTTCCTTTCTGCTCAATATCAATCCCCTCCTCACACAATTTCTCCTGTAACTCCAGGGGGTTGATGCTGCAACGCCTCTGCTCCATGCACATTTTCCAGCCAAAAGCGCTTGAAAACACTTACACCAAATCACGTTTGAATGTGTGTACACCCACACTACTTTTGCTCATTTGTCAGCAGCTGTGGCACTGGCCCTCCTTCCAATAACTGGGCTAACAAAAAAGCTGATTTCAAATGAAAAGAGATCTTCATATTTAAACTCAGACTTTCAGGCTAATGGCTAACAGGCAAGGTAAAGGATTGCTAAATGAGGCGATTATAGCATAAGTCTTCACTAGTGCTGGCCATTTTCAACAGCAACAAGCTTTAAGCAATTCAAGCCAGCATGAAATGGAAAGTCACTATTTTCTAAATGCATATTATGCATATTTTAAATACTATATATATATATATATATATATATATATATATATATATATATATATATATATATATATATGTATGTATGTGTATATACATTTACTGCAAGCTCACATTCAGATCTGAACCAAGTCCCCATTATACATTTTTCTTATTCAAAAGTTTGTTTCATTTAAATGCATGTTATGAAAGAAAAATATCTCTTGGGCTCGTTCACAAAAAAGGTTAGCCATGCAATGAGCTACATACAAAAAGTAGCTTACTCTCACTAGAGCTATAAAGGTGCGATGATTAACATCCGTGTTTTTTTTTAAACAGAAGACAAAAGTCCTGATTCCACCACTGAAGAAAAAATAAAAAAGGTAATTGACACTTTTTAAATCGCACAAATCTGACTTGTTTTGTTTAGAACTCGCAATTTCTTTTTTTCTCGCAATTTCAGACGTAAACTCACAGTTTTTACCTGTTTTCTCAGAATTGTGAGATATAAAGTTGCAATAGTGAGTTATAAAGTCCAATTCTGAGGGGGGGGACGACTGATATTTTCTCAGAACTGTGAGTTTATGTTTCAAAATTCTAGCTTTATAACTTGCAATTGTGTGTATAAAGTCAGAATTCTTAAAATCTTAATTTCTTTAAAAATTGTACCACAGGCACCGGACATCAATATAACGTCAAGTTAACGTTGAACCAGACGTCGGACAGATGTTGCTTTCTGGTAAAGAATGAAAATTGGGTTGATGTCAGAATTTAACGTTGACAACGTTGGATTTTGGTTACACAACACAAAAACAACAAAATATCAACTCAGCTGACGTCGATATTGAACGTCATATTAATATCTGCCTGAACAATTGAACTGACATTGAATTTTTGTCACCTGACGTTGCAACCTAAATTTAACCAAATATCGATGTCTTATGACATTGTGCGCCTGCTGGGTAAGTTTATACCTCGCAATTGGTTCATTCTAAAACTCGCAATTGGTTCATTCTGTGTAAACTCAACCGGAGGTCCCTGGGTCAAATTTTTGATTTTGCTAATATTTATTCTGAAGAAAGATATATTCTAAACAAAGACATAAATAGTGATTAAAGCTATAATACTGAATGTCACTGATGAACATTTACTGAGTAATCCACAATTTTGTAGAGGGAGGTCAAAATGGCAATTTTCACCTTAGATTCAGAGTCAAGTTAAGGGTAACTTCAGAAAGATGGCAGCATCATAATGTTATTTTTCCACAGAGATTGGTAGTTCTATTACTAAAATCTGTGATAGTGAATGAGGAAACAGCCGTTTTTAAGCTTTTCTTAAAAATTTGGATGCCTGTAACTCAAGAAGTATTAAAGATATCTTAATGCCCTTTTTAGATACTGGGTCTTAAACTTAAGTCTTAACAAAATGTAGGTAAAATTTAATTTAGGTCTTAACAAAATTAAGATTTTAAAAGAAAAGCTTATGAAGAACTAGAATTTAAAATCACATTGTGGTACCTTTAATACTTCTACAGTTATAGGCACACAAACTTTGGAAAAAGAATATTTATGGAACTCAGACAAGTATGTTCAATGCCGTTGTCTTGACAGAAAGAAACAAGCTACATCTCTAGTTTTAACATTATTTGTTCTTCGGACATTCCTTTTTATAAGAAAAGAAGTATCATATTTTGCAAACTTACCCACATTTGGTTTCTGACCTGTGTGTACATTTTAATGATTTACTCCTGGAGCCATACTGAAATTCCAATATCTCTCAAGCCTTAAGGGCCTTAAAAACATAAAGGCAAGTTTGTTAAGATATATCTAAAAGGGCATTAAAAATATCTTTAATACTTCTTGAGTTACAGGCATGCAAACTTTGAAGAAAAACTTGAAAAGTGCCATTTCCCCATTTTTGAATGGTCACCATTGGCACTTAATGCAACAAAGATTGCTAAAGTCAACAGATTTTACTAACAGAACTACCAATCTCTGTATAAAAATAAAATAATGATGCTGTCATCTTTCTGAAGTAATTTTTACCCCCCTGTAACTTGACTCCGAATCTAAAGTGAAAATAGCCATTTAGACCTTCCTTTACAAAATAGTGGATTACTCAGTAAATAGTCATCCATGACATTTAATTTTTTTTCATCTTTACTCAGAAAAAACATGAGCAAAATCAAAAGTTTGAGCCGTTTTTGAAATTTGGTTGATTTTACATGAAATAACCACGTGTTACAAAAAAAAAAAAAAAGTCAGAATTGTGAGAAAAAAAGTCACAACTTTTTCATTAAGGGCTTCCATATCCAAGAGACTTCAATCAATGAATGGTTTATTTTTTTTTTTTTTTCCTGAGCATTAACTTTTTGAATAAAAATAATTTCACTAGAACAATTAAAACTTTCCAATGCCACATACCATTAAGTCACGGTACTTCTGCCAGTTAGTAGGAAGCTACAGTTTTAAAATGAACAGGACTACTGTCACAATCCTAGTGGCACACCCTTTCTTTTGTACTATGCATTGTGATTTACATCCAAATCAAGCAGGTTATTGGAGAAAAAAAACAAAAAAAAAACAAGTATGGTGGGGACCTGATTTCATTGGTCGTTGACTGGATGGAGGCACATCTGAATGTGAGCATTCAGACAATTGTGACAATTGCCAAAAAATGTAATGGGGACAAAATGATTGGTAAAAGATTGGCATGCATCACAAAAAGTCATTTTCAAGACCTACAAGCTACTCATAATTTTAAGAAAAGTAACGTCACCATGATATGGAAATTCACTATTTTCTAAATGTAATATACCTTATTCACTTGACTGTGCATTATGGATGAAAAATATGATTTCACCAGAAGATCCAGTAATGATGTTTACAATTGATATTATAATATGCTAATCAATAACACGCATTTAGAAAAAGTGAATTTCCATTTAATGCTGACTTTAAGTTAGTAGCTAATGGTACTCCCCAACGCTTCACTATTCAACAGATCCGGCAGCTACACAGCATTATCCAGGTTTCCAGATATTGACCACAGGTCTTTGCAAAGTCAGAAAACAGCAGAGACACATCTCCGCTGATGCCATAATTTGTCAGAATAATTTATTGAGTTTCTGCGGCTCTGCAAGGCGTTTTGATAAATGGTACAAGTCACACAGAACTGTTATCAAAAGAGAGGGAGAGCAAGCGGCGGGTAGGACGAGTGGGAGAGAGCCAGATAAGAGAGAATGAGAGAGAGGGAGTGGTACGGCGAAGGAAAATTGCAGCAAACATTTCCATGCCATCATCCAATCTGTTCTGGGAGATGGGGAGATGACAGCTCTGAATCCGAGCAGGTGTCTCTTCTACCTTCCATTACCTCTGCTATGTATGAATTAGATTTATACAAAATCTCATAAAAAACCAGCCCCCACGATTTTACCGTCAAAATCTCTCTCCATATCCCTTTTTTCACATTATTTGCTATGCTGCAGAGATTGGACGGCTACTACAGAACGGGCCGGTAAATAGCAGAAGCGCACTGGAGGGGCCTAGCGCAGGCAGCTGGAGAAATAAAGAATGATTTACAGAGCAACGCCGGGGCTTGAAGCGCCGCAGACTATTGAGTGAATAAACCGCCATTGGTGAATAAACCCAATACATTCCTAAACATATGACAGGAGCAGACGCTCACAATCCCACCAATCGCCCAACACAAGCTCTGTCGTTCTTGCTCTTGGTGATATTTAGTTCATAAATCCCCCAACTCTCCTGTTCTGAAAGCACACACAGACAGGTTTTAATTCCATCATATTTTCTGCTGAGTTCGAAGGGGATTACGCCGTCTGCTCTCAATGGACTGACTCGTTCTTTCTACTTGGATAAATACACCTCTCTGACCATGTCTTTTCGTCTCTGATTTTAGCTTCGTTCCAGAACCTAGTGAGCTGCCTCACTACCTAGGTAGCATACCAACCATCACTGAGTAGGGACAGTTTTTGTAGGTGGAAATCTCATGAAAATTGCAATAGATTTAACGTGAGATTATTGTTGTTGATAATGGCACAATATACATAAAAACATAACAGAACAATAAAAACATATTAATTTAAATAATTTATTAGAGAGAGAGAGAGAGAGAGAGAGAGAGAGAGAGAGTAAACTATTAAAAATAATACTTTTTAAATACTAAGGCTTATATATATGTACAGTATATGTGTGTGTGTGTGTGTGTGTGTGTGTGTGTGTGTGTGTAATACAGTATATATAATATATATTTATATATTTTCTATATATTTATAATTGACACTTTGCTTGTCTTCATCATATTGAATTCCCCACTACATGTTGCAATGCATTTTGTTTTCTCAACAAAGATACAAGCATTGTTGCCTTAATATTTGAACAAAAGTAGGTAGCACCATAATTAGATTGTCTACCTGCTGGAACCTACCTTGCCTACAGGCAGCTCACTAGTTTTTGGAATAGAGCATTTTTCTGTTTTGTTCACTTTATCCTGCCATTCAGTGTGATCAAGCTTTGTTTTCTCTTTGTGAATTGGGTCTGGGGAATGTGATTGTTTACAGGACTGAGGACTGAGTGAGGGAAGCGTTAGAAACAGTCCAGAGCTGCTCCAGGGTTGCAGACAGGCTAAAGTTACCCTGCCTCAGGGCTTAAAATCTGGACTTTCAAAAAGTTGTCCTGCTTAAATGGATTTCATGCTCTCTGTAGACAAGGGCTATCTACAAAACACCTGTTGCAATGCTCCTAAATCACATTCCTACGAGGCACTAAATCAATGGACTTATTTTTCAATACCTGAGATACATGCGCCACAAATAACTCTCTCCAAAATAACAACAACAATATGGCGTTTTAACAATTAAAGGACGAAATACATTGAATAGGCGAAATTAAATATTTATAAAGTTGAAACAATTTTCTACAACAAAGGTCCTTAAATCGAAAAGTGTTTACATCTTACCTGGACAGCTTGCTTAAATGGCTGCTGAGTCGTCGAACACTGACGATCAGGCGCAATAGATTTGATTCATAGTGATTCAAATCAAAGGAAAAGATTCATTCGTTGATTGATTCATTCAATGAATGAATCTCTAGTTACGTGTTACGCTATGGTTACAGCATAGAAAGCGACGAGTGAATGCCGTTGTTGAATTATGAACTTCATTGAATTGTTAACGACCAAAACAAATCTTTCTGAATCGTTTATGAAAACGTGCGGTGTGCATTTTATAGACTGTCACACGCATATTCTAAAGAAATTACAAGAAAGTAGACCAGTAGGTGTTTTCCATATGTTGGCAGCCTATTGGAGTTTTATCAAGGTATAAACAACAATAACAGTGAATAAAATAAAGAAAATTAAATGTTCTTGAACGACTGAAATTAATTAATGACAAACTTTGCAATTCTAGTTTGTGCGGTAGAACTTATAATGTTTTCAAAAACGTGATGCAGAGGACATTATTCCATGATAAAAGATAAATAAGTAGATATGCCACATATGATTGTCACGTACAGTGAGTAGCATCGAATTATCATAAGTTAATAAATATGTATGTGCTTTGTTAAGTTGCACAGTTACACAATGGAGTACCAAGAGCTGGTTTTGGAATTCTTGAGAAGTGGGACAAAACATGTCCACCAATTATAACTGCTATTAGTTTTAAAAATAAAAAATATTTTCAAAATTATAAATGTTATGGGGATTACTAATAGAATGTATTTAACACAATTATCCCCTTCAGTTTAATTTTATCATTATTATGTGAAATCTATAACACTTCTTGTCTTCTCACTACATCTAAAACAGTGTGTCCACAGAGAAGGGTTCATTCATTCATATGCTATAAAATGGATAAAAATGTTTTTTAATAATGAAAGAGAGCTTGTTTTATCAAAAACAACACTTAATAATATATCATATCAAAGCAAGGTTGTTTTTCAATGACACATGCATGTTTAATAAGGTTTCGAAATTGTGTCCTCACTTTTTGTCAACACCGTCAGATATTCATTAAAATGTAATAAAATCAGGAAATATGATGGGCAGCTGTCACTCTAAAGTACCCCCTTGCCACAGTGCTCCTCTGCAGAGTACATTAGTGTCAGACAGACTGTGCTAAGTTTTATAGTTTTAGAATATTTTAAATTCTAATGTTAATATTTCCTGTGTCACAACCGTAATATGTCAACACCATCTTCCAATTTCTGAGGAAATTATTTGAAATATTTAGATCATTTCATTTTCCAGAAGCAGGTTCCATTAGCCTCTAGCATCAACAGAAAAAAAACAAAATGGCTACTACATGAACTCCATTTGTTTTGTGAAAGAAATGCAAATTTGTCAACACCGTCAGATGTCACCACCATAAGATTTTGTGTTTCAATGATATATCAAAATACTTAAATGTGACTCCTGAATAGAAGCTTCAAAAACAATAACATACTTGCTGTTTGTTGTGTTTGTTTTAATACAGTAATTGATTGATTCAATGCATTTGATAGTTAAAATGACTACAAATTAAGGTTTTGGTCACCTCCGTCAGATGACTATTTTGACAATATTTCATAATGATATTTTATATTTGTTGTTGAATCGTTAGTCACATGTGTTAGTGTAATCTGTCTGCTAACTTGAGAATGTGTTTTGAAATGTTAAATTCATCTAGAATGCTGTTAAAGGTTGGGAGGTTGTATCAAAGCATAGTTCTTAGTGCGTAGTGCATATCTTAGTGCATATAAGATACATAAATGTGGTCTACATTTGTCTGAGTACATGGTTTTATTTTTTCAATTTTGCACCCTGTTTTGTCCCACTTCTCAAGAATGACTATAGTTCACCCCCCAAAAATGACAATTCTGTCAGCATTAATTTAAACCTGTATGAATTTCTTTTAGCTGTTGAACACAATATATATATATTTTAAAGAACTGTATTGGTAACCAAAACATTTGGTGGTAGCCATTGACTTCCACTGTATGGATAATAAATATTATGGCAGTCAATGACTACTGTTAACTGTATGACATTCTTCAAAATATCTTCAAAAAAGTATGTTTATGTTTAGGCCTATGTAGGACAACTGACGGACTCAACTATTACAAACATTCAAATGCTCACTGATCCTTTTGAATGAAAAACTGCACATTAAGAGCCAGGTGTGTAAACTTTTGAATGGAATGAGGATGTGTACATTTTTCTTATTTAGCCTGAATATCATGTTGTTGTTGTTTTTTTCTTTTAGTACTGCCCATGTCTCCCAGAAGACAAAAAGTTTTCACCCCCTGCATAATTTTTCCTTCTGAAGCATCAGTGAGTGTTTGAACCTTCTGTAACAGTTGCAGAGTACCTCAGTTGTCCTCAGTGTGAAAAGATGGATTTCAAACGCATGCAGTCATTGTTGGAAAGGGTTCAAATACACAAAAAAGCTGAACCTTGGTACCAAAGTCGTTGACCCAGCCACTAACAAACGTTTTTCAGAGTAGAAGGATGTCTGGAGGACAAGGTAGTTGTTTATATCTACCGTCTCAATGGCAGGCAAGTATTTCAATTCAGTAAAAAAAAAAAAAATCGCAAAAATGTCCCTACCAAAGTTGAAAACCAAACCTACACCCTAGCAGCAGTGCATACAACAGAAAAACTAGCATTTACTTAAAATCGAATTACAATTACTTCGTTCTGAACAGATCGTTAAAACCTTTTGCAGATAGCCTTGACTGGTGACCCTGACCTGGGAAAAGGAATTACTGAAATGTGTTTTCCACTTTTCCCTCATCTGATTTAAAAATGTAACTTTCTTTCTCTGTTAGAAATGTGCTCCTCAATGAAAGGATGAAAGGAAAAAAAAAAAAATGAAGGGGTAAAAATAAGGACCCAACCTCCCTCATTTGGAAGATTCTCAAAACAACAAAAGAAAAGGACTTTCAGTCTTTCAGACTGCTCCTTCTCAAACAAACTCATTACCTTTCTTTCATAAATTCATGGGCTTTTAGCAGCATTTTGGAAAAAACAAGAAACCCAGACATTCCCAGAACATCAGAAAATAAGATATAATGTCTTTCAAAAACACAACCCTTTAGAGCCTTGTGAGTGTTGCAAAAAACAATGGTTGACAGCTGAGATAGAGAGAAAACTCATCATATGATTACCATTATGCAGCTATAGTATGAAATCATACAATGAGTCTGATTGTAATGATTCACTCTTCAATGAAAATAGCTATAAGTATCGCTGGACTCATGCAAATGGATTATATAAAGTCAGTCTGAAGGGAAATGCACGCATCCACTAAGAGAATACACAACACATAATGAATTATATAAGCAACCCAACTAATGGATATTAATGGGCAATTAACCATGCACAAATTGCCACCAACGAAAATGATTTGCATAGAACTGCCTCATTTGAGATTATTAGGCATTAGGAGATGTCATCCACTATTAGAGTGGGATATTGTGACTCAGTCTTTTAAGAAATTTCCTTCATTTAAAGTGGTGAGAGTGGTAAACACTTAAACTCAGACAGTAAAGCCAGCAAAAAATGTGCACAAGGTCAGGTCAGTATAAAGAGGCTGCATTAGCCTCCACTTAGACCTTTAAAATCGATGTAAACTTTCTGAAATTACTGGTAATTCATATACCTTCGCTTTAAAACATGGAGCATGAAATTAAACCTATACTTCATCGTATAAAATTCAGCTCCTACTGCTGCAGTATCTAGCTTGTTTATATTGTCAACACCAGTGATCTTTTATTTATATTATTTATGACATTTGGATAGCTTTAATTCACTGTGGTAAGATTCCAACCATTAATGTTTCAGTAATGGAAATAGTTAATATCAACAACTGACAATCAAAAAAATGAAACCTGAATCTATCAATCTATCTCTTTCTGCCTGTTTGTATGACCTTCAAACTACTGTAACTTCCAGGCAAGGTCTTGTCAAGCCAGCATTCAAAGTTTCAATGAACTTTACTGTTGTACTTTTGAAAATGTATTTATAGCACCACAATAAATTAACAAATAAATGCAGAAATCGGCAATCAAATGGTTTTGAAACATCATATTGTGTCTTTTGGGAAATATGTAACTATCTTCTGTAGCTTCTGAGGGCAGTACTAAATGAAAATATGATAATTAGGCAAAATAAGAAAAAATGTCTTAATTCTGTTCAAAAGTTTACACCCCCCTGGCTCTTAAGGAAAAGGAAAGGATACTTATATATGTCTCTCTCTCTCTCTCTCTCTCTCTCTCTCTCTCTCTCTCTTTCTCTCTCTCTCTCTCTCTCTCTCTGTGTGTGTGTGTGTGTGTGTGTGTGTGTATATATATATATATATAATTATAAACATTTTTAAATATATATTATATATTTATAATATTTGTATTAATCAAGTATCACATTGCCACAAAAATGTTAATAAGCACAACTTCAACATAATAATCATAATAAATATTTATTGAGCATCAAATCAATACTAAACGATGCCAACATTTTATCTTTGCATCACAGGATAAATATATATCTTTAGAAACATTTAAATTCAAATTAAGTTTCACAATATTATGATTTTTACTGTATTTATAGTAAAACTAGGTTTTGTTGCTACCTCACAGACCCCACAGTATGAATCAGTAGTGGAAACCTTACCTTATAACCGACCTTTCAATGTACAATATAGATTGATTTGTGCTTATCCTAATTATATCTTATAATTACATCTTATAATTTAGAAAACCTGTAATTTCATTAAATGTTCTTTTTTTTTTTTTTTTTGTACAGGTTATGAACTGAATGTGATGGTTAAATGAAGACTGGATTTTAATTTTATGCAAACTGTTCCTTTAAATGCTAGTTCTCAGTAATTAATCAATGAAAAAGCAAGATAATAATCTAAATTAATATACACAAATAAGCAAATAACCTGATAACCCAATCGTAGATACTAGACACGTTTATTTTTAATCCACATGCACTTTGGAAGTAGCATTGCGGTTTGTGCCAGTAATTTAGAGCGCTATCTCAGAAAGTAATTGTTAGCTTTGTAAACAGTTTTGATGACCGGGTAGCTGAGGAGCAGAACTGCTGATTGCGTATTGATCAGGAGAAGGTGTGCGCGTCAGTCGGGATGGAGGTAACGGGGCGGAGGGGGCTCCCTCTCACAAGGTGAAGGAGGTCAGAGACTCGTTCCGCATCCCAGTGTGAGTTCAAACGAGGGTGGTGAACAAAAAGCGTAGCTGAGATGATGAAGAGACTGTGTATTTGCAGAGGGTTTTACTCCATCCCTGTGAGTGTGAATCAATGAAGGGTCTCTGTAAATAAACACACGCTTCTGCCTTCCTGACCCTCCCATGAGGAATGGTTAATAGTTATGTAGATATTTTATGCTGGGTTACAAGTGCCGTATTGAATACGGGAAAACGCTAAAAAATTGCGACAGATGTCAATACTAATTTGACCTTTGGGGAGCAGGAGTTAATGTTTTAATTGAATGAGGAACATGAGTGCCACAGCACCTGTGAGAAACACAAAAACAGAAATATTATTGTAATGTAATGCTGTTCTGACCTACACAGTTATTAGTGTTGCGCCTCAATACTTCTAAATGCGACAAATGACAAATACTTCTAAATGCTACAAAAATATTTATGGACTGATGAATAATGTCAAGGACTTTCCCTTAATGCAAAAGGCTTGTGATGTGCTATTTGTTGGATTTACTATACACAGTACTTATTAAAAATTTAGAAACATTATTTTTTAAACATTTTTCAAGGTGATACTGTGAAATATTATTACAGTACTGGAAAAGCTGGATTTTCAGCATTTCTAGTCACATGATCCTTCAGAAATCATTCTAATATGCGGATTTAATGCTCAGTTATTATTGGTGTGCAGTTATTAATAATAGTTCTTATTATGACCAATGTCAAACACAGTTTTTGTTTTCATTTGATTAATAGAAAGAACAGCTTTTACTTGAAATAGAATGGTACTTCCATGAACACGAGCCAAAGACTGACAGAAAAGAGAAGAAATAGTTGAACTCATTGTTTTGTTTTCTTAGCGCACACAAAGAAATTATGGTTGAACCACTGATGTCACATGGACTATTTTATTGATGCCTTTACAAGCTTTCTGGGCCTTGAACATGGTAGGACCTTTGCTGTGTAGGGTCAGAAAGCTCTCGGCTTACATCAAAAATATCTTCATTTGTGTTCTAAAGATGTTTGGAACGACATGGGGGCGAGAAATTATTGACCGAATTTTAATTTTTGGGTGAACTATGTCTTTAAACTTGAATACAACTCAACTCTATTGTAACAACCTCGACTTCCAGATTTACAGACATCATCATGATGATTTTGCCTTGCAGTTTGGTGATTTTACAAGTACAAAACACAGTCGAAACACACCGCCACAGACTTTGCGATATGAGTCAGGATTTTATAGAGGTGTAACCGAACTCATACCTGGAATTTAATTATCAGGCTAACAAATGCATGCTGGCCCACCAACCAGAGACTAATAAACACTCCGACTCCGATTGAACGCGTTAAATATTACCCTGATGACCCTGGAAACTGGTTATTGATAGAGGAAAAGGAGGGGCGAGAGATGAAGCGAGAGCCTGTGCGAGAGAGAGAAAAAGAGAGATGGAGAGAATGAGCAGCCTTGGCGGGTTTCGACACTCACTGCTGAGCTGACAGTGGAAGAGCAGGGTGTAATGACAAATGAGTGAAGAGGCCACAGCATGAGGTCCAAACGAGCAAATGGAGAGAGAGAGAAAGAGAGAGTGAGGTTCTTCCTCATGCTCTGTAAATAGATAAGATTTGGCTGCTGTCAGTGTTCCTGTGTATTCATCACCATAATGTCTACCTTGGGGTTGGTTAAATGTTCCAAGGAAACATCAAGGTCATTCTCTCGGCTAAATAATGTAATAAACTTTAGCAAACGCCTGATTTGTGTGTTTCTTAATGTGCTGGAAATGACAGAGACACCAAGCTGAGCTCATTGTGGTGAGCGATCTAATAAGCCTCTCTATCTAGTATATAAGGTTAATGTATTTTGTTGGATCATTTACTTCCTGTGCTTAAAATGCCCTCTGATAAATCTCCCAGTGCAACACAGGATGCTATGTTCTTGTTCTGTTTCCACGTTTCTGCACACGGCTCATTAGTCTTAGAGGAACGTACGAAGTTAGATGAAGTATTTGCAGAAAAACAGCCCTAGTTTGGACTCTGAACAAATTAAATTACCAGGTCCGACGGCGAACTCTGCAAATTGTAGGTGCTTAATTTAAGAGGCATCACGTGGACCTAATACCCCGAACTCCCTGACCTTCGCAATCCGAATGAAGCAAGCCATCATAATGAAATGTAGAAGCAGTGCTTTCCTGTAAGAATGACAGGTGCAGGAAATTACATCATCAAACACTGCCACCTGTCAGTTGATTGCCTCTCCTGTTTTGATGACTCAAGAACTCTGTTGACCCCTGAAGGTTTTATCGTGTAGGTCTACCACGATGATCAAGCAGGATTTTTTTGCATCGCATTATGGTCGCCACATAAATTAGCAGGAACAGTGATGAGAATGACATTTAAAAAAGGTAAAAGCCACTGCATGCTTAAATGTCTCATTTTAAGGAAGTACAAAAATAAACAACCTAATTACAACATGAGCAATATCACACTTATAGACATGAGATATGTCTGTACATCAGCACTGCTGTGATTCAGTCGTATGCGTGCCAATAGACAACCATATCTCATGTCTACGAGTGTGATATTGCTGAGGCCAAGCTTTTGAACTAGTAATGATGGAACGTTAAGTAGTTTCATAACTGAGCATTATGAGAGAGAAATTGATTGAGCGATTGTGATAACCTGCATCTGAAGCAACATTCATTCTTCAGCTCAATCTCATATTCACAATAAAATATTTGTTTGAATGTCTGCTGTGGAAAGCATTATCTTAGTCGTAATGTTAATATCATTTTATCTGTTAAGGGTGATTTCTGGTGATAGTGCTGCTCAGTTCATTTGTTAGCTGCATGAAGCTGTTGTTGAAAGTAAAAATAACTAGGGTTAGGGTTTCTAACCTTTTATTTTTCAGGCCCTGTTTACATTAGTGCGTTTTTGTTTTAAAATGCATAACTTTTGCTAGGGTTACACCTGCCATTTACACTACTCCCGAGACTTTCGAAAACACTCCAGACCCAGTTTTAGTTTGAAAACTCCAGGGTTGTGTTCTAGTGTAAACGGACCAAAACAGAGACTTCTCAAAACGGTGGCATGCCCATATTCTCTTTGCGTATCCCTGACGACCCTGTAAACAATAATATCATGCTCATTGTTGTACCCATAGATATAATAGGTAAAAGCCAATCTGATTCTAGAACCATAAAGAACTGTTTTATAACTATATATGTAAAAAAAAAAAAGTCACCGCTCGCCACTTTTTTTCTATATATATATACACACACACACACACACAAAACTAAAAATCTTTAAATAAATAAATAAATAAATAAATAGGATTGGAAAACAAACTTGCTACCAAACCAACAGAAACAGATTTGCAATGTAGATGCTGAAATCCAAAAAGTAGTTGCGTTATTAACTAGATGCTTAATTGGAATGGGAGAACCCAAAAGAGCCCTATCACTCTTCTCTGCATTGGATTTCACAAGATAAAATTGTAATTGTGACCATGAGACCACTCTCAGAACACTGCGCTGAGATTTTCTCCAATTAAACCATTTTGTGCTCATTTTTTAATTTCTTCTGGTTTCTTGCGTCAGCCTGACGGGGTCTCAGAATGGATTCAGAGGCTTTTGCTGAAGATTTATCACTGTATCTCTACCCTTTGGACTGCATAAAAAACGAATGCTTGGAAATAAATGTTAAACAGTCAAGGCCTGAATGTCGCAGGGGAATCGCATTAGCATCCTACAAGGCCCTGAAAGCTTCGGTTCAACCTTGACTATCACATTATTGAACTTTAGACTCACACCTGCTCTTCCTTAATGGTGAAACATTAAGATTCACACAATTGTACCCATCAGCACACTTTTTATAAAATAAATATGTAGCCGAGACCAGGGCAACATTAAAAAAAAAAAGAATGATACACTTGTTTATAAGACAGACTGGGGCTAGTTGTTACACTTTTTACTCCAGGGAATATTTTTCAGTTTTTTTTTTTCAATTTCAATATAGATTTCAAATTAGATTATGGTCTTGACTATGAAAAAGCTGTTGAATATTTCAAACTCCTCCTATATTTTGCAATATACACTACTGTTCAGAAATTTTGGGTCAGCATTTTTTTCCCCTTCTTATTTTGAAAGAAATTAATACTTTTATTCAGCAAGGATGTGTTAAATTGATAAAAAAAAGTAATAGGGAAGACTTGCATTTTTGGAAGAATTACTGTTTTGAATAAATGCTCAAAGAATGATTTCTGAAGGATCGTGTGACAGTGAAGACTGGAGTAATGGCTGATGAAAATTCAGCTTTGCAGCAGAGGAATAAATTATATTTTAAAGGATATTAAAATAGAAAAATGCTATTTTAAACTGCAATATTATTTCAGAATATTACTGGGTTTTTTTATTGTGTTCTTTAAAAAAATATCATAATGATTGTAACTTTTGAATGGCAGTGTGTCAAGACACACAAAATAAAATAAAATAAAATAAAATAAAATAAAATAAAATAAAAGAGACACTGAAATTAGCATTTTAAACTAGACGTTTAAGACCAACATGCAAACCCAAAATTAGAGAAGACACATTTTTAAAGCAATAGCTTTCTTTTGTAAACTGTCAAAGTTGTTTCAGAGATCATCTGGGTAGTTCATTCACAGCGGGGTCACAGCAAACTCTCAGTTAGCATGGCAAGCAAGGTTAGCTTTTGTTGTGATAACTCGGCAGTTCATTTAAGTTCACTCCACCCTTTTTCAAAAGATGAAAGGGAAAGATCTTCCTTGGGAACTTTTTAAAATTTACACCACATAATGTCTAGGTTTCAAAATACGTTTTTTTAATACGGGCATAAATGATAGAAAAATTGCAGCATTTTTATGCGTAGCCTTTCATCGTCAAGGTTACAGTATCCCAGCATGCCTTGCATGTCCCCGTGAGAATTCATTCTAGATTTACAGCTTTCATTCTCTGACAAGGCATTCACCTGAGAGACGAATGACCAAGTTAACCAGATATGGAAATGATTGCTCAACAAACCCTAACCGGAGACAGCTGGCCCTCTAATTCAGCAAGCCTGACCTTTTCATCAGACCCTCTGCGCAGAGTATTAAAAAGATCTGAAGGGGACAAAGCTATTGAAGCTTAAAAGGCAGGTGAGGCTGAGCTGAATGTGAATGAAACATCCTACCCTATAACCGACGAATGGCGCTTTAAAACTACTGGGTAAACTACTGTTTAAATCAGCTGACCTTGACAGAGAACTAAGGAATGCTTGAAATAAAAATAAACTATTATGAGTTGGATCTTATTAATTGTTAAATGACTGATATCGAATAAAAAAGGAACACATAGCAGTCTGGTTCTCAACCACCAGAAAACCTCATGTGCCCATTAAAAAAAACAAAACAAAAAAAAAAACATGTTTTATATATATATATATATATACGTCTGAAAGAGTCATCCCTTATGGCCTTCATCTGGACACCACCATAGAGTGGCCCTCCATTTTGCAATCTCAGTGAAAATTGAAGCAATGGTGCCAGTTAAATTGGGTTTATCATATAATTAAGGAAATTAGCATCAGGTGCCAGATTAACACCAATAACGAGGTATCTGTAAATGTTCTCTAGTTTTGTTCTTATTCAAAAATATAATTTAAGCTTTTTTATACAGTGCTTCAAAATATAATTATACTTTTATAATAATACTTTTAATTAGTTTTTTCAAGTAACTAGTAAAGTAACGCATTACTTTTTAATTTCCAAGAAAATATCAGAGTTACTTTTTCAAAAAAGTAACGGCAAACAGAAAACAAGATTATTTTGCTTACCCATTGGGAGATTATTTTGCTTGTTTCAAGCAAAAACATTAATTTAACATTAACAAAACTTAATTTTGACTTGTTATCAGAAAATCCTTCTTGATTTTAGAATTTTTAGATAATTTTGGCTGGAAACAAGACAGAAAATCTAAGTAAGAAAAGCATTTTTTTTTTTTTTTGCAGTGTACTAAGCAAAGCTTACTTTATATTAACTAACATTTGTGCTTTTTTTTCTCATTGCTGAAGAGTGTTGAAATTTATTTTCCTACAGTTCTACTGTACAGGCGTGAATTTAATTTTCCTTTAGCTTTAGGCTTATTCACTTCATTTCATTTTGGTGTGAAAGGGCTTTTACATTTGCTAAGAATCGAACGTGTTTATATTAAAAACAAACAAGCAAGCCCTGCCCAGATTTAAAAAGTAACACAAAAGTAAAGCAAAAGTAATGTAACACATTACTTTCCATAAAAAGTAATTAAGTAACATAATTAGTTACTTTTTTAGGGAGTAACGCAATATTCCCTATATATAACACAAACTCCCATATATTGCAAAAAAAGTTTTTAACGCTTGCATGAGGTGCAAGGAATATTTAGCAAAACATTTTGTCACATTTGATTAAGTATAGCCAAAACTCCACCAAAATCTGTTGCCATGACTTATCGCGAAAGGAAAAAAATATGTTTTAGTAACATTGGTTAATGGAAACGCTGTCATTCTGCACTTATAAATTTAACATTATAAAATATTGTCAAAGTTTTGGGCAAATCTGTAATGGAAATGCACCTAATGTTGTATTTATTTTTTAGTAGATAAGGCTGCTAGAACTTTTTTTTTAAATTGTTACCTAAATAATAACTGCAGTGTATTAAATACAAATGTTTTTTTTTTTTTTTTTCGCAGCTCAGAAGCAGTTTTACTTCCAGGCAGTGCAGTTTCTCTACAAGCCACTGAATTTCCTCTCCTTGTTTTGTGTTTACGAGCCTGTAAATAACCCCGAACAGACCATTCTCCAGCAGAAGTCATGTCTGCTTATCATAAAATAAATAAATAAATAAATGAACAACAATTTGCTGGAACCCCGCCAGACCACTGAGGTCATGCAGGAGGAGAAAGTAAGTTTGACGCCCCGCCTGCCGGAGCCCTGGAGTACAACGTAGTTCGGTGATAATGCATAAAAATGTGGAAGAAATGTCAAGTCCACAAAGATGCAGGAAACGAGATGAAAAAACAGTATTAATATTCCATTGCGGTGCAGGATGAGGAGCGGTAAGGAGAAGAGAAGTGTGGGACGAGCCGGTGTGAGACAAGCACTAGAGAATGACAGAGACAAATAAGAGAAAGCCAATATGAGAGTGAATGGGGAATGAAGGCAAAACTAAATATAGAGTACGTGTGTGCGAAGGAGAGAGAAAGAGATTAGGAGAGGAGAGAGAAGGTGTCATGTTCACAGCCGCAGCGGGGTGTGACATCCATGGCGCTCTTCTGTGATAATGGCGTCGTCGGACGAATCGAGGAGCCGACTATTTTGCTTTCTTCTTCTGCTCAGCCTCTGGTTTGCCTACCTTTATCTTATGAAACGTTTTCTTTTTTAACTTCGGTGTATTATTATTTTTTTTCCCTGTGTTTGTTTTTGTTGTTCTCATTTATTGAAATCTCTGTTGCTTTGAGGCCTCTGCAGTGTTGAGCCATAGACGATTTGGCAAATGAATAATACATGTCACATAGCGTCTGCCTGCTTCTGTGGTATTTGTGAATCTGTGTACGTGAGTGTGTGTGTATGTGTTCGCTATATTTACAGTTTGTGCTATGGTTTTGATTTTATGTGAACATGAGCCTGAGGGTGAAGACATTGAGCTGTAGCATTGTCTATTCAGTCAGGAATCCACCCCGGTCTGTATTAATTCATAGAAACAAAACTGAGCAATTACTTCAATATCTCACTCGCCTCAACGAGAGGAATCTGACATCTGAAACGCAATGAAAACTGGTCAGCTGCTGCCTAAACGGTAACATAATGCAGATTAAACATTCATTTCTATCTTTGTTGAATGCCCTAAACATTTAAGAGCCTGAATGTCATAAAAGCCGTTCCTGAGAGACGAAAACATCTCTTTTTTTTTACCACAAAGATGCGTTAAAATTGATCAAAAGTGAAATGTTTACATTTATCATTTTACAGTTTATAATGTTATTCAATTATAGGTGTTTGGATGAATTGGTGATGTTTGCAAATAAAATCATTTTAGTGGAGTATGAAGTGGAGCATTGCAGCATTTCAGTGAAATATTACCTAGACCGAATTTCTTTCATTGTAGGCCAAAATCTTCCGTCTTTCATCCCTCACAGGCTCATTAGTGTCCGATTAATTGCCTTGAATGTGATTTGTCTCCAACGATGTTCTGACAGTATGGGAAAATTAAGACGGCAGTTCTGAAAATGAAAGGGAAAGCAGTACAGTTTTAAATGTTAATACAAGGTTGATTTAGTGCTAAATAATTAGTGTTGACATCACATTATGATTGTGCTATCAAAATGACCTCAAGTTTACTTTGAAGAATGAACAGTGCACAAATTGCTTCTTTCATCGAAACCACAACACAAGGGCTTGCTTGGGTTACCATTTAAATTTTGCTTGACGATGGGAACATCAAAACATGTCATGAGTGAGGATGCAAAACACACAGACAAATGCTGTCAAACTGTCATTGATATTGTACAATCTGACAAGCAACAATCACAACTGACAGAAAAATGGTTTAAGACCAGAACCGTGTATTAAAAGCATGTTCACCCAAAAATGAAAATCCTGTCATTATTGACTCACTCTCATGTCACTCCAAACATATTATTTTCTTTCTGCAAAACACAAAGAATGTAACCATTTTCTTCAACTGTATTATGAAAAAGGCACTTCTCTAAATGTTTCTGTTCCACAGAAACTCAGGTTTGTGATGATATGAGGGTGAGTAAATGATGTTCATTTTTGGATGAACTGTCCCTTTAAGAATGTAAATGGTAGGGATGTGCCCGAATAGTGAATCCAGAATGGAAAATGAATAACATGTTCTACGGAGCCACTAAAGGGACATGGTTAGCTGCTTGCTAGTGGTAGCCTGTTATATTACAGTACATAAGATTTAACTTACCAAATAAATAGAGTAAGTAAAGATGACTGATAGGACAATGGCAAATCATGTGCAGATCCTGAGCACCACTGACGAACATCTAATCTTGTAAAATGTGTGGTAAGTAACGTTGCCAGTAGAGTACCCAGCAAACACAGAATGTTCGTTTTTGGTTCCCATTTTTTGTTTTTTTGGTTTTTTTCATGGGAACCAAATACACACTTTCTTTTTAGGTTCAAATTTTTTGCAACCATGAAGTAATGTTCCTAGAACGATGCATGGTGGTTATTATTAAATAACCTAAAACTAACCCATAGAGAACGTTCCCTGATGGTTACTTTTAGGTTAATATTTTGCAGCCATAAAATTATGTAAATGTAAAATCCCCATAATGGACAGATTTAATCGTATTTAATCTAACGTATGATGGTTGATGTGCTTGGATTTTTTTATTCTTTAAATAATAGATTAAAAACAAGTTTTTATTATACTGATTATGCATCCATACATATCATTTCCATGCCACTTATACCATGCCTTTCTATACTGGGTCATAATTGTGATTGGGTTAAAGATGTTAGGGAAACCTTAAGGGAATGTTAAAACAATGTTATAGTAATATTATACAAATCAAAAACTAACATTATATTTCCATTGAGAAAACAAACCATAACAAACTAACATTCTGGGAACCAGGAACAAATATTCTGGGAACCAAAAACTAACATTGTGGGAATGATTTTACCTTGCCACAGCGTTTTTGTTTCCAGGTGGAACGTTAAAGAACGTGACACACACGTCTTCCGGAAATCCTGTATAATCTAACCAATCCTAGGATGACTTCAAAACTTCCTGAAGTGATTCCAGCTAAGTGTGCCTAATGCTGAGACTAGAGGAACATTAGATTGACATTCTAAAAACCAAAAACTTTCTAGGAACCAAAAACTAACGTTCTGGGAATGTTAGATTAACATTCTGGAAATGTTCTACAAAAAAAATAATAACATAATAACAATAATAACATTATGGGAATGTTAAAAAAACGTTTCTGGCTAACCAAAATCAAACCAAAACCAAAAACAAACCGTTATGAGAATGTTTTAATAAGTTAGGCGAATGTTAGAATAGCATTCTAAAAACCAAAAACTAGCATTCTGGGAATGTTGGAATAAAGTTAGAATAATGATCTACAAACCAAAAACTTTCTGGAAACCAAACATTTTGGGAATGTTCTACAACCCACTACAACGTTGTGGGAAAGTTTTGGGAACCAAAAATTGTTAGCTGGGTATGCGTGATTGCGAATCTCTAAAGTGAAAATAAAAAGAGAATATTAATAGCAGCTCCCTGATGCCCGCAATTTAAACACAGTATAACTACCCAGGTGTATAATTGTGTGAGAAAGCACTAAAATATTTTTTTTTTCCTATCTTGTATTTATTCCCTTTAGGGGCTCCATAGTACATGTCATTTCCTTTATGAATAAGGTATTCGGACAGCAAAAGGGGTCAATTTTAAAGCATGATGGGAGTAACCAGGGCAGGACTTTGATGTTAGCCATCCACTGGAAAGCAGCTGATTGCAGCTGCCCTGACAGAAATCACGGTGACAGGAAGTTCAAGAACAAACATTAGCCCTCAAAACTTTCAAAACCAATTAGGAGTGTGAGGCTTCAGACAAATCCGCTCAAAAGCTCGCCTGGATCTACTGAGAGCTCAGGGGGATGCGTGTTTAGCTCGCTATAAGCAGCCAAATCACTTCCACTGTCTTTCTGTTTTAATAAACAAACCGGTTGTCTTGTATAATCTGCGAAAGAATTAACAGAGTGAAAGACAAATCCAATTACCTTATCCATTTATTGCTAATGCCCACGTGGTGCTAAGTGGTGCCCTGTCAGTATATATTTATAAGCAGCCATTTGAATGTTTATTAAAACAGAGAGAGAACTTTCCTTCATGCTTGTTTTTGAGATAAATGTCAATGTAACATTCTCTTACTGGATTAACTCTTATTGTCTTGAGACCACACAAATGTGGCTTTTATTTTTGATCATTTCTATTTCTGTCATGTTTGGCCTGATTAGCTCCACCCACAGTGAAATCCCATTGGTCAACAATACCTGTGATTTAACTGTGATTATACCTCAAATGCCTTTGGCTCTCATTGTGTCACGTCGCACAGCAGTTTCTCATTCAGTGTGGACAGGCAAATTGCTTGTTGCTGGAAACTTGTCTCGTCCTGTCTGGTTAGCAAACGGTGTAAAGCTGCAGTAGTTCTGATACGAATGAAACATTTTGTTTGAAAACGCCATTGTAGCAAACACTGGAACAGGGCCGAAGCTTCTGGCACAGATATTCTCAGGAGAACTAATCAAAAGAAGGTAAATGCACAGCGCATTCCCACAATCCCCATCTCCAACTGTACAGATGCTGAAAATAAAACCTTTTTTATCATTTATGTCTTTTATACATCCTTGCTCGCTTTATTTCTTCCCCTCTCTCTCTCATAATCTGTCTTGTCACCTCTCTCCTGCTCACGGATCCTGTCGGATGAGAAGGTGTGGAATATTGCACTCCCATTAAAAATGATCACTCCGCGGTGTTCTCAGCGAAACACACACAAGCACACACTGGGCCTGACAAGACCATCACCGGGCCGACGCTGGCAATATTCCCATTTTAGGCCCATAAAAGAGCCCTGTAATGGGGACAGTTTCATTACGGCTGTTCCTGAGGAGAGAGAGGAGGTGAAAAAAATAATAATATGACCTTGGGCTGTCAGGACAATTTCAGCATATGTGGTAAGTCCCTTAGCAACCCAAACATGAGCAGGGGGTACCGCAGGACTGAAATTTTGCCTCATTTATGAGAAGGGAGCTAGAAAGAAACTGCACAGTAATTTGAAAATGTATTCAAAGATACTGTATAAAATAAAAATGAATATAAATTGAAAGACTGAGAGCTTCATTAAAAAATCAAATTTAGTTAATGATATTTAAATATATTCCTTTAAATTATTTAAATTCATTTATTTAAATGTATTTACAAAATAAGAGTTCGAAAGAGAAAGAGGAGTGAGCAGAGTGCAGAATAAATGTACAGACATTATATTTGATTTAAAATGAAAGACTGAGAATTTCATTAAAATGTAAATTTAATTAATGAAAATGAAATGTACTCATTTAAATCATTTACGTTAATTTATTTAAATATTTATAAAAAAGAAAAAGCAATTGGCAGAGTACAGACTGAAATGTGCAGATGTTATATTATGTGATATTACACTACCAGTCAAAAGTTTTTAAACAGTAGTGTCTTCTGCTCACCAAGCCTGCATTTATTTGATCCACTGTACAGCAAAAATATATTTGAATATATTTTAAAATGTCATTTATTCCTGTGATTTCAAAAACTTTTTTTTTTTTTCAAGTTTTGATGAATAGAAAGAACATCATTTATCTAAAACAGAAATCTTTTGCAACATTATAAATGTCTTTATCATAACTTTTGATCAATTTAAAGCATCCTTGCTAAATAAAAAATTACTCTATAGATTTCTGAAGGGCCACTGACACTGAAATGACAGGTTTGATAATATTTCAAAACTTTGGATCAAATAAATGCAGGCTTGGTGAGCAGAAGAGACTTCTTTAAAAATCTTAAAAATCTGTTCAAAAACGTTTGACTGGTAGATGATTATATTGATTATATTACAATGTAAGGCTAATATAAAATGGAATTTAATAATAAAAATGCATTTATTCAAACAAATTAATATTAATAATAAATTATATTTTATATAGTCATACACATTTGATGACAATTGTTATGAAATATTCTACAACATAATTCTGAATATATGCAATATAAAAAGTGAGGTCACTATGCAACCAATTTGCAAATAATTTTAAATCTATAACATGGCAGATTTCTGGGTATATTCAACTTAGACCGGTTGCATAAACCACTTACTTAATGTCTTAAAACGTTATGACTGATTAGAATTTTTTTAAGTCAGTTATAAAAAGGAGGATGGTCTAATTTGAATTCAAAAAGTCTAATGACCTCTTGGCTAGCTACTACTTGGTCAAACTAGTTCTTAAGACAAAGTCATAACATAGTGGCAATGTTTATTCAACAAGCCACAGGGCTGTAACACCTGAGCTGTTAATGTCAATTATAACAGCTCTAATTGCTTGATGGCACCGTACGAATCAGAGCTGCAGACAAGAAAAACTAAACGATCATGTAGTTACAACATTAAGCAATAAAACTGAACACTAACTCACTAACAGTCAATTAAAAGTTTGGGATCCTCTCACTTTTCTTGCTTTTTGGTAAAATTCTGTTTGCTTTGAGAGTTGAGTGGCGTTTGGACTGAAGTCTGATCACTTGTGCTCTATAATGTGAGATTATCTCTACATATGTACCTGTGGCCATATGCTGAACATCTGGAAGCTCATACCATAGCACAGCACTATGGTCTGACAGAAAACCAATCAGAAATGGCAGACAGATGTTTTTCATTTCATCAATGAGAACTCATCCAAGCATACATACAGCTGTTGTAAATCCGAAGAACAAACTTTTGTGCAAACATATGTTTACTTGGGTGAGGACGACAAACTACTTTTAATACTGTTTATCTGAGTATGTGTGCAATCATTTAAAGGGTTAGTTTTCCCAAAAATTCTGTCATTAATTACTCACCCTCGTCTCGTTCATCTGAAAATATTTTTGATGAAATCTGAGAGCTTTTTGACCCTGCATAGACAGCAATGTAACTACCATGTTCAAGGCCCAGAAAGGTAGTAAGAACATTGATAAAATAGTCCTTAAAAAGATAAGGCTGTAGCTGTGAGGCATGTGCTGTAGGCCTATATTAAATCACTGTATTATATTCAAACAAAAATGAAACTGACATAAACTGACATAAATCTACAATAAAAGGAGATTAAAGCTGCCTTAAAACATTGCATGTAAGTATTATTATTTGTGAGTCGCATTTAAAGCAGTGTCAGATCCGCAGCAACTTCATCAGCGGCAGCTTTTAAAGTAACAGCAGCCAAAATATCCTAATAACCTGCTGCTGTGATGTCTGTCAAACAAAAAATTAAAAAGAGAAAATAAACAACTTCGGTAGTTTTAAGCTTTATCTTTATGCAATTTATAATTTTATATAATTTAGTGATTAATAACTTTAGGCTATATTTTTTTGATGAAGGGCACAGGTAGCTAGCCTATATGGCATTTATTATAATGGATTTATGTGAAGATTGTTTCAAGTTAGAAGTTATTTTTTAAAGTCTAATAAATGTGAAAGTGATAGCTCTCAATTATACTGTAATGTTGAATGGTTATATTCAGTGGTGAAGTATTAAGAAAAAAATCATAGAGACATCAATTGGAATCAGTAATACTTGCCTTCAATCAAAAAAAATAAAATAAAAAATGTATCGATTGACACCACTAATTATTTTTTATGTTATAATTGCCTGAAACCATTTAGAGTGCCATTTAAATCTGCTCACTGTATTGTCTTGGGCATTCAATTATTAAAATAGATCGCAACAAGACAAAAAAGACAGAGAATGTCAAGATATATCACAAAGTAAAGCCACGTCCATCTAAAGGCTATATTTAAAGTGAGAGAGATGCTCAGTTTCTGTGTGAAACACAGTGGAAATGTCTCGAACACATGTTAATGGATCTTTGAACTTGTGATCTCTCTTCCACATGCTGAGAAGAACAAAAGAGCAAAGTATCTGCTTATCTAAGATACTATGACTTTAAAGTGAGGGCATGTTGTCACAATGGATGGCATTAAATGTTTGTCCATCCGTCTATTTTTTAGCTTTAGCAACTGTCTAACAATGCTCTCGCAACCCTCCAGAACATCTTAGAAACTGCCTAATGGCGATCTAATGGTTGATTTAATATTCTTCTGGATCAGAATTAGTCTCCTTTGGTTTACAACACATGCACAGATGCCACTCATCATCCGGGCTGGATGGCCATGACCTCTGCTCTTGTGTGTGGGTCATGCGTACGTGTCAAAGCGAGCGGGGTTATCAATCTTCCAAGGCTATTCCACGGCCAATCAATCTTCATACACATGGTCATCTGTCCATCCATCTATCCTTCTTTTCAATTACCTCTTCCTGGGATTGGATGGCTGAAATCTCCAGACTTATTACTGATTCTAGCTGCACGTCCATCCTGTCTTTCACATCTTTTTCTTTGACAGTTGACCTCCACCATCTACCTCAGACCCTTGATTTGTTATCGGCATATGCTCATTGTACACCCAAAGTATAAGGAAAAGTCCATGCTAGAGGTATGTAAAAAGGTTATTTCCATTTCCGTAGCAAAAGCGCTGAGAAAACAATCCGTCCCCTCTGAATGTTTATGCTGTTGTTTTGTTCTGACCCTCACGCCGGATTTGAATTTCTCATCATGTGGTGCGATACAATTGTTGACAGCTTCTCACTCTCTCCGGCACAGCGCATATTTCATTCCGAGTGTCGTTTCTTGCACTTTCTCCGGTTTCAAAGCATCTCTCACTTATGGGAGGCTGTAGGTTTTGGCAGGTGTATTGCTTCAACACGGGTTCTTTGGAAAGAGAGGAGTGAAGGCGATCAAGAGATCATTCTAAGCCTCTCCTGTTGATGTGAAAGGAACAAAGTGTGTACCTCTCAGGAAAAGTAAAGAACATGATCGTAAGTCAGCTAGATTTTTACCATTGTGATATCCGCTGTGTTACCACCAACTCACCTCAATGAAAAATCCTTGTACTGCACTTCTAAACTCTGAAGAATCCGGAGAACAGTGACACAGAGAAAGTTGCATTACAGAGCTGTTTCTTTTTAAATAGTTTTCTAAGCTTGGTGCGAGTTTGGTAAAAACACATCATAGTCACACAATTGCTGTGAACAAGTTTTTTGGCTATTCTTGGCAAAATCACTGCTGTATCAAGACAGCGAGGGGCAGCTCTCACGAGGCGCATTCTTGTGTTTAACAAAAGTTAGACAGAGTAGAATGAAATGGAACAAATATGTTTTGGGTTGAATTATTTGTAACTTGATTTAGCATCTTTAAAAAAATGCAGTGCTAGTGGTGCTATATATGAAGAGTTCAGACGTCTTTCTTTAAAAAATGCATTTTTATCAGGCTCCGATAGGTTTCTACCTAAGTACCGATACTTCTGATTGGACTGAGGCTGGGATTTTAGTGAGTTTGAAATAAGTATTTGATGGATGTAAAATATGTGTCGAGAGCATTCACTCAGTATCATTATCTCATTTTTGACTGAGATGGCTTTTAGGGGGGTTTTCATCTGAACTCTTAATATATAGATGGTACTTAAACAGAATGGGTATTTTTTAATCACAGTTTCTGTATATATAAGACTGTCCTTTTAGCAGAACATGTTGTCATGCATTAAGCGGTAAGTTGTCACAATGGATCCTGCCACTACACAGGCTATTTCAGCTACAATAAAACAATAACATACAACGCAATTCATGAAACTGTTAAAATACAGTCTAAGCTAATATTCAAAAATATAAATCATTGCTTTGGGCAAAAGGTATTATGTATAAATTGTATTAAATAAACATATGCAACGTTGTTCTAACCTTAAAATGTCTAAAATACTTCAAAATTTAGAAGCAACACAGGTGAACACATGAACATTTTATCATTACTCCACATGTCGTTCCTTCCTATCTTCTGGGCCTTGAACGTGTCAGTTGTGTTGCTGTCTATGCAGGGTCAGAAAACTCGGCTTTCATCAAAAATGTCTTAATGGGATGGCTTAATATAGTGTAAATGATATCTCTTACTGAAACATGTAGAAAACCCATGAAAGATTTACGTTATTTAGAAAATCCACATTGTTTTATACAAAATTTGGACTACGGTGGGGCACCATTATTTTGATTACGTAGAACAGTTGCCTGTAAGGTCTTTCAGTAGCTGTGGTCATCATATCAGTATTTTATATTCCGGGTTTTGTTGTAGTAAAAATAGCGTAGCTCAGACCAGTAGCTCACTGAGTGCAACCATTCTGCATAATCCAAGTAATGGTGCCCGCCATAGTCCAAAATATGTTTATAACAATGTGGATTTTTTAAATAATGTAAATCCTTCATGGGTTTTCTACTACATATTTCAGTAAGAAACATCATTTAGGTTATATTGAGCCATACAAGTCCTCATAATTTGTGTTCTGAAGATTAGCAAAGGTCTTACGGGTTAGGAACGACATAATGATGGATGAACTATCCCTTTAAGAGACTATATTTTGAACATGAGTGTATTTTGTCTCACTGGAATGCCACTTGTTCCCACTTGTTTTTAACTCATTTATACATAAAAAGTGACAAACATCTGCCACTGCAGTAAGAAAAAAAATAAACTTATATTAAAAATACATTCACATAAAAACAAGTCCTAACCATATGCAGCATTGCTTCACCTTTAAATATATCTTGTTTCAAGTACTTTCAAAACTGCAAACGCAGACCAAATACTATAAATTTGAGTTTCGTTTCTGCCTGAGACACACACAATGAGAAAACTCGCTATGTTTGGGAACAAAGCTTATGAATGTGGTCTGCAAGAGGATTTAACAGTTCACTTGGGTGTTTTTGAACTCATCAACGTGTATTCATGTCTAAAACCATATAACCAAAGTGTGTGTTTGTGTGTATACATTGTTTGCTTTGTCTCTCCCTTTGTACCTCTTGTCCAACGTGTCTGGTAAAGTTCACTAGAACGAGTCAGACCAAATATCGCTCTGGCCTCTTGCTCGCTTTCCCCTCTGATTGGCCCATGGTCCAGACAGACAATAACAGAAGCACTGTCTTAGAGGGACAAGTGGTTTATTCTCTCTAAGAAAGTCAGCTTTGTTACGTTTTGATTTCTAGCAGCACTGTCCTTAAGGAAAGAACTGCTTTTCTCCACATGAGCGCAAGCAGTATTGGGTCTGCTGGTATGACTGACTGATGTGGTTTGACAGTCTGTGATCCAATTTTTATCAGCTTGTTTCCTTTTTTCTTGCACGTGGATCAGAGAGACCAAGAATGAAAGCAGAACCAATCTGTCTTCAACACAAATCTGATTCCTCTACATCTGTTCATCAAAATGACCCCCTGCGGATGCCATTTCATATCTTCCTCTAACAAAAATCAATCAGGATCTTTGGCAGAGTCATGCGTACGTAACAAGTTTCACAAATATGTGCTATTAGAGAAACACATTGTGTCTACATCACCATTCCATTCATCTTTCTTCTGAGCACGCAACACCGCGACCCGCTTTTGACCGAATGCACTGCGTAACATCGATTTATTCGACTGAATCACTCAAACATCACCTCCTCTCAGCGTTCACAATACATATTATTCTCTGCCGTAGCTCTTTCTCTCTCAGTCAGTTTGCTGTCAGTCCAGATTCAGTGGACGGGCATACCAGCTGCTCACCAGGCTGTTGCTCAGATCGGTGGGGAGGAGAGAGACGGACGTCAGTTCTCTGTGTTTCACCAGTTTGCTAATTGTTCCGAATGCTTTCTGTCACCTAATTATGCTTCTATCAAAGTAATGAATTCTCTCTTTATTCTTTTAATGCCATGCCGTGAATAGAAAAGTCAGGAAACGAACAAAGACTCTTATCCGACAGAGCAAAACCTCTCAAACTGGAAGAGGTGTCTCGTGTGGAGATGAAACGCTATGTTGAGTGATCATAAGGATTGGATGAACAAAGTAGGATGTGGACTGCAGGTTTAGCACTTAGTTGGAGACACATTAGAGTTTCACTTTAATAATCACTTTTTTTAACAAAATCTACAACAATGTTATTACATAATAATAGCAACAACAAAAAGAAAACCTATGTACTGTTGCTTTTCGGGAAAGAAACCAACATACCATTCTGGAGAACCAACTTCTCATGGGGAAAATCATCTCTCTGATCTCCACAACATTTATTCTGGAACGCTGCAAACACAAATAATTGACATGCTTCAAACAGTACATACTATATACAACAGGTCTATATAACATTAACACTTTGTAAACATTGTTTGGTCAATCAGATTAGAGAATCAGAGATAAATTTTGTCTTTGTTAAACAGTTATAAGCCAAGAACTAAAATAGCCATCTACGAAGTGTATGACAACATTTGATTTGAAGCACAAAAAAGTATTTGGAAACAGACAAAAATGTTTCCACTTAAGGATTTTAATGAGGGGAAGAAGTACAATTCTATAACGCACTATGATATGTATTCTTTTTGTAGTGTAAAAAATGAGTAAAAGACACCCTATAAAAATCTGCTGACTGTTTTATAATAACTTTTGTTGAGCAATGCGTGTACAGTTTACCAACTTTTTTTTTTTTTTTTCTTTCACCCCTCTCCTCCATGTGTTGACACTTGACTTGTATTCATTTGCTCTCAACAGTGTTTTGATAGACACAGTGGGTGTTTCCTGTAATGAATAATAATCACTTCAGAACAGGATCTCACCTCCACACGCACACAGCTGATGAGATACACTTCATTTTCACACTGGCAACATGTGGCAATATATGCTTGTAATTGTGTTTTGTGGCAAGACCACCAAACAACACCTCAACTGCTTAGAAAAAAAATAAAAAGAATTACTTACTCATATTTATAAAATATTATTTATACTTTTAAGGTGTAAACTGTAATCCCTCATTACAAACCTGTAAACAGGTGGTTGCTTGTTTACTGTACTATTCACATTTAAGATTTCTGACACCTTCACACGTTTCTGAAAATAGCTTTTTGTAATGCTTAAAGCGAGACTCATTTCAATGGAACGCTGGCGATTTCCAGTGAAACAAGTGACAGTGATCATTGGCGACATGATGTAGGTGTGTCCAGCAGTACGACAAAGTTGAGAAATGTTTACGTTTATGCAAATAAAGAGTGACTCTTCTGAGCCACAACCAATAGAAACGAAGCTTGTGTAAGTGGCACTCACAGCACTCAAGTGCAGAAAATACAGAACAGATAATTTATGAAGTGTTTTCACTGTTCTATATGATTTGTGTTTAAACACATATTATAAAAGATGTGTGGAAAAGAAACTGTCAGCAGCAAGTCTGATTCACACATAGTTCTTAATAATTATATGATGTAATGAGCAGTTGAGAACTGACGAAAACAGCTTTCTCTGCATAATATTCATTATTAGGGACAAGAAGTCTGACTATTTGTTGAATTTAAATGACGTTTCAGAATTATTTGGCAGCATGAGTGAGTTAAAATTATTTTTATAATTAATGATTTAATGCATTAGCAGCACTGTAGTTTATATTTTCCATTTAAAAGCAGAATGTTACTTCTTTAGTAACAAAAAAAACTAATTAAATTAGTACAATATCTAATTTAGAAGTTTTACTATGAATATATTATCTGTAATTGCATTTTCTAAATATCAAACATGAATTATTGAACACTTGGAACTATGGAAGCCTGTTTCTGCCACTAAAAACAAAATTATTGCATCTTTTTATTGCACAATTCTAACTTTTTATTGCATAATACAAACTTGCAATTTTGACTCTTTTCAGAATTTGTGAGATATAAACTCTTAGAAATTAAGTCAGAACAGATAAAACCTCACAATTGCGAGTTATAATGACCAAATTGTGAGATATATTTACAATTTTGAGAAATAAAGTTGCAATTCTGAGAAATAAAGTCAGAATTGCAAGATGTAAACTCACAATTGAGACTTTTTTCTTGCAGAATTGCAAGACAAAGTGAGAACTGCTAGTTTATATCTCACAATTCGGACTTTATAACTCAAAATTGCAAGTTTATATCTCACAATTCTGAGTTAAACAGTTAGAATTGCAGTTTATATCTTGCAATTTTGACTTTTCTCAGAATTACAAGTTAATATCTCCCAATTCTAAAATTGCATGATACAAATCCGCAATTTTTACTCTTTTCGGAATTGTGATATACCTTGGGGCAAATAAGTATTTGACACACTGCCGATTTTCCCACTTACAAAGAATTGAGAGATCCGTAATTTTTCATCATAGGTACACCTCAACTGTGAGAGACAGAATCTAAAAAAAAAAAAGAATATTTGAAATTTTGAAATAATTAATTTCCATTTTATTGCATGAAATAAGTATTTGATCACCTACCAACCAGCAAGAATTCTGTCTCTCACAGATTTGTTAGTTTGTCTTTCAAGAAGCCCACCTATCCTCCACTCATTACCTGTATTAATTGCACCTGTTTGAAGTCGTTATCTGTATAAAAGACACCTGTCCACACACTTAATCAATCACCAACCTCACTCCAACCTCTTCACTAAGGGCAAGACCAAAGAGATGTCTAAGGACACTAGGGACAAAATTGTAGACCTGGACAATGCTGGGGTGGGCTACAGGACAATAGGCAAACAGCTTGGTGAGAAGGCTCTTGACTTGGTGAGAACTGTTGGTGCAATTATTAGAAAATGGAAGAAATTCAAGATGACTGTCAATCTCCTTCGGACTGGGGGTCCATGCAAGATCTCGCCTCGTGGAGTATTAATGATCCTGAGAAAGGTGAGGGATCAGCCTAGAACTACACAGGAGGGCCTGGTCAATGACCTGAAGAGAGCTGGGACCACAGTCTCAACGGTTACTATTAGTAACACACTACACCGTCATGGATTACAATTCTGTCCCCCTGTTCAAGCCAGCACATGTCCATGCCCGCCTGAATTTGGTCATATGAGACCAAAATAGAACTTTTTGGTATAAACTCCACTCGCCGTGTTTGGAGGAAGAAGGATGAGTACAATCCCAAGAACACCATCCCAACCGTGAACCATGGGGGTGCTTTTCTGCAAAAGGGACAGGACGACTGCACCGTATTGAGGGGAGGATGGATGGGGCCATGTATTTCAAGATTTTGGGCAACAACCTCCTTCCCTCAGTAAGAGCATTGTAGATGGGTCTTGGCTGGGTCTTCCAGCATGACAATGACCCCAAACACACAGCCAGGGCAACTAAGGAGTGGCTCCATAAGAAGCATTTCAAGGTCCTGGAGTGGCCTAGCCAGTCTCCAGACGTGTATCCAGTAGAAAAATAATGGAGGGAGCTGAAACTCTGTGTTGCCCAGCGACAGCCCCAAAACCTGTTAAATCTGGAGAAGACCTGTATGGAGGAGTGGGCCAAAATCCCTGCTGCAGTATGTGCAAACCTGGTCAAGAACTACCTACTAATGTCTGACCTCTGTAATTGTAAACTAAGGTTTCTGTACCAAATATTTAGTTCTATTTTTCTATTGTATCAAATGCGTATTTCATGCAATAAAATGGAAATTAATTATTTAAAAATCATGTTAAAAATGTGATTTTCTGGATATTTTTTTTCTTTCTCTCACAGTTGAGGTGTACCTACGATGAAAATTACAGATCTTTCCATTCTTTGTAAGTGGGAAAACTTGAAAAATCGGCAGTGTATCAAATACTTATTTGCCCCACTGTACAAACTGGCTTCTTGAAAATGAAGTCAAAATTGTGTGATATAAACTCACAATTGTAAGTTATAACGTCCAAATTGTGATACCTAAATTCATGATTCTGGAAACAAAGTCTCAATCGCGAGAAAAAGTCAGAATTCGAAGATACAAATTCACAATTGCGAGAACTAATTGATTAGATTTCTGATTTGTTTCTCTCAGTTGTGAATTTATATCAGGGAATTCTGAGAAAGTCAGATTTGCTGGTTTATATCTCACAATTCTGACTTTACAGCTTGCAACTGTGAGTTTATATGTCAAAATTCTGAGTTAAAAAGAGATTAAAAGTCACAATATAATTTATTTATTTTTTATTCAGTGTCGGAAACAGGCTTCTATACTTTACTATATTAAAATAGGTAGTTCTTGACCAGGTTTGCACATACTGCTATATTAATTTAATTATAAAACCTTGATTTTGTCATGAAAAAATGTGTGTAAGGGTGCTTTCACACCTGTAGATCGATCGCTTTGTTCCGAAACATTAAAATTATTACAATTGCATTTTATTTTTGGTGCGGTTAGCTTCCACACGAGCGGCCACCTCTTCAAGGAGGTCTCGATACATTTGTTTGATCCGCTTTGGTGCATTCTCACCAGCCCAAACGAACCGCACCAAGAGAGACAACAAACTAAATAAGGCAGGTGTGAAAGCACCCTAAAATACTATCTGGAAAATTTGTACATTCAATTATGTTGACACTCGTATATTTCCATCAATATAAAATCTATCTTTAGTAGTAGTAGTAGTAGTAGTAGCAATGTCTGTCATTGTAAAAGTCCTAAAAATATATAAAAATGTTTTACTGTAATTTTATGGAAATATTTGTAGTTCAAATATTATTATAATTAAATAAAAAAATTAAGCTCTGCATCTGGGACACTGGCAGCTCACAAGGTTTTAGCTCACAGCCAAGAAGATGATAGTCCTATTCAAGATGCGTAAAATGAATCTGAATATTGCTGGCAAATAATTGCGCTGTGATGTCCAGCTGTTTGGCTTGAGGCAACGTAGTCAGTCACTGTGGAACAGTCAAGGTTTAAGTATCCCATGATGCATTTGAGTCAGCCACCATTATCGCAGTGGTAAATTCTTTAGTCTTGAATGAATATTTCAACAGATCAAAAAATGCATTAGCTCCCTTATTAAACGATTTGTTTTATTAATTATGAGAAATGAAATCAGTCTGTTCACCAGGGAGGCAGGGTGAAGCCAGAGGTCTGTTTGGTATGCGAAAGGACACCACTTTCCCAAGGTCAGATATTGTGTGCGGGGTCCAGGCTGCTTTGAGAGAGGTGAGACGAGGTCAAACTGGCCTTTCATTGCTCTGCCACTGGGTCTGGATGCATAAAAGGGTGAAAGAGAGTGAAACGGATTGAAAAAAACGAGGGAGAGAGAGAGAGAGAGAGCTGCTGGATGATGTGCATTTTTAACTCTGTCTTGTGGGACTCGAGTGACCAGCCATGCATTAAAACACACTTACGCTTCCAGTACACGCATCCATTGATGTGCTATCCATCCATCAATCCGTTCCTCTCTTCATCACCTCATCATCCCTCCATTATTCGGCTCCTGCCTCACGGGTCTTTCCCCAGCGGACCGCACCGTTCCAGCCTGTGGCGCAAACATCAGCCATTACGGAGCGTGTAATGTTGGGATTACACCGCTGCGCTCGGTGTTGAGTGCTCCCACACGGCAGCTCCTCTCCACAGACGGGACTTCATCACTCCAGCCTCCTCCGCGTGGGCTGCTCCTTTATGAAAGCCAAATCACATTTGCAGGGCTTCAATAATTGATTACATGGGGACATATGATTTGCCTCCTTTTGACTTAGTCCTGTAAATGAGGACCTGGCAACCGAACGCAGAGGAGGGGATGTACTAATGTGCCATGCAGACAGTCTCGTTTCTGTCTGTCCCTCTGGCTGTTGCATTAAACAGAGCTTCCTCTTTATCCTTTATTAGACATTAACAATTCCACTGTTGTTAATGAAGGGAAATCTTTCCTCCCTGGGTCTCTGTGGATGTTAATAGCTACGTACAAGGGAGGGGGAGCTGTCACTGCTGTTTCTTCTTTAATTAGTTCAAGACAAAAGATGTCACAATGTCACAAAGACTGAAGCTCATTGAGGGAACGCATGGAAATCCGAAATGTACTTGACGTGAGATGAGGCTTAAATAATGAAAGTCTCAGCCATTTTCATTAGGGTTTGCTTGTGCAACTTGATGACATAATGGGGAAGTTACATGGCATTTTCCCCATGCACAAATAGGAAACAAACTTTTTTAGAAATTGGTGGCTCTTACCTACTTTGCCTTAACCCACTGAGTGACTGTTGAAGAGAAGAAAAGAAAAATGTTATTTAATATGCATATAATATTAATGCATAAAATACAATGCAACTCAACATAAAATTGTGTATTTAAATAAGTAAAGAGTGTCCAATCCAACTGTATGATATTTACCAGATATTTAGAAATGTATTTTCTTAAATTAGGCAGACAGGTGGGAAAAAAATAAAAAATAAAAATAAAATAAAATAAAATAAAATAAAATAAAATAAAATATTCCATGTGCAGAGTAATAAAAAAATAATACATACAATAATTACAGGCAGATTAATAAAATGTGTCAACATGGGTGGGTTAATAATAAAAAGGTAACACTGGCAGACTAATGAAACATCAAAATGGGCAGATTAATAAAACATTAACATGGGCAAATAGACATCAGCATGGCCAGGTCAATTAAAACATGAAATAAAATAAATAAAGTCAACATGGGTAGATTAATAAAACATGAAATAAATAATCTAAAACAAAATAAAATAAATTACAATAACATATTCAACATGCACAGATTAATAAAAAATAACACTTAAAAGAATCACTATCAGATTAATAAAACCTGACAACATGGGCAGGTTTAATAATAAAAAAAAAAAAAAATGTAATAAAAAGTTAAAGTTGGCAGACTAATGGTGAAACATATAAAAATGGACAGGTTAATAATACAAATTAAACTTAATTAAATTAAAAGTCAAAATTGGCAGATTAATTAAAAAAAATAACATGGGCAGATTAATTAAAAAAAATAAACAGACATCAACATGGGAAGGTTAATTAAGAAATTAAATGAAATAAAGTCTGCATACATGGATAAAACAGGATAAATAAGGTGATAAAATAAAATAAAATAAAATAAAATAAAATAAAATATAAAACAATAGTCAACATGCACAGATTAATTTTAAAAATATGTAAATTAAGCACTGGTAGATTAATAAAAGCTGTCAGCTTTAAAATAATAAACTAAAATAAAAAAAAATAAAATAAAATAAAATAAAATAAAATAAAAAGTTACATTGGCAGACTAATGAAAAATGTCACAATGGACGAAACAATACAAAAGAATACAAATTAAATTTAAATAAAAAAATGGGTAGATGGATAAAACAAACAAAAACAAAATTAAAAAAATAAATAAATATAATAGTCAACATGCGTATATAAAATAATCACTGGCAGATTAATAAAACCTGTCAACGTAAATACAAATAATAAAAAGGATAAAAGAGTATATAAGTAATACAAAAGTTAACATTGACAGACTAATGAAATGTCAAAATGGACAGGTTAATAATAATTGGCAGATTAAAAAAAAACTAACATGGGCAGATTAGCGAAAGATTAAATAGGCATCAACATGGGTAGGTTAATGAAGAAATGAATTCAACATGAGCAGATTAGTAAAACATAAAATAAATAATGTGAAACTAATTAAGTGATGAAAAAAGCCAAAATAGGCAGATCAATGAAAGATGTCAACATGGGTTAATATTAAAAAAAAAAAAAAAGGTTAAAAAGACATCAACATGCGCAGGTTAATTAAAAAATGAAATAAATACAAGTCAACATTGCCAGATTAATAAAACATGTCAAAATGGGCAGGTAAAAATTATGAAAACATAAAACTGACATCAATCCGGGCAGTCTAAAAAAAAAAAAAAAGTAAAAGTAAAAAAAAGTAAACCATTGTTACAACTTATAACACATATTACTCATTTTATTTTCCATACAGGTTCTATAGGTTATAGGTTTGGTATTGTGTTGAGCCACCACTTGAATGCTGTCTAATGTAAAAACCCTTGAGAAACCACTGTTGATAACCACAGTTTTACAGTAAAATATATACTTTAGGGCAGTTTGTGCATTCACTGGATTTAACCTGCCAAGTTTAATGAAAACCAAAAAAAAATAGCATGGCCATTAATGAGGTTTATATGCTAATGCAAGAAGGAAATCCAGACTTTTCCCTACTTTCGAACTGAGCATTATAGGCAGATTGCTTTTATTGCTTACCTCAGCCCTGGATGCAACAACACTGACAGGTCTGCGAGTGCAGCTCTACGAAAATGTTAAACAGTAGCAAAGCACTTTTTATATACTCGGTGCTATGTAATGCCATGAGAAGTGGGGGTGTAATTTTGTCACAGTTCTGAAATATTCCTCCATTTTTTTCTCACTAATGGCGCTGAGTAATTTTCATTTCATGCTTGACTGTGGCCTAGCTGCCTTTAGAAGTAAATCATAAACACTTTAGGTGGTTACGAGGGGTCACGCAAACTTGAATTTTGACATGATAATGTTATGGCTGCTGTCACCTCTTGACGCTAATGCAAGAGCTTGAGGTCTAGAGTCATAGAGAAGCGCAATGCACTTTCAGACCATCTCTTATCCGTGTCTTTAGTGCAGCTGATATTCAGTATGTTTGCAATAGTTTGTCCGTTACTTAAAGGGCAAGTGTCACACCCCTTGAAATATTCACTTATGTATCCAAAGGCAACATTTACCATGTTTTTCAGTTTGGATGAGCTTTGCTCTGACTTAACGGTCTTTGCTCTGACCGATGATCTTTTGTCTGTCATGAAGTGACTGCTCTCTTTCTGTCTTCCTCTTTTTCCCTCCTCTGCAGTGGTTGGTAGACAGGTAATGCAGAGGAGGATATTGATGGTTTTCTCTGAACGTGAACTTCCGATTGCCTCCTCCGCAGTCGAGCCTTTACCCTCTCTTGGCACGCAGGTCCTCCATCTGACAAACTTCATCCTTGAGAGGTGGAACAGTGAACAAACCTGCAGCTTAAGAGAGAGTAAGTCAAACTGACAATATGAAATGGACCTTAATTGCAGCCAACTCGCAAAAAAGGAACATAAATGGCCTTCTGGTTGCTGCGAGGAGAGATGCTGTTGGCTGACTTACACTTGAGCACGAATCCAACATCAGCAATGTGCTTTTTTTCAAGGGCCTGGAAGATATTTAACTTGATTAGAACTGCCAATAAGCCTGCAGGTACACTTCAGGCTCTGCCATGGATTCCTGGAGGAGAAGGATGCTAAAGGAGGGATTTTCTGCCCGGGAGGACTTCCTGTTCTCCCATGTAGCCATAATACCCAAAGCATGAATGCTGATGTTGTTTTCGTCTGTCAGTGTTGCTTGCTCTCACATTTTTGTATTCTTCTGGTATAGTCTTTTACCTTGGCTTTCACTGACAAGCAGGGGCAGAGCTAAACCTGATTAACATTGACTTTAGTATAAAAGATAACAAATTATTACAAGTAACAAGTTTGTGTATTAAAAATATGCATCTAAACATAAATTTTACAAATAAAATGAATAAAATCTATTAATTATTAATTTCTCACCTTCATATCGTTCCAAACCCGTAAGGCCTACGTTCATCTGGAACACAAATTAAGATATTTTTGATGGCTGAGCAACTGACACGATCAAAGCCCAGAAAGGTAGTATAGACATCGTTAAAATAGTCCATATGACATCAGTTGTTCTTTTTTTTATGAAGCTACAAGAAGAAAAGAAAAAGCAAAAATACCAACTTTATTCAACTATTTCTTCCATGTCAGTCTTCAACGCATGTTCCTGTGACAATCTGACATAGAACTTCCATGTCTTTTAGTTCATCGTCTGTATATTCTGGTTCAGATTATAAGGGTGGACAATAAGGGTGTTTTATGTGTAGCACTGTCAGGTGTCGTGCTGGGAGGACAAACGAGGAGTACGAGGGCGAGCTCAGATACAAAACAAGTCTTTTAATAAGTAAATCCACAAATAATCCACGTAGGAGACAGGCAAGGAGACACGCACACAACGACGAGAACGGACAACCAAACAATGAACAGAATCTAACTTAAATAGGGTGGTTAACAAGACACAGACAGGTGAAGGCACTTAACTGATAATGACTTAATTAGGGGTGGAGACAGGAACAAAACCAAATAAGGGCAAACAGGAAGTGGAAGGAACCAAAGACAAACAGGACTAAACCAAATCAAAACACAACAAAAAGAGTCCCAAAACCTGACAGCACACGGTCTTCCTCTGTTTGTACACAAGGCACAAAGCATTCGGGTTCTACGTCAGAATGCAGACTCCTGCGTCAGCAGCATTACATGCATGCATCTTGGCACTCTCATGAATGTGCATCAAATACTGACATGGAAGAGGAGAAATAGAAGGTATGCATATGATGCTGGAATGACTTCCGCCCACTGGCAAAAAGACTGAATGGCAGCATTAGTTTTCAGTGTGAATGCTGCGACACTACACACAAAACACATTGAAAATGAGAAAGAGCTTTGCGATGGACTGTACAAACAAAATTAGATTTTTGCAGACTGTTGAAAGCTACAGAAAAGAGATTTTATTTTATGTAAATATGTTGAATTTCTACATATTGTATTGCTATACAGTGGGGAAAATAATTATTTGATCCTCTGCTGGTTTTGTATGATTGCCCACTGACAAAGAAATGATCAGTCTATAATTTTAATGGTATGTTCATTTTAACAGTGAGAGACAGAATAACAACAAATCCAGAAAACGCATTTCAAAACAACTATAAATTGATTTGCATTTTAATGAGTGAAATAAGTATTTGACCCCTTTGCCAAACATGACTTACTACTTGGGGGCAAAACCCTCGTTGGCAATCACAGAGGTCAGATGTTTCTTGTATTTCACCACCAGGTTTGCCCACATCTCAGGACAGATTTTGTCCCACTCCTCTTTGCAGATCCTCTCCAAGTCATTAAGGTTTCGAGGCTGACATTTGGCAACTCAAACCTTCAGCTCCCTCCATGGGATTAAGGTTTAGAGACTCCAGGACCTTAATGTGCTTCTTCTCAAGCCACTCCTTTGTTGCCTTGGTCATGTTTTTGGTCATTGACACCCACCCACGACCCATTTTTTAATGAGAGAAGGAGGTTCTCACCCAAGATTGGACGGTACATGGCCCTGTCCATCGTCCCTTTGATGCGATGCAGTTGTCCTGTACCCTTAGCAGAAAAATACCCCCAAAGCATAATGCTTCCATCTCCATGTTTGATGGTGGGGATGGTGTTCTTGAGGTCATTGGCAGCATTCCTCCTCCTCCAAACATGGCGAGTTGAGTTGATGCCAATAAGCTTGATTTTGGTCTCATCTGACCATAACACTTTCACCCAGTTCTCCTCTCAATCATTCAAATGTTCATTGGCAAAATTCAGGCGGGCCTGTACATGTGCTTTCTTGAGCAGGGGGACCTTGTGGGCGCTGCAGGATTTCAGTCCTTCACAGCGTAGTGTGTTACCAATTGTTTTCTTGGTGACTTTGGTCCCAGCTGCCTTGAGATCATTGACAAGATCCTCCCGTGTAGTTCTGGACTGATTCCTCATCATTCCCATGATCATTGAAACTCCACAAGGTGAGATCTTGCATGGAGTCCCAGACTGAGCAAGATTGAGTTATTTTGTGTTTCTTGTATTTGTGAATAATCGCACCAACTGTTGTCACCTTCTCACCAAACTGCTTGGCGATGGAAAGAAAGGACATGACATGTGGCCAAGTATAATGACCCATACTCAGAATTTGTGCTCTGTATTTAACTCATCCAAGTGCACACACACGGAGCGCCCGGCCAGCAGTTGCTCAAGGGACTCACCTCAGTGAAGGTAAACAGTAAATGCACTGGACAATCCCTGCTGGACTTAGGACTCGAACCTGCAATCTTAGGGTTACAAATCCGACTCTCTAACCATTAGGCCAAGACTGCCCCTTGTAGCCAATTCCAGCCTTGTGTAGGTCTACAATCTTGTCCCTGACATCTTTGGACAGCTCTTTGGTAAGTTGTGAGGAACACTATATAGAGTCCAATAACCTTTAGTTTAAACCTATTATTGTTTGTTTTACTAGTGTTTTTGCAGCTTTCCTATTAAATCCAGTTATGCAGGCTCTTTTGCCACTTGAGTGTTACAGCGGGAAAGTGACGTCAATGCATACCCTCTGCTGAATTTAAGTTTTCTTAGCTCACAAAAAGTATTCTCATAGCTTCATAACATTTATAACATTCAGGTGAGTCAAGATCATGTTTAATGTAATTAAAAATGAAAACTAAATGATAAAGTAAAAATAATATTCTTCATTGGCAAATTACAGATTCAGTTGGAAAATGTAGTTAATTTCTTTTACACAAGTAACAGCTTATGATTATGGCACTACTGGATTTAGCTGCAGAAGTTGTCTATTTCTAGCGATGCCACTGCTAACTAGATAAGGGTTTTTAGACAAAAAGATTTTAAAGAGGTGGCATATTTACATCATAACGATCTCTAATACATTTTGTTCTTCTATTAACCATTTTGCTGAACATTTGTATCCCGTCCCCCTAATTGAAGTCAATCCATTTTAGCTATTGCGCCTGCTTAATATGACAAAATGAGACACAAATGGAGAATAATATTTTACCTCATGAAATTAAATCTGAAATACATTCTGATTAGGTTCATTCTCTGCGTGGATTTCATAATGTCTGCGATTTATCCGGCCCCATGAGAGGACACTAATGATGAGAAACATCAGTCAAAACCGCCTTCAACTGGAGAATTGGGTTAACTCAGAAGTTAGCATAGCGCTAACATTGGTACAAAGGGAGTGGGGAATTCTCGAGATTATTTTGTGGTCTAAATCAATATAATCACGCCATGAAGTTTTAATATTAGCTTAGGCTGGTTTCAGACGTGATGGTGCTTGATATTAATCTTGCTTATGTTTGTGAGGATAGCATATATGAACAGTCAAGACAATTTAACATCTCTGCTAATAAATATGATAGACCAGTTGGTTTCCTGTTGCAGATAAACAAACAATAGCCAGTGTACCCATATTAAAATGAGCATTAAATGCTGGTCATTTAAACTAGTCACCATCTAGCCCAGTTTAGAAATGCAGCATCTAGAATTAGAACATAAAGCAGTTATAAATTGTGATGTATGGTAAGTTTCTTCTCATTCAAAATGTACGCCACAGAAAAGCCATCAAAGCCTGCATAAAGTTATGAATACCATAAAATCTACACTCTTGCTTTATAGCCTGTCCTAAAGTGAAAGTTCAAAGCAGTTATTCTATAAGAGTTCAGATCGTAGAGCAAAAGCCTTTAAAGAAACAGAGCAGTAAATAATGAGAGGAAAAGTTAGCCATCACCTCCTATCACACACCTCCTGATCTCACTTGCACCCCTCTGACCCAAACACAGCGGTCTACCTTCCAAAAATCATTACAGGCTAAAATTTTGAGAAGCAGAGCGGTGAGGAGACAAAATTCACTCGAAGGCCTGACATTTTTAGCACCTCTCTGCCATGTTTCTGCTTCTATCCACTTTTATGAGGCTCATTCCAATGAATAAATGGTCAGGGAAAGGTCAGTGGATTCCCTGGATGCATGTTAGCTTTGGCACAACCTTACCGACTATGAGAGAAGTTTCAGAGAAAAGGTTCAGAGGGAGTAACAGAAAAGCTGCTGATGAGTCCTTAAAGTAGGAAAGAATTGGTACTCTTATTGTTTGGAAACTGACTCGTGTGTGTGTGTGTGTGTGTGTGTGTGTGTGTATACTATGTATATATATATATCAGTGGCAAGCGGTGACTTTTTTTTACCGGGTATGCTGAGTGCTAATACCCCCCTCCCAACCCCCAACCTGCTTTTAGGACAAACTTAACGAGGAAAACACTGTGGCATGTGTCGATTTAAAAGTATGCACACCTTCAGCTTCCTCAGCTAGACAGTTGTCATTTTGGCGGTGTTTGGGGTCATTATCATGTTGGAAATCTGCCATTTGGACCAGTTTCTGATGGAAAGGCATCATGTTTTGGTTCAGAACTTACAGTACATAATAGCATTCTTGTTTCCCTCAGTGAACTGCAGCTCTCCAGTACCAGCAGCACTCATGCAGCCCCAGACTATCAGGCTACCAGCACCATTCTTGACTGTAGGCAAGACACAAGTTTGTGATACTCCTCACCAGGGCATCGCCTCACATGTTGGACACTATCTGAGCCAAACTAGTTTTTCTTAGTCTCATCAGACCATAGGACATGGTTCTAGTATTTCATGCTGTTGGACAGGTTGAAAAAAAAACATTATATTATTACAGTTTTAAATAATGGTTTTCTATTTTAATAATATGTAAAATATAATTTATATCTGTGATGCAAAGCTGCATTTACATAATTTCTTCAGTCTGTCAAATGATCCTTCAGAAATCATTCTAATATGCTGATTTACTACTTTTATTATCAGTGTTGGAAACAGTTGTGCTGCTTATTTTTTATTTTTTAACTTTTTATTCATTAAAGAATACTGAAAAAAAAGTATCACAGGTTTGACCACAATATTAAGCAGCACAACTGTTTTCAACATTGATAATAAATCTGCATATTAGAATGATTTCTGAAGGATCACGTGACACTGAAGATGCTGAAAATTCAGCTTTGATCACAGGAATAAATTAGATTTTAATGTATAGAAAAATAGAAAAACGTTATTTTACATCATAATAATATTTCACAATATTACATTTTCTTTATTTTTTTTATCAAATAAACAGCCTTAATGAGCATTAGATTTTTACTTATTTATTTTATTTTTTTTTAATTAAAAATCTTACTGATCCCAAACTTTTGAGCAGCAGTGTGTATATAAATTCATAGCTGGATTAAACAACTATACGCATCAAATTAAATATCAGTAGACAAAACTTTCAAGACTTTTAACAGTTTTTGTCTAGTGTGAGGGACAGGAGATCTGCGGGTCATCTTGTCATCAGGTACAAAAGACCAGCACCAGCAATTCATGAGAGAAGCTGGGATGCAAGAATAATTACCAGTACTCTGTGATTTCCAGTCTACTTGAAGCACCGGGTTCCGATTAAAAACCTTGAGTCATTGTGTGCTCAGAAGGATTGATGATAGCAAAGAGTCTGTTTGATGTTTTCTGTCCTCTAAAGTCATTAGCTTGACGTGGTTTGAGTTGGTAGTGTGTGTAGCGGGCTTGAAGAGTGGTCAGTGGGCCTCTCAGAATAGATTTGCATCCTTTTAGCATTTGCAAGTGCATGGTTTTGTGTCCACTTCTGCATGTGGGAGCGTGGTGTGTGCATGGTCTGCGCATTAGTCAGGCACTGAATCTGCTTCTTAAACCTCGAACATGACAGCAATTAAAATCTTTCTGAATTTTGAAATACCAATATTCTACAAAGTCTCTAATTAGAGAGTCGTCTTCACTGTTGGGGACAGGTTGTCCGTCAGAGGCGGCGAATAACAGACGTTTGTTTGATTAGAAACTCTAGAAACTCTCTGAGGCCAGCTGGAGCATTTGGAGAGACGTTCTGCCCCCTTGTGGCCGGACTGAATATCTAATTGTGGGCCTGTTCAATTCAGAACAGGACAGCAAAAGCTTTGGGCACACTGATATACGGAAAGGCTCAGGATGAGAGCGGCAGAGAGTATCTAATCTCCTCTAAGAGTCCATCCAATATATACATGCACTATTGGATGGGTTCTTTACTTTAAAAGGAATGAAAACTTGAACATGGTTACATATTTAAGCTACATTTTAAGGCCTACTTTAAGGTTAGTGAGGTCAGTATCAATTTTATATATATATTTTTTTCCAAGGATGTCTCAAAGACGTGTTTTGATTTGATTTTCTGAAAGAAGTCTGTTATGTTTATCAAAGGTTCATTTATTTGATGAAGAAAACAGTGATATTGTGAAATATTGCAATTTTAAATAGATGTTTTCTACTCTGGTATGAAGTACTGTTCAAATCATATTACACATTTCTGAAAGCTCATGTGACACTGAAGACTAAAGTAATGGCTGTTGAAAATTCAGCTTTACCATCACGTATATAAATTACATTTTAAAATATAATGATACAGAAAATGTATTTATTTAAACAGAAAAATGTCATTTTAAATTGCACATTACTCCTGTTTTTACTGTATTTTTATCATATAAATGCAACCCTGGTGAGCATAAGAGAAAAAAATAATAGAAAGGGAGATCTGTTAGTGTTCATTATAGTTATTTTTAGATTTAAAATGATTTTGGGAGTTACCACTATGCTGAAAAACTAGAGCCTTAAAGGAATAGTTCACCCCAAAAATTTAAATTACCCCATGGTTTACTCACACTCATGCCATCCTAGATGTAGATGTAGATTTCTACTTTCAGACGAATACAATCAGAGTTGCATTAAATATGTCCTGGCTTTTTCAAGATTTATAATGGCAGTGAAAGGATGCTGAGATTTTGAAGTCCAATAAAGTGCATCTATCTATCATAAAAAGTACTCCACACAGCTTAATCTTGCTTCCGCTTACTGAAGTACAAAACAAGGGTTTGTAAAGAAAAAGGATTTTGAAATAAACCAAGAGAAAAGAGGTTTTTCTTTTCTGCAAAAAAAAAAAAAAAAACTCTTTTCCCGAAACTAGCATATTTTCTACCGCTATGCCTACATCTTTCGTCATCAGCTGGAACAATTCAGAAGATTATGGTTTGTAACGTTTTAAATATGGATACTTTTCTTATACAAATGCATCAATTAACCCCTGGAGGCTATGTGGGGTACTTTTTATGATGGATGGATTTGGACTTCAAAATCTCAACACCAATTCAGTGCCATTTATAAAGCCTGGAAGAGCCAGAACATTTTTGAATATATTTGCAATTGTATTTGACTGAAAGAAGAAAGTCATACACCTAGGATAGCTTGAGGGTGAGTAAATCATGGGGTAATTTTCATTTTTGGGTGGACTATTCCTTTAACTTAGCATCTAATCTTTCACTTTTTGTTCATTTTAGTGAGCTACAAGCCAATTAAATGACATTCCTGGCTGAACTGCTGCAGCAAATGACATCCATTTTGGTGTAAAAACTGTATTTGGACAACCAAGGTCAGTGGTTCTTATGAAGAGACATCTTATGAGTCACAAAAACATCACAGTCTTTGACCTAAAGCAATTTTTGTTTAAATTATAGACATTGCTGAAAATGGATTGACTTGTGTCATGTGTGATGATCAGTCTATAAACAACTATGTTTTATTAGTTAACAGCTACAAATCAACTGTCATTTATTTCAGCAATAAATTACTTTTTGTTTTTACATAATAAGTGCTATTAAATGTGATAACATGTTTGCTCATTTTGCTCAGGTGTCTTTTTGGCTAGATAATTTGACTTTTCACATATTCTAGGTAGCTTTTACACCTCAAAACGTCTTCATGTTGTCAAAGTCAAGAGCTACGACAGAGCATGTGTGAAAGCAGATGTCTGGAAGCAGGCCTTCATTCTAACCATTATTCAATGCGTTTAGCTTTTACTCTTGGGTTTTTGCAAGCTTTCAGGGGCCCAGATTTCAGCCATAATATATGAACCCTTAACGACATTACCTGGTTATTATCATACCAAATGCACACCTAGAGCGCAGATAGGGAAAAATTACCTCAGGCTATGTGAAGTGCGGCTGTCAATCCTCGCTCGATGAGGAAAAATGTACATGGGTTTAAGATGGAACGGCTTATCTGTATATAAAGCACAAAGACTGTACATTTCTTCACAAAAGAGTACCGCAGAGATACCGTGGTACAGTGATGCTATCAGATAATAATGCGATGGTATTTTGACATATATCATTAGCAAGGTACTTGAAAAATGTCATGGTACAATCTTACCTCTCTAAATTCATCTTCATATTCTTGGTAACACCAAGCGCTGCTGATTCTCATGTGTCTTACAACCAGTTTGAATCTCTTTGTCAGTGATTAATGACATTAATTTCAGTCAGTTCCTCACATAGAGCTATCGTATATGGCTTCTGAAGATCTGTGAAAAACATTTGTATCATATTTACATTTATATTAATTCACTTAGCAGACATATTTGTCCAAAGCCACTCAGTTTGATGATGCTTATTTGTCCTGACAGCCTTTCTATGATTTTATTATATAGAAAAGAGCAGCCTGAACATTTATCAAATCTTTTTCTTTCATACTCTACAGAAGATATCAAGTCTCACAGTTTTGAAAGGACATGAGAATATGCTAAAACATTCATTTTGGGTGAACCATGCCTTTAAAATCAGCAAAACTAGTAAAAATGATGTATTTTTCCTTATTTGCTTCATGGAAAACAAGCCCAGTCATGTCACGCTGGGTCAAAAAAGCCTGTTTTGGATTTCACCCTCAATTAGGAGTGAGAAAAGCAGGTCTGTATGCACCCGAGCCATGTTACATGAGTCATTGACATATGCATGGCTGTCTCTATCTTTTTTCCCCCCCTCATTTTCTTTGTGAGTTCACAGTACTTTAGGCACAGACTGCATCTTAGGCCAGCATGGAGCACAGAAAATTACTGGCACAACAAATTAAGGTTGCAGGTGGTTTAAAGCCCCCTGTTGTGAAACGTTAAAGCACAGAGCCATCAGCCAAAGCCATGTGCTTCACAAACACACACACATGTACATTAATGTGGCAGTGATTATGGCTGTTACAGGCTTCTGAATGCTATAAATGTATACGTCAGAAAATAACCTTTTGTCTGTTCTGATTTTCTGGGAACAGCAAGAGAGAAAAAGAGAGGGCCAGAGAAAAGTGGAAGAAAGAAGCCATTTGTGACCCTGGACCACAAAACCAGTCTTAAGTAGCATGGGTATATTTGTAGCAATAGCCAACAAATCAAAATCATGTGGGTCAAAATTTTTCTTTTATGCCTAAAATCATTAGGTGTAGAAATCATGTTCCATGAAGATATTTAGAAAATGTCCTATTGTAAATATGTCAAGACTTAATTTTTTATTAGTAATATCATTGCTAAGAACTTTAAAGGTGATTTTCTCAATATATTTTTTTACACCGTCAGATTTCAGATTTTCAGTTGTTCTATCTATCTATCGGCCAAACATTTTTCTATCCTAACATCCTAACCATACATCAATGGAAAGCTTATTCATTCAGCTTTCAGATGATGTGTAAATCTCAATTTAAAAAATTACCCTTATGACTGGTTTCATGGTCCAGGGTCACATTTTCAGTTTTCACTACAAGGCTTTCTGAAATACTCTGTAAAAATGTAATTTTACCACTGTTCTAAGCAAGAAGTCCTGGTTTTACTAGTTAACACCATTTTCTTGGTTTCAGAGTGTTTAGACTTTTTTTTTTAATGCTCGCTAAGACTGCGTTTTGATCAAACTACAATGAAAACAATATTACTGTGGAACATTATGACTAATACTACTAATATTATTATTCATTTTAAGTAACTCTTCACTGTTAAAAAAAAAAAAAAAGTTGAGTTCATTTAAAATAATTTGTTACCCTGCTGCCTTAAAATTTTAAGTTTAGTCAACTCAAAGACATTTAGTCTGTGATTACAAAGCTGAATTTTCCACTGATCCTTCAGAAATGATTCTAATATGCTGCTTTGATTCTAAAGAAACATTTCCTATTATTGTCATAAAACAGTTCCCTTTCGATACGTTAGTAACCGAGTACGTTATGTTACTTAATGTCTTGTGGAATCCATGATAAATTTTGATAAAGATTTGGCCATGTAAAAAGTGGCAGAATATATGGTCAGTGTACATAATAATGTACAATCTACATTATCCCTTACTAAGGTGAACTCTCAGTCCATAGTTTACTCTATTCTAACTACCTGCTCATGAAAAACTCATATTTAGTATTTGAAAGATAAAGTGAGAAGGAGAGAAGGTGGACTCTAGCCCAACTTCCTGTGAGGAGAATACACATCAGAACTGATGTGTATTCTCCTCACAGGAAGTTGACCTTGAGGTGAAGCTGTTACTGCCACACGCAGCACACAGCATTACAATGGCCACTGGCCCACATCATTCCCCTGTCCTATCAGCTTTCTCCTGCGTGCTCACACACACGTTTGTGTATGAGATCAGTGAGGAGAGAGAGAGAGGTCTATTTGCACACACACACACACACACACACACACACACATACACACAGGCTTTGTCTCAAAGCGATGGCAGACATGAGAAATATTCTTCTTGCCCCTCTTTCCATGGAGGTAAAACTAAAGTCTTACCCAATAAAAATAGAGAAAGAATCAAATTACCAGGTTTTTCATAACATTGCGGACAATGCAATGCAATGTTAACATTAGCACATATAGTGATGCTGCTTCTCCCATAATGAAGTATGTCATGTTGTAGAACATTCTGTCATCATTTACTTATATCGTTCCAAACTGCTCTGGTTTTCTTTATTCTGTAAAAACACAAAATAATGTTTTGAATGTTTTTGTCTATGTTACCTTTCAAGTTTTTTTTTTTTCAGCTTTCTCCCATTAACACAAAAGGGACACCCCACAATGATAAAAATCCATTTACTCATAATAAAGTGTCTCAATTATCAAGCCATTTTGATTTGAGCAGTATGACATCATTCTACTCAAGCCCTGCCCACGACCATTGACGGACTGTCCAGTATTAGCATATCCCCGCCCTCAGCCACCTATACACTGTCTGCCATTTTCTCAGTTCAAGCACCGGCAACAACAATGCCTCACAAGCATTGCAGCTGTTTTGTAGTTGGATGGAAAAGTGAACATGAGAGTTTTCATTTTCTCCTGACATGAGAGCCACTGAAGAGGCAGTGGAATAGTTGGAACCGAATACACACAAAACGGAAGTGGGGGGCGACGTGAGAAGAGCTCATAAGCATTTAAAAGGACATGCACCGAAACGTCTCTCTGTGAACAGAGCCTGTGTTTGACAAGGTAAAAAGGAGCTGTTTTACACGACCATTGAGAGAAAAGTATGTTGCAGACGTTTCATGAAGACTCTAAGAAATCATACCAATTTGTGAAAAATGGCCGTTTGGTGTCTCCTGTAATAGTATTAGTCTTAGTTAACAATAGTCCTGTCACAGACTGCATCAAATAAGGCGTCACAAAGCTCAAACGTCATTACTTGTGATCATGTGATTTTAAAATTAATATTTTAAAAAGTGATTCAAATATCATTAGTTTACTTTGTCCTAAAGTGCTGTATTGTCGTGGATATCGTTATCATCAAATAACCAGGGCCATTTAAAAATCCTTGCACACAAAACAAAACTCTTGAGTTTAAAATGCATATCTAAGAGTCTCTGTTCATTTCTTACTGTGCTGTTCCCTTTTTGTTTTAATAGCACTGCACTTGTGTGAACAGCTAAGACACAAAACATGAGCCCCGCTGGGCTCTAAAATGGTAAGTAGCGCTGACCATTTTAAGGCTTTCTCGACTGAATTGCGGTGACACACTGAGACTTCAGCCGAGAGCAACTCAACCTCACACCGAATGGGTTGCAATGCAGCCCTTATATTCTTATCATTAAATATAGAGGGAATTAATGGAGTTGGTGGGAATGAGAGAGAGAGAGAGAGAGAGAGAGAGAGAGAACACAAGAGCTTAGACTGGAAAAGTTAGGGTGCAAAATGTCATAAATCTTTTGTAATTCTGAGTTTTCCCTCAATTCCATTAGTGGGGTAGTTTGACGAATATTCTCTGACACATCAGCGACAGAAAAAGAAAATGAGGGCTGAAAAACCAGACAGGTAATGTGGCTTGGCTTGCCCTAATTATGTATGAAGACAGCTAAGACCCAGAGTTAAGTGGAAGAGAGCGAGAAAAAGAGATTGAAAAGTGTGTGTGCGAGAAAAATGAAGAGGAAGCAACAGCTTGTTCCTCTAAAATGCTCAAGATTACAATTGCTAATTTATTGTGAAAACCACTCCATCAGCTTGGCAGGCTATGGCTGTGCATAAGAACTCGCGAACATGCGCGCAAACGCTGGCATGTTGAACTTCACATTGAATAAATTCATCTTCTGACTGGCTGAGATCATTCCGAGAAGGAGGAGAGCGTGTGACTCAAGGAAAGAATGATGCTAGAAAGTAACGTCAGGGTTTCTGAAGGTTCCCAACATGAGGAATATGCACATGCACAACAGTAGATGTTCAATGGAGCTCGACTTTAACAAACATTCCATGTTCAGTTATCATTAAACTGAACATTAAACTTTTTTTCTGTGTCATTTGTTGGCTGTCCTCCTAAACACTGTCATTCTGAACCTGTAAGGGTGAGTAATTAGTGACTGAGTTTTCATTTTTGGGTGAACTAATCTTTTAAGTGTTGATTTCTGGTTCAAATAAAGTTAGTTTAACATCAGAATAACATAAAATGAAATTAATATTGAATACTTTTTTGTCTAAGACCCGCTCTCAATTTCGCAAGGCATGTAACCTGGTTTGCGAAAGTCTCATTTCCGCTGCAGGTTCAAGTATATGAGATGTACTTGTCATAGACAGAAATATCATTCATACTCACTCTGATGCACTCTCTTGAGATCCAGCCAACAGACGGCAGCCAGTCAGTGTGACAAATCGCTGAAATAAAGGTGTGATTTAAAAACTTAAAAATACGCTGCATGAACACAGAAGTGCTAAAACAATAAGAGTGAGAACTACTGTATTTCTAAGATGAAGAAATTAATTAAAAGTCCCTTTAATACATCTTTGGAGACAAAAATTGTTTTCTAATCAACTCCAATGCTTTTTCAGTTGTCATTCAGTTTTTCAAATCCGTGTGGCTCCTTTTATAATATCATGTCATTCTCTAATGAGAAAAAAGCATCATTTCAGCTAGAATGGACTGACAAGTACTTGTTCACACTTCTTAACTCATCTATTTCTCAACCAATGTGTTTGCAACCAGACTCTAGCTGTATGAAGAGGCACTATATGTAAATATCCAGCTCCACTTGCAATCTGATTTACTTTCAAAATCAGTAATCAGCAATAATAGATCCCATGTATTGGTTCAACTCACCTACTCACTGATATTTTTATGTCACATTCAAATATTAAACTATATTGTAAAGGTGAGTGTAGATAGTTCCTTGTTATTTATTTGTTCCACTTGTTGAAGATTCATGGCTTTGGGGTTTTCGTTGCATCGCGGCATCTGAGGGATTCTGCTCAAAGAGAAATTGAGGTCTACAGACAAGTCCATAAGAAGTCGGCATGCACGCTTGACTGACAGATGGGGGGCTGAATAATGCTCCTCCGATTCCTGCAGATACTTTGCCAAACACAGCGCTACACAGTTGCTATGGAGGCAGATGCAGCCGATCGTGCTACACAGCACTCCAGGCTAAATAATGAAATGTAAATGAGGGGCATAGGAAGTTGGGTAAAGACAGAAGGTATAGCATAGAGCTCAAGAGAAATCGCTACTGAGATCTGGCTGAGATCTCCTGACTCACTCATTTTCCCTCACCTCCAGCTTATCTTTTTAGCCTCAGGTGGAGTTGAATAAACATGCAATCCCAGTGCAAGGACTTCAAATCTCAATATCTTGACTGGTCTTGAGGTGCTGTTGTCGGAAACACAGATAGAGATGGACCGGTCCTGAAATGTTTACACAAACAAACTATATTGGTACCATGGTGGAGATACTGCTTCCGATGATAAAAATCATGGTACACCAACATACATCATATTTTAAATAATTCAAACATGTTACCCCAAGGTGCTATGAATAACATAGTATGGTAAAATTCAGATTGAATTAATATAACAATGATTTTAATTAGTTTTTTTTATTATTATTATTATTTGCCCATTAATTCCTAAAGAGTGCCTAAAGATGAAAACATTAGTAAAACGTAAGTAGGAAAAAGTTGGAAAATATGATTTCTTTCAACAAGATTCATTCAGCTAATCAGTAACATGCAATAATTTGGTTAGCTGTTTGCACAAACACAATCATATAAATCATATATAATCATTAGGGCTGTCAGTCGATTAAAATTTTTAATCTACTGTAATTAATTACATGATGTGTTGATTAATCTAATTATTCACAAAATAAATTTGACTGTGATAATGCCCACAAATTAGTATTTAAAGCTATTTTGTGTTAAATGAGAAAGTATCAAGTAAACATTACAAATTGTGGCTTTAGAAAGAAATATGTTATTTGATTTAACATGAAATTTATTACACATAAACATTTAGGCTGCAACGGCCTAACATAAACTATGGAACATAAAAGAAAATAATATGGAAATCATCTCAGTATTGTTGTTACCAACACTCCTCAAATACTTTCTTTGTGTTCCACAAAAGAAAGGTTTGAAATGACATGAGGGTAAGTAAATGATGACAGAATTTAATTTTGGGTGGAGAGCTAGCTCTCTGTAGCTCTAACTGTTTTTATTATTATTATTATTATTATTTATTTATTTATTTATTTGTTGATTTATTTTTATTTTTAAGAACACTCTAAATAAGAAACTAAATATACCAGCAGGAGTAAATGTCTTTATGAGTAATACACTGATTTGCTTGGATTTGTTCAAACAGCTGATTCATCCAGAAACGGAGAAAAAAAAAAAAAAAAAAAAAAACATATAACACAATATCAACTTCTTATTTACTGAACTGTTGTATAAAATCACATTTAAGCTTGTGATAGATCAGGACAAAATTAGCACTGGTGTCATATCTGCCTGTGTGATATCTGGTGACATATGAACATATACGGAGTGTCTATTTACACTAAGTGCAAATAACCTGCCTTCTTGGCAGTGGCTATTTACACTAGCTCCGCCCACCAATGAGTAATGGGGCTAGTCAACACTACAAAAGATGCCTATCAATCATCAAATCCAGTGGTACAGAAAACAAAGCCTGTGTTTAACTTTTTTCAACGGGCATGACCCAGGTTCGATTCCACCTTCCGGCGAGCTTTTTTTTTACCCTTTTCAATTGTCATATAATATCGGAAAAGCATTTATTTTCAATAAAAATTAAGGAAATAGTCGAAATTTTTAAAATAAAATATCGGTTAGGGTAACTTGCCCAATAAGGCAGTATCCATTTAATAAATTGAAATAAAACAATAATTTACACTCAATGCGTAACTACTGCATACTGTTTTAATGTACTACAATACTGAGGTACAGATAATTGCATCTATTTGCAATAAGTATTATAAATAGCAGAAAATCCTTTAAGTGTAAATAGTATCTATCGCTATTTTCACTTAGTCTAAATAGCATCTCTCGTTATTTGCACTTAGTGTAAATAGCCTCTATTGCTATTTACACTTTGCAAATAGCCACTGCCATATATATATATATATATATATATATATATATATATATATATATATATATATATGAGACAAAACACATACAGGGGCATTTTTGCAACAATATCTTGAATTTTAGAGCATAATTGCATTTATGGACTTGATGGAAGATGATGTACAGGTCTGGGGGCGGGGCTAGCGTGTTTAACTGCGTTAAAATATTTTATCGCATAATTTTTTTTCATTACGAATTAATTAAGTTAACGGCTTAAACTGACCTAATAATCATATAAATATAACAATATACATACATAATGTAAAAATTTTGTGCATACAGGTCCTTCTCAAAAAATTAGCATATTGTGATAAAGTTCATTATTTTCTGTAATGTACTGATAAACATTAGACTTTCATATATTTTAGATTCATTACACACAACTCGAAGTAGTTCAAGCCTTTTATTGTTTTAATATTGATGATTTTGGCATACAGCTCATGAAAACCCAAAATTCCTATCTCAAAAAATTAGCATATCATGAAAAGGTTCTCTAAACGAGCTATTAACCTAATCATCTGAATCAACTAATTAACTCTAAACACCTGCAAAAGATTCCTGAGGCTTTTAAAAACTCCCAGCCTGGTTCATTACTCAAAACCGCAATCATGGGTAAGACTGCCGACCTGACTGCTGTCCAGAAGGCCATCATTGACACCCTCAAGTAAGAGGTCTGTGGGAAGGAAAAAGTGTGGCAGAAAACGCTGCACAACGAGAAGAGGTGACCGGACCCTGAGGAAGATTGTGGAGAAGGACCGATTCCAGACCTTGGGGGACCTGTGGAAGCAGTGGACTGAGTCTGGAGTAGAAACATCCAGAGCCACCGTGTACAGGCGTGTGCAGGAAATGGGCTACAGGTGCCGCATTCCCCAGGTCAAGCCACTTTTGAACCAGAAACAGCGGCAGAAGCGCCTGACCTGGGCTACAGAGAAGCAGCACTGGACTGTTGCTCAGTGGTCCAAAGTACTTTTTTCGGATGAAAGCAAATTTTGCATGTCATTCGGAAATCAAGGTGCCAGAGTCTGGAGGAAGACTGGGGAGAGGGAAATGCCAAAATGCCTGAAGTCCAGTGTCAAGTACCCACAGTCAGTGATGGTCTGGGGTGCCATGTCAACTGCTGGTGTTGGTCCACTGTGTTTTATCAAGGGCAGGGTCAATGCAGCTAGCTATCAGGAGATTTTGGAGCACTTCATGCTTTCATCTGCTGAAAAGCTTTATGGAGATGAAGATTTCATTTTTCAGCACGACCTGGCACCTGCTCACAGTGCCAAAACCACTGGTAAATGGTTTACTGACCATGGTATTACTGTGCTCAATTGGCCTGCCAACTCTCCTGACCTGAACCCCATAGAGAATCTGTGGGATATTGTGAAGAGAAAGTTGAGAGACGCAAGACCCAACACTCTGGATGAGCTTAAGGCCGCTATCGAAGCATCCTGGGCCTCCATAACACCTCAGCAGTGCCACAGGCTGATTGCCTCCACGCCGCATTGAAGCAGTCATTTCTGCAAAAGGATTCCCGACCAAGTATTGAGTGCATAACTGAACATAATTATTTGAAGGTTGACTTTTTTTGTATTAAAAACACTTTTCTTTTATTGGTCGGATGAAATATGCTAATTTTTTGAGATAGGAATTTTGGGTTTTCATGATCTGTATGCCAAAATCATCAATATTAAAACAATAAAAGGCTTGAACTACTTCGAGTTGTGTGTAATGAATCTAAAATATATGAAAGTCTAATGTTTATCAGTACATTACAGAAAATAATGAACTTTATCACAATATGCTAATTTTCTGAGAAGGACCTGTATGTGTTGCTAATAACATAACATAAAAAAAAAAAAAGTTTCAAATTGTATAAGGCTGCAATATTATGACATTTTTGTTCATTATTGCTCTTCATATTGTAATAATGACTATTCATGTTGATAAATAGAACATATATGAAAACGTTTTTGTGCTTTGAGAAACTGCATGTCATATTTTGGCTGCAGAGAAACACAGTCAGTTCGTGATGTTAGTCTAGTGCAAATTTCCATTACAAACTCCCTTTACAATCACCAAAGATAAGGAGAAATTAATCTCTTACTACATTGTATGTGCAGTTTGTTGTTTATGGTGAGAGAATTCAGTCAGTGAGGGTGTGCATGTTACAAAACTCAGTGTATCTAAACGTCTTTGATTGGCCATTGCGTTTCTAAGCACAACAGAAACGTGGAATTCTCAGTGCTGGAAAAGACAATACACAAAATGTGATTCAATGTACTACATTGATGATGATTTTTTTTTTTTTTTTTTGTGACAGCCTTATTATATTTAGTTTATTTGTGGTGCTTTTTTTGTTCATTTTGGTTGCATTTTTGCAACAAGCTTCCATCTATTTCTGACCAGCACTACACTTTAATCCCAATATGAATTCAAATGAGATTGTCAAAGTTTTTGTCAAAACTTGTCTTTTCAGGCAAAATCTTGTTTTGCTGCTTGATATTGCAAATTGGTGTGTCTTACCATGTTATTTTGATGTATTATCTTAATTATGAACACACTAGTTTCTAGCGCAAATAGATTTACTGTTTTCTGCACATTGTTATTCTTCTGGCTTTTTCCTTATAGCAGCTAATAAACCTCACCCAAGTCTCACCCAAGCATTTTCATCAGGAACCAACTGCATTCCCCATCTGCTTAAACTACCCAGGTTTCAACAGAAATAACGGTTTGCTCTTGTGTTGTCTGGAAAGTAAATCTAGAGAGGAGGTGATCCATCACAGCAGCCACTATTTTGGTTTGACAGCATTACATTGGTGGCCTATTCTACTAAGGGAGACAGTGAACTAGGGGACGAGTCTCTCTGAGTGGATGTACACCAGTTGAATTAGGCAATTATAGCCAAATAAATCAACTGCATTCACCAATATGGCTTACAGAGACAAGACAAGGGATCCAGGCTAAACAAGCACTAAAACAGAAACACTCACACATGCAGCGTGATTTCATAGAATTGTTCAACTCTCTGTAGCTATGACCAAAATTATCGGCACCCTTGCATTTCTGTCAGAAAATGTAACCTTTCTCCCAGAAAACTGTTGCAGTTGCAAATGTTTTGGTACTGACATGTTTCTTAACCTTTTAACAAAGACAAAGTTATTGGCACCCTTAACTTAATATTTGGTAGCACCCCCTTTTGAAAAAATAACTGAAATGAATCGCTTCCTGTAACCATGAATGAGTTTCTTACACCGCTCTACTTGTATTTTGAACCACTCTTCTTTTGCAAACTGCTCCAGGTCATTCAGATTTGAAGGATGCCTTCGCCTGCTGTTCTGAGATCTCTCCACAGGTGTTTTATTGGATTCAGATCTGGACTCATTGCTGGCCATTTCAGAACTGTCCAGCACTTTCTTTGTAACCATTTCAGAGTGCTTTTTGAAGTGTGTTTCGGGTCATTGTCCTGCTGGAAGACCCATGATCTCTGGTGGAGACGCAGCTTTCTGACACTGGCCACTATTTTGCGCCCCAAATTCTTTGGTAATCATCAGATTCACAGCAAAGCAAACCAAAACATCTTTTAACCTCCACCATGTTTGACTGTAGGAATGGTGTTCTTTTCTTTAAAGGCCTTGTTTTTAATTTTTCATTAATTTTGCTCTTCCGTCCATGTCCAGGGAGGTTAGATACAGTACCATGGGCTGTAAACCTCTTGATGATATTGTGCACAGTGGACACAGAAACATTAAGATCTCTGGAGATGGACTTGTAGCCTTGAGATTGTCCATGTTTTTCCACAATTTATTCTCTCAAATCCACAGACAACTCTTTACACTTTTTTTTTCTTTACACATTTTTTTTTTCCTTCATGCTCAGTTTGACACACAACACAAAGGTTAAGTCAACTTTTCTCCATTTTAACTGGTTTGCAAGTGTGATTACTATATTGCCCACACCTGTTACTTGCCACAGGTGTGTCTAAATACAAATGACAGGAGCATCACATGCTTGAAAAATTTTGTCCAGTCCATTTTTTTGAGTTCTGTGTGAAATTTTATCAACTTTGACTTTTCTGGTGCAAAAACAATAAACGATACGCTTGTGAACACCAAAACATTTGCAATTAGAACAATTTTCTGAGAGAAGTGTTGCATTTTCTGACAGAATTCCAAGGGTGCCGATATTTTTGGCAGTAACTGTATATGCAGCTATAATGTAAAACATTGATGTATGGTAATCTGTACCATGGTAATTTCACATAATTGTGTAACAGCATTTACAAGGTACTGCAAATAATACCATGCATGTCCAAAAATACTATGCTAATCTTTTCGCTTCTCTCTCTCTCTCTACACAAGAATGTAAAGTCACAAAGACAGACGCAAACAAGCCAATGTTTATATCTGTCACAGCCGTAAGACACTGTGCACTCTCTCCCAAACTCTCCTATGATCTCAGTTGAGAAAAGGGTGAAAAGGGAAGCGTGTGATTTGAAGTTTTGTGAACTCTTTGGCTCATTATTTTAAAGGCTTCCAAAGAGCGCAGAAAGTGGAGCACCACAGGTGCAGGCGGTGACCTCGGCGGAGGGGGCTCTGTTGATCTTTTTTTCAGACGTTTGTCTTAAGTTCGTCTGCTCTGAACTGTAAAACACACTTTGATCCTGTCTGCACACACCTGCTTGTGTGTGAAACACAAAGCAAGAGAGATGTTTGCGTAGAAAGTCATCTTTATACAGACATACTGGTCCAAATGTTCAGAATCTGACTGAGACGCATTTGGACTAAGAGCATCTCAAAGTCGTATTTATTTATATATTTATTTATTTATGAGATACAAATTTAAGTCTCTTATGCTCACTAAAGCTGCATTTATTTGATCAAAAATACAGTAAAAATGGTAATATTGTGAAATATTATTACAGTTTAAAATAACTTTTCGAATGGGGTCATATAATTTTATGTTTTCCTTTGTCTTTGGAGTGTAAACCGCTGTTTGTGCATATATAAGATCTGTAAAGTTTCAGAAAAATTAAAGTCTCAAACCCAAAGAAATATTCTTTATAAAAGTTAAGACTCAGCCACGCCTTCCTAAAACAGCTCATTCAAACACGCTCCCACAAATCTACATCATTATGTGGAAAGGTTTGCAGAACACGGCCCAAATATATACACAAACAAAGAAGGCGTAACTTTTCTCGCTTGGGTTTGGTGTGGGCCATATTTCCCACGCAATAGATGATTAACTTTTAACAACAGTCCCAGGATATTTGATAGCAATACGTACCTATACACTGTAATCCCAAATAAGTTGGCAAAACTCAAAAAAATTGAGGCAATCAGTTACATCAAATTGTTTAAGTTGTGAAATGTCCACTTTTAAGTAAGCAGAAACATCTAGTTTTGAGTTTGTTGTACTCATGCAAAATAATTTATCCTAACTTAAAATACTTAGTCACCCAGCTCAATCATTTTGATACACTGTAAAACCTGATAAGTTAAGAATACTCAAAACATTTGAAGAAACTTATTGCCTTAAAAATTTGAGTAATCAAACTCATTTTTTTTTAAGTTAGCAAAGCTTTACATTCTTATAACAAGAGTGGCGGGCCAAGAGCCATGGGAGCCAATCCCAGGCTTGCTTCCATGGTCCCACCCCACTCATCATAACAGCAATATACACATACTGTGCACCCTCAACCTAACCACAGGCTCTACTCTTTACCACAATGGTAACACTACAAAACCAACATAAGAGAAACGTATGTAAATCCTAACATAACACAGCATTTAAGTACTAACATATGTCTCTCTACATTAATCTTGTGCAAAAACACACAAAATAACACTTAATTTCAACATTTATTTTCCATGTTGTCTGATGCAAAGCATGCTGGGAACTAGAAAACTCAATCATTTTAAGTTCAGTTTACTACAACTGCATTTTGAGTTTACAGAACTTATTTCAATTAAGTCCAATGAACTTTCATTATTATTTGAGTGAAATCAACTCATTTTATTTAATTAATTTCACTGTTCGGGTTTACAGTGTATCAACACAATAAATACATGCCAGGGTTCACATACTGAACCGGTGTTTTAGGGCCACTCAGTGGATATTTCTTTTTGAAACTGCTGCGAAACGTGCAGAAAGGTACATAAAAAAAGTATGCAACTAGAAATCAGTGGTTAAGTTGTTTCCTAAACTTGGGAGAGTATAATGTCGGCTGTGCACACTATAGTATAAGGCAATTTCAACTTTGCAGTGACAGTCTGGTGCTTCTAACTCACAGCATGTAAGTACGTTTACATATTTTAATTTGTTACTGACTATTCAAATGTATTGCAACATAATACATAAAAAGACAGTTGGCTCTCTCCACTCTTCCCCCTCCGCTCCACAGCGCACCATGCCCACTTTTGCAGCATTTTCTAAAACTGTTGGCAATAACCCTTAATAGAATATTGATTACATTGCTAATGTAAAAATATATTTAACCAAGAAAATGTGACTGGGTTTGATTAAAAATAAAAAAAACAACGTTGACAACTTTTTGAGGATTTCAGAACATCACCGCATACCACTGCCATTAGGGAAAAGCTGAAAACACTGGTAATGTTGCATCAGCGATTCTGCATTTGTAACACGGAGCCCAGAGGATCAAATAAATGTTGTACAAGTTTAAACATTTCAGTATGACATTGAATATGTATTTGAGGTGATAGCAGCAGTTTTAGAAACAGTAGTAACGGTCGCCATAGTGACTGTGCGGAGCAGCGTGAGATTTGAAGGGTCTGATTTTCTCCTCAGGGACAGAGAGCGTCAAAGTGGATAGACCAGCGATGTCCGTTGGTTTATTGTGTTTCATGGCCATAAACATCCTGACCTTGGGTTTTCTGAACAGACGGTCCATGGCAGTTTTTAGTATCGCCATAAAACACGTACATCTGAGCTGTCTGCACACTGTGCCCACACACAAAAACACACACATATATGGATTGTGTTAGCAAAGTAAACGCAGTGTTTACAATAACTAAAACATCAAATGCAATGTAGTGATTGTGTTTGCTGTACTAGTTTAGTTAATGTAATGGCATCTTCCACTAAAACAAGACAGAATGCACCTGCCTACGCTACGTCCACTGGTATGACACAATGCAAACCTGGTGAATATGTGGCCTATGTATCTGATCCTGCAAAAAATAAATAAATCCAAATCCAATCAAATGGTATATACAGTATATAGCTTGTTTTTTTTCCCCAAGTGAGAACATGTCAAGAGAATCATGATGATTTAATTAAAAAAAGTAAAAACATATATTCAAATACCTTTTATTCAAAGATAATTAAACATTTCTAAAACTGCTTTCTGTACTGAATGTAAGTGCAAATAATAATTTTTCATAGCCAGATTTATTGATTTACTTTATTAAAATAAAATAAAATAAAATAAAATAAAATCTCTGCTTCTGTGGACATGGAGGAAATTCAAACTTCTAAATGGGAAAACAAACAATAAATATAATGTGGTAGAAGCAAATAAAATAAAATAAAATAAATATCTGCCTCTGTGGACATGGAGAAAATTCAAACTTCTAAATGGGAAAACAAACAAATAGCAATATCTCTCAATAAAATACAAAATAATAATAATAATAATAATAATAATAATAATAATAATACGCAAATTAATATTAATAATAATAACAATTTTACTAGTCAGTAAAAAAATATATATAAATATAATGTGGTAGAAGCAAATAAAATAATAATAATAATAATAATAATAATAATAATAATAATAATAATAATAATTTCAATAGTCAGTAAAAAACAATAAATGTAATGTGGTAGAAGCTAATAAAATAAAACAAAACAAAACAAAACAAAACATCTCTGCCTCTGTGGACATGGAGGTAATTCAAACTTCTAAAGGGGAAAAGAGAGAGTAATATCTCAATAAAATACAAATGAAATTAAATAAAAATATAAAAATAATAACAATTTAATGAATAATATAATTTTACTAGTCAGTAAAATAAAACACAAAAAAAAAAAAAAAAAAAACTGAATACATAATTACTAATGAACTCTTGACAAACATTTTTGCAGACAGAGAGACTGCAATAACAGAGACCAAAAGTTAAATTCAAAGATTTGCTGGAAACAGAAAGGTGTAAAGTGGAGACTAGAGAAAGGAGAGAGAAAGCATTTTTATATAGTCCTGTACTGCGTGTCAGTCTCTCCCACACACTCCATTGAGCTCTGTATCTCATTCTTTCTATCGTTCCTTTGTTCTTTTTTTAATTTCACAGGTGCTTCTCCTGTCTTGTTTTTATTTGTTTCCCCAGCCGCTGCATTAGACAGGCATCTCCAGCATATGAAGTGCTGGTCTTATCAGGATGTGAGTGTGCGTGTCCACAGGCAGAGCGGTAAATGGGTCGTGCCTTTCTGTTTTCTTTACAAATAAAGCAGTCAACGCATCTACACAGGAAGCACCCTCACTTCCCCGACCTCATGACCCCAGCCCTGCCAACTACATAGGGAGGCAAGATGACTATCAACGTGCTGTCCCACAATCACCCTCTTCCTTGGCAGTCCCATCTCACCCTGAGTTTGAGTGCAGCCTCCAGCTGGATATTACAACTGCCACATCACCCAGCAGCGGTCTGACCTCTTTCATTCAGTACTAAGGGCTGCATTAAATGCACTGAAAAGTAGATTTATGTCTTAGTTACACGCACTTGCTTTTTTCCATTACAGTAGCTTCCCTTTTGGAATGGTTTAAAGTCAACATGAATTACTGTTCGCAACTCATTCTACTTTCAAAATGTGACATTTTCCAAATGAAAACAGAAATATAATGGAAAACCAAAATATGATTTAGAGTGCCAGTTGAAAGTTTGTATGTTTTTTTTTTTTTTTTTCATAAGAAATTGATCAAAAGTAAAGACATTTACAATGTTACAAAATATGTCTTTTTAAATTAAATGCTGTTCTTTTAAACTTTCTATTCTGTTCTGTTCTATTTTATTCTATTCTATTCTATTCTATTCTATTCTATTCTATCAGTAAGATATTTTATGATTTTTTTTTAATCATTTCTGCTCATCACGGATGCATATATTTGATTAAAAATACAGAAAAACACTGTAATATTGTGAAATATTGTTGCAATTTAACATAATGGTTTTCTATTTTAATATACTTTAAAATCAATTTTATTCCTGTGATGCAAAGCTGAATTTTCAGCATCATTACTCCAGTCTTCAGTGTCACATGATCTTTCATTCTAATATTTGGCATTATTATTAGTGTTGGAAAGTTGTGCTGCTTAATATTTTTGGGAATTTGTGATACTTTTTTTCAGGTTTACATATTTAAATTTATTTTAATTGGAATTTTAAAGAAGTTGTAATATGTCTTCCAATAAATTATGTAACTCTTTTTTTTTTAAATAAGGTGCACTAATTAATTGTTCTAAATGAGAAATGTCAAATGTAAACATTGCCAATTCAATTTAAATATTGTCAATTTGGGATTCACAACCCATTTTACTTAAATAATATAATGCATTTAAATGGTTTAGACCATAAAAAAAATGGTTTCTATATGATAGGTCAATAAAAAATAGGAGAGATGCAAATGCAAGGATGGCAAAAAAAAAAGGCAAAGCCAATCATTTCATTTTGATGAAATACTGAAAAATATGTATGTATATATATATATATATATATATATATATATATATATTATATATTTGAAATACCATGCATAAATCTGTGTGCATACAATACAAAGAATGCATATTAAAGTCCCATTAAAAGATATAAGCATTCAAAACTTACAGTCTTTAAGCCTTCCGCCAATGACATCACCCTGCACTTCAGCTTCTCATCAAACTTTCTGTCCAATCAAATGTTTTTTGTACGGTGAATGACACATGCACAGTATAGGGGATGGGGAATGATTCAAATCTCTGTTGGGGCAAATGCTCACACACAGTCTGTTCCCATCCACAGACACTAGAATGGAGCGGATCATATGCGTGAGTCAGCGCAGACCACAAAATGCATCGTACCCATTTGAATTCTACACATAATGCTATAATTTATAGCAATATGGATGAGATTGTAGCTATTATACGCTGTCCAATGCAACTTTACCAAGCTCAGTGGCTCTGGTCCAAGCTGTGAAATACACAAAACGCTATTGGCTATTTAAACTAATAAACATATCAAGCAGTGCCGCCCTGTCATCCTGTTTCAGTTGAAATTACGTCAACACATGAAATAACCCTGCGAGTTCCAAAGCACTTCAGTTGACCTTTAAAGTGATAGTCACCTTTATTTTGCTCCAAGCCTGTATGACTTTCTTTCTTCTCTGGAAGACAAAAGAAGATACACTATATTGCCAAAAGTATTGGGACACCCCCTTCTAATGAACAGGTTTGACTACATTAGTCATTTCCATGAGTACTAATATTAATGTTTAAGCATGTAATGATATTCTATGGAATTGTGTCCTAATTTTATAGCAAAAGTTTGGACAGGACCCTTTTTATTCTAGCATGACAATGCAAGGTTCATAGAGAAGCTTTGATTCAGTCAGTGTGAAAGAACGTATCTAGTTCTTATCTGCATAAGCCAAGTTCTACTCCCTGCTGAACACCTCAATGCAGCCACTGAGCCAAAAACTCATCACCAAACACTAATCGTCTTGTACAATACATACACAATATGGACAAAAGTATTAGGACACCCTGTCCAAACGAAATTACTAAAGTAGTCAAACCTGTTGATTAGAGGGGGGTATCCCAATACTTTAGCAATATAGTGTGCTTTGTAAGTCCAAACAACACTGAGGCATTTTCTTTGAAGTTAGAATTTGTGGACTACACCAGCACACTTATAATAGCTTCACATCTTCAATTTACCCTCTAAAGTCAACATTAAATTGCACTCGCAACCCATATTGCTACATATATTTTTCCCACATGCTACGTATTTTTAGTTCTCTTAGAAAGTTTACAATAAGTTCCACTGACTCACTGTGTTTCCTCATGCAGCTTCTTGTCTTCAACATTTACACTTAAAAAAGCATAATACTCCAGGGAGAGCATAATTATATAATGTTTATAGGAAAAATGCTTCTGTTTCTTTGCCTACAGCTATTCATATCCTTCACAAAACAGCAGATCACAAAACATTGTTCTTTGAGGCTTTATTGCGGGTTTTCTCTGCCCCCTCTTTAACTCAAAGCGGAGGATTTTATTTGACATGGTTAAACCGTCTCATTGTAGCAGCTTTCTTCCTATCTCCCACACACGCACAAAAGACACTAATGCGGCTGCAATGTGACACGTCCGCGTATCAGGCCACGCTTAACATATGTGCAAAATAGACGGAGCTCTCTCTTTATTTGCCTTTCGTTCCTAGTTATTATCTCTGTGCCACCCAGAGCAAGGGAAGCTCACAGAGAGATTGAAGCCACAGGGGATCTGCTTTAGCTCAGACTGACTGATATGTGTCCAGGCGGGCATGGGATCAAACGGGCGGCCCCCTGTTCGCCTGTCACATGCGTTCAGACTTCTCGTACGACTCTGAGCGGCGTTATCAAACAAGGCTTGGCCGTCGGTTCATCCCTCGACCTTTTTGTGCAGAGCGGTGAAGATTTGAGCGCTGAACAAATGACATTAAGTCCCTGCAGCTTTACATGTCATTGTGAAGCTATCGGAGTACATGCGTGTTGGTGATGATAGGAGTGATGTTACCATGAAGTTCTCTGATGTGATGAGTCGACTGATTCCAAACATTGTTTCATGTTGTCTTTCTGTCTCTGGTGAACTCTTGTCCTACTGTTTTTGAAAGAAAGTAAGCTAGATAAAAAAAAAGTCCAAGTCAAAAAAGTTCACTTTCAAGTAAACAGAACTGACCCTTCGCAGGGACTCTTTCATTACTGTTGATATGCCCAACAAATCACACAGTGAAAAATACATCGCAGACAGACAGACAAACACATTGACATTTTTTAAGAAATTCAAACAATAAATATCATTTTGTGGCTCTTTAATTTGTCGTGACAGATCGCTGTAGCACCTCAGTTAAAGCGGCATGTGAAACAATCATCTCTTTCTCTTTACTGGTTATAACATGAAATAAACATGAATTAACATCTGAAGGTCTCTTGTTTCATCCACAGAAAGACATTGATTCACACCATTTTAATCTACTCTCCGGTCTGTTTTGTTTGTCGGACAATAATGGCAGATTTGGCATTGTGATTGGTCAGATCGGCTGTCAATCAAACTTCCTGCGAAGGGTCAATTTTGGCCAATAAGGTTTCAAGGACGAATCACTTAATCAAACAAACAAATAAATAACATCCATACATAGATTAAAAAAATGAATAAATAAAATAAAAAAAATTGAATGATTAAATGTAAATAAACAAGTCTTGAAAAATAAATGACTTGAAATAAAATGACTGTAGATAAATAAATACAATGTAAAATAAAAAAGAAATATGACCTTTAAAAATAAATATAAATACGGTTACTTACTGTACAAGTTAAAAGAACCCACTTCTTGGTAGGATTTTGGACTAATGATATTTATTTAAATAAATAAATATCCCAGTGACATTTTAGAGCCACTTTAAAAAGTTAAACAAATAAAAAAAAATTATGAGATTAAAGTTGTAATATTTTGAGAATAAAGTCGAAATGTTTTGAGAATAAAGTCAAAATATTTCGGCAATAAAGTAAAAAGTATGACAATAAAGTTGAAATGCTTTGAGAATAAAATCAAAATTACAAAAATTCATTTGTAGAAATTAAGAAATTCAAGTTATAATATTTTGAGAGTATATTCTATCCTTTTGCATATGCAAATGTGAATCATGTGAATCAATCATCTTTCCAATTACAATGAGACATTTGTTTCATTAAATTAGGCGACACTGTTTTTTCTGCTTCATTCTCGAAACATTTTGACTTTATTCTCATCATTCTGACTTTATTCTCGAAAAACATTTTGACTTTATTCTCATAATTTCAACTTTATTTTATTTTATTTTGTATTTTATTGATTTTAACAAGCATTAATTCACTAGCCACAATATTTAATAACAGTTCTCAAATAAATTATATTCAGTGTGAGCACATTACAAAAACTATATTGCTCTGCTCACTCCAATGTTATTTTACCAGTTTGCAGCCAAACTACCATCAAACCTGACTGAAATTGACTGTATTTGATCTCTGTTCAAAAAGTATGTGGGTGAAATCTTAATTCTGGGTAATGAAGTTCTCCAATAATCTTATTCAGGGGGAATAAAAAAACTAATTCCCTTTACTCCTTTTGTTACTTTTCTAAATTGCCTGTTTATCTTTCACTTCCACCCTCTCATCACCTTTCCTTCCTGGGGTGGACTTCTGCCCAGTCCTGTCCAGATTTGTATCCCTTTTCTCTATAACAGTCTTTCTCTCCTTTACTGCTCGATACCTAAGAAATAATGTTCAGAATTTAAATGAATGCATTAGGGCAGACAAATATGTACACCTGCATTTATAACAGATGTGTTATTTGTAATAAAAATGTGGCAATATTAGCAATATTATGTTTTGACTATATACAATGCCTATACCACGAGACTTTCCTATACCATCACTGCACTTTACCACCACAGTACTATAACATGCGCTTTTAAATAAAGTACTGTATTTTCAGATTTGAATCTTTAACAGCCACTACATATGAAATAGCTTTGTGTTGCGGTTAGTACTCAAGCCATTGTCGGTCTGCTGGCTTATTACATGGTGAAAAATTCTCAGATTTCTGAATCTTACATCAGCTGAATTTATGAATTTCAATTGCTCAGTTTGACATTGGCTTTGGTTTACAATGCACAGAATTACGATAGAGGCTGACAGCAGGTAAAGATCATTGCTTGAAGTCTCAAGGCTGCAGATAAGAATCAGATGCTGTACCTTAACCCTTTAACTGTCACCCCCATTTTTTAAAATAGACATGAAAGTGCGCTATCCAAACTAAAATTGTTGTAATTCATGAACACTTTGGAATACAGAGCTAAGGTTGGTCTCTTTTTTAAAAAGACAATCAGCAGATTATTGCAGAAGTTGAATTTTTTCAAAAAAATGTTATAGAGGGACGTTATAGGGGTTTAAATTTACCATAAACAAAATGCACTGTACAATTTTTATTATATTTGATATAAAAAACATATTTTAAATAACAGGTTTTACCCTAAGTTTGCTATTAAATTGAAGCCCTATGTCTAAATAAGTTATGTTCCAAATTTGAAGTTGATATGAAAAAAATGTAGGTTTCTGTGAAAGTTTATTTAGGGCGTCATACCACAAACCGCCACCGGGTGCCATTTAAACTCAATATAATTTTTTTAATGCATTTTTCTGTTACAAATTTAATTAATTTTTAATTAATTTTCTCTGTCAATTTTACTCCTATCATAAAATAACGACCAAATATGAAATCCTGAGACCCAGACCTTTCCAATGATATGTTTTTTGTCAAGATTATTAAAAGTTTTGATTATAAAAGACCGTAATGCATGACATTTGACACCGCCGCTAAGGGGGAGGAGACTGCCAAAAGATTTTAAAGTATCATTTCCATGGTAACGCAATGTCTGATTTTAAAATAGTTTTCATAGGATGATTCTTGGGCTTCTAAGCTTTCAAATGATATATAATTTATGATGATTAATAAAAAATTTGATAGAGAAAAAGTACAATGAAAAAAAGAGCGCCAGGCGTCCCGTATACGGGACGGTGACAGTTAAGGGGTTAAAGTGTAAACATGGTACTTATGACTCACTTCTTCAACATCTTTGTGTCTTCTTCACTATTCCCAGCTCAGTCCCCTTCATTTCCAGGTATGTAACCTTCTCTCCTGTCCTACTCAACAACCCACACAATCTTCGTCAGCTTCTTTCTTTCGGTCTTTGTCACTTACTTTTTCAGTTTTTGCTGTCTTATTTGAAATGTTTTTCTCTCCAGCTATTTTTCTCTGTTTACCTTGTTCTGTCCACCTGTCCCTTTCTCCTCTACGTGCCGTCTCTATTTTTCAAACTCGACGTGTCTTTTCACAGAGTTGCGCCAGAGTCCCAGGAGAGTCGGGCTGTTGACGGTTTTGGAGGTGAAGACCCTTCCTCTTTGTGGACTCATCATGGGACAGGCCGGGTGAAGGAGGGTCAAAGGCACACATGTACACATACAAATGCATACACACGTAGTTGTTGTTTTCAAATTAGTTTGAAGGAGATTTTGATAAGGAGAGGGTTGATGATGTTCCTTTGTTGTCCTTGTCTGGTACAGATTGCATTTTGTTCTAGGCAAGAACTGACTAGAAACAAGAAGAGGCTGTCTGACCAACATGTAAAGCGATCAAGCAAACTTTTTTTTTTTGTTTTTAATAAATCACCTACTTTTTCTGAGTAACTGATGAGTGCTGCTAAGTGATGAAACTATGGTGCCATGTGCTTTTTAAAACCATTTTCATGTTTAACGTTATACTAGCTAGAAACACCAGAGACTGAATTAGTGCTTTCAAATGAGTCGTTTTACCGAATGATTCAATGATTCAGTTGACTAATGCAATGAATTGTTTGTTCATTCAATGATTTAGTGAATGACATAAAGACTACTGGTGCAACAACGTAACCGCAGTAAAAAAAAATAGCAAATGAAAGAAGTGTATGTTCATTGGCTTTCAACAGATATGATATATAAAAGCTTAGTGGTTGTGTTTAACTAAGCCACATTATGACCATAATCATATCTGATAGATGACAATATTTACGTCAGCCTAAAAATACACACTGACAGCCGTGGTAATGTTTAGAGAGAGTAAGGAACATAATTATCACCAATTTAATGAGCTCATTCCAAAAAAGCTCCCTAATTTACAAGTCTACGATAATTTAATATGCCAGTCCAGTTACACTGTTGTAATAAGCCATCTAAAACAATTTATTGGCTGTTCTTCAACCATAATTCAGCAGTGCCAAGCATGTTTTATGGATAATCAATCATGCTGTGTACAGCAACAGCCCTGGATTCCTAGAATTCAGCTCACACAAACCAGGCCAGACACAACAGAAGCAAGAAAACACAATTGGAGACAACTGAAATTAACACTTAGTGTCTACACAGTCAAAGTTTTAACGTTTCTACATATCACAGAGTAAACTATTTAAATTATAATTCATTAAACAAAGATTGATAAAAACATACTGCTCATTAGTCTCATGGGTAAGCTTGAAATGATTTTGCCATCGTCAGATGTCATAAACTACTTTTTGTAATTTTTTTTGTCTGTAGCCAGATTTGTAGAAGAGTTTTGAATGCCTATGGATCACCTATAAATGTAGACAAACAGAAGAGCACCGCTAGTGTGCTAGTGGCTTAACATTAACTATGTTTACATGTACACCAATAGTAGGATTAAGCGGATTAAAATGTTTACATGACATCGGCAAACCTCTTCCAAGTACATTCACATACTTGCTTTAAACAGGAATCCTTGTTGCATACCGGTTTTAGGGTACCTATCACCCTAATTTAGTAGAGGCCACACGCCTGAAGAGCTCAGGAAACATGTCGACGTCACAATTCAGATTTTTTTCTCAGGATTCTGATGTTATGTCCCACAATTCTGTTTATTTTAAGCAAATGAATGAACATCTGGCAATTCTGATAAAATCTGGATTGCGAGATATAAACTCTTGTGATATCTCTTGTAATTGTGATAAAGTCTAACTTGTAATATGGAAGTCACAATTACATTTAATTTATTTATTAATTATTTCATTCAATTCATATTCATAATATATGCTGTATTCTTCTTAGTGTAAGTGGCAGATATTTGCACCTCAATATTGTAGTGCATTATAAGACAGTACGCAATAACGCAGTGGTTCTCAAAGTGTGGTACGGTACCACTTGTGGTACTCAGGCTCCCTTAGTGGTATGCAGAGGAATCATTAAATTAAATATAAATTAATGTTAAAACACAATACAATTTAATTTTATCTTTATTTGAGTAAAGTTTACATTTTTTTACATGTACAGTACATTTTTTATTTAACGTTTAGGTACAACACATTTTTAATTGAATCATTATTTAAGTTTTTTATTTACCTGTATGTAAGCACTGTGCAGTGGTAATGTTCAAACTGTGTATTTACGGTGGCTGACAACAATACATATTCTTATTAGGAATTAAACTACATAGTTTTTGAAATGCAGAGCTGTAGTTTTCAGTTAGGCCTACCATGCTACTGTATTTTACTGCTGGTCATTATGGTGGTACTTGGATAAAAAATATTTTCTGAGATGGTACTTGGTATAAAAAATTTGAGAATCACTGCAATAACGTATTAAGTGTAAATAATATTTTTTATTAAAAATAAAGGGAACCTCTGGTATAAGACTAAAAAAAAATCCACATTGTTTCATACATATTTTGGATTATGTGGGCGCCATTATTTCATTGACATGTAATGGCTGCACTCAGTGAGCTACCGCCCCTAACTTTTGCTATTTTTACCGCAACACAACTCGGAAAATAAAATACTGATACGATGCCACATTGTGCAGCTTTTAGTTGTAATTTTCAGTCAAAGAGCATCAGGAGAACTGATGTAAGTCTTCAGTGCTTTTTCTAGCGATAAGAAGAGGAGCAAATAATGGGAAGACGCCTGTGGACAAATAAAAACTTCCCCTCTCCACTTCAGTCCTGCTGCCTTTGACGCTTTTAGACAACAGCCACTGAAAGAGCTTACAAACAGCAGAGAAAAGAAATGCTAGATGCCATCCTGGCAGGATGTAAACATCCCAAGGCTTGTCACTTAAGGAGTTTCTCAGCGCGGATTACTCTTTAGATTCCTTGTGGGGAAAATTGATGGTAAGCTCTTTCAGTAGCTGTGGTCATTGTATAAATATTAGATTTTCAAAGTGTATTCTGCAACCAGTTCATGTCAAAATGGTGCACACCATAGTCCAAAATATGTGGATTTTTTTTTAAAATAAGGTAAATCTTGGGGTTTTTCAGTATTTCTGTAAAAGACATCATTTACATTTTATCAAGCCATACATGTCATAATACCCAGGGTTGGATGCCGCCCAAGGCCGCACACTGTGTGATTTTTAAAAGTCCTTTCCGATTGTTGCTTGTCAGATTGTACGAACATGATGATCATGTCACACTGTGGGATCTCAGTGTCAGGTGCACGCAAGAAAACCTGTCCGGAGTTTTACAATATCAACCCATACATTTTCAATGACTGTGAGCTGCATTAAACACAGGTCTAAAATGTTTCATTAAATCATTAAGTCTATGAATGGCGGCAATAGCACACGCAAATGGAAACAGCGGCACAACCAATGTTTATTATAGCAAAGGCAGCATATCATATGATTTCCGTGCACAGCCGACAGGAAGTTTATGTGGTTAAAAGAAATCTCTAGCATTCATTCTGATCATGGCTTGTCTTGAAAATCAGAGACAGTTTGATGTTCATGGTAGGAGAAGTCACACTGCAGGACTGTGCGCCAAATTTACTGACACTGCCAGAATTTCGTCTAAGGTAAAATTTGATCGCGACATCTTTTGTGAACATGTCAAACCAGCAATCAAAGACTACAAATTTTAGCCTAGAATTATAGAAATCTTTGGAAATCTTTTAGGATTTTCAAAATTTGTCTCAGACGGCCAAACTGTGGCCAAAATCAGACAGTGTGAGCCATAACCGCTAAACATCTGAGAGGCAAGATTATTTTACACTTTTGATTATTTCCTCATTTTTATTGAAAATAATACCCAATCTGATATGTGATGCTAAAAGGCCAAAGATCGAGTTTGACAAAAAGCGGATTCGAACTTGAATTGGCCATGTCAAAAAGTCACCACTACACATTTAGCAATTACGCCACTGCAGTTGTTGTTCAGCAGGCATCTTTTATAATGCTGACTATCCCAACCACACATTTGTGGGCAGATTTTGTGTAAATAGCCTCTAGTTCCCGCTTTTTGGCGTGTTCGCACCGAAATACTAGCTACCTGGCATTTTTAAAAAAGCTGTGTTAAAAAATTTGGAAATGGAAAACTGTGATAATCAACATGTCCTCCAATTTATACGACCGACTAAAGTCGTTTTCACAAATCCTCAAATACGTCTCTGTAAAGCGTATTCAACATTTGCTCCCTTATCAGTAACAGGTATCTCACTCAACCTTAGCATTATGTGTGGGTCAATTAGTAGCGCGTTGCACTGCGGAGTGGTATAATCATATGAACACAGGTTCGATTCCAGAGAACGCATATGTTTTCATTGTATGTTTTTTTTTTTAAATATGCACTAGAAATCATGATTTTGCACTATTTCTGTAAGGGGTAGGTTTAGGGCAGGGTTAGGTGTGGTCATATATACACCTAGTAAAACACGTTTAAATTACCCTGAAATCGTATAAAAACTCATACGTCATTCGATGACGTCAGATCCAATGCGACACTGTCATTATTTTTACGACCGCTAGAGGGCGCTTAACTTTAAAACGTAAGAATGGATCGTATTTGGCCGATTCAAAAACGTACAACTGGGTAGTATTTTCTTTGAGGACAGTCTCCTGCAAGTGGTCATAGCAGATTTAGTCAGATTTTTGTGCTTTTTGTTACTCGCATGAATTTCCGATATCACAAAACCCACGACAATCATGGCGTCCTCCATTCACCGGCGGTTGACGTTTGTAAGTGCCGTGAATAAAGACGTCACTGTCGGAAGCTTCCTGCTACCGGTGCGAATGCAACCAGAAAAGCGGCACAAGGGGGATTTGTTCTCTAGGTACCACCATGCTGGCTAGCAGTGTTTGGGGGTAAGGCATTATAAGTAATGCAAGTTGGAGGGTAAGGCATTATAGGTAACGCAACTAGTAAAGTAATGCATTACTTTTTCATTTACAAGAAAATATCAGTTACTTTTTTTCAAGAATTTTACTTTTTGTTACCTTTTTTTGTTACCTAACCCATTTTATTAACCAGCGTCTTTGCTGCTGACCTTTGTTGCAAAACTTACTTTAGATTGGCTAACATTTGTGCTTCATTTTTCTCAACCAAGAACTTCCTCCTTCTACATTTTTACTGTAGAGACGTGAATTTACTTTTCCTTCAGACTTAGGCTTATTTATTTAACTTTTTGGTGTGAAAGGGCTTTTGCATTTGTTAAAAATGTTTATTATAAAACTTTTTATATTAAAAACAAACAAGCAAGACATGCCCAGTTTTAAAAAAAATAAATAAATAAATAAATACATACATAAATAATGCAAAAGTAATGTAACAAACTACTTTCCATAAAAAATAACATAATTAGTTACTTTTTTAGGGAGTAATGCAATATTGTAATGCATTACTTTTAAAAGTAACTTTCCTCAACACTGAGTTCTTAGAACTACGTGGTGTGAAAGTGCCTAATAAAACGGACTATTTGCATTTAGTTTATATAGACACTCTGGTAAATGATTGGCTATATATTGATGGTTATGTTTAGGGTTGAAAATCATACATTTAAGCACAAATTAACAAATTCACATGAAATTGTCACCTCAAAAGATCTGGTTGTAGTGGCCTAACACACACCACTGATGTTATGCCCAGCCCAGTGTTGTTAATAAAATGTAATCACATCCATACTTGCATTGCAAATGCCCTGCTTTCATTGTCTTGACTTGTCTTCAGGGACTCATTTGTATCCTCTAAGTCAGCACTTGTACAGTAGCGGCCCAGCTTTGTATTCATTTATCGGCAATGGGATTAGAAGTTCAGTGTATTTACACTTGCTACAGGCTGCTTCTTGCTGTTCAAGGTGCTGTATTTGCATTCTCAGCTACCTGTCCTGGTGGTATTATTGTGACTTGTGCACCTTATTAAGTCGCTTCGATAAGAAAGCATGGTAAATATGTAAATGAACGAAGTAGACTCTGGTCCAAACCCTGGTGAAGGCCGGACTGCTGTTGTCTAGCAGCAGGAACAGGGACCATGGGGGGGTGGGGATAAAGGCCTTCAGGAAAAGTGGTCACGTAATGATGCCATTTCTTTGAATACGGTGTAGAGCGGAGAGGCTAATTATTTCACCTGTGTGTGTGTGTGTGTGTGTGTGCATGCAGTAACTGGCATTTAGTGTGTCGGTGGCTCAGACACACACATCATTGATTTAACCTCAAGTCCAGATCTTCTGTTCAGCCTCATTAGAGCTCTGCTGCACCAGCTCGGTTTCAGTATGTGTGTGTGGCGGTTCACAGCAAGTATGTGGTTTGTGTCTTCCCTTTCTCTGTCACACACACACACTCGTTGGATTTCAGTCTGACTCTCTCTCCCTGTCCTTTATTGGCCCATGTCCAGTCTTGCTCGGCTCAGCATTCCCATTGTCCGGTCGTCCTACTGCTCTGCGTCCCCACGCTAGAGACTCGGATAATCCAGCCGTATAATGTCCCGTTATTTAATTAAACCTCCTCACCGCTGGCTCTTATCTGCCTGTTCTGCTCCCCAACCTGCCACGGCTGCCGACGGGCTCAGAAAAAAACCCACATTACTCTAATCACCGCACATTCTGCGGCCACAGTGAGCTCAGATCTCTGCCTGAGTGGAGCTGTCTGTCTCTCCTCGGGGTGGGTTCGCTGTCTCACAACGGGCGGATGGTAGATTGAGACCTGCAGGCGGAAGGCAGACAGGGCAGACTGGGTTTTATTCATCTCTTCATTTCATTCAAAATGTGTCCTGAATGTTTCAACAGGCATGCTACTTTAGCCTAAATGAATAGTTCAATCAAACAGGAACATTCTGGCACTATTTATTTCTATGTGGAATATAAAATGAGAAAGTGAGGGATTTTTGACAGTGGTCACAGCTACAAAGAGAAGAAAACAACTGGAAAAGCACAATCAAATAAAATACTGAAATAAAAACAGATCAGACATATAAATGGAAATAAGTTTGAAAATTCAAGTTTTAAAATAAATTAGACATTAATTAACAAATTAAATAATAAAGTAAATTAATGTGATTATTAGGGATGGGCGATATATATCGATCGATAAATTCACGCGCATCTCGTCACTAAAGCCGGTTCTTTGATTAGCAGTAAATCTCTATCACCTGTTTTCAAATGGAGCGCCAGTTTATTCACAGAGCCGTAGATCACTGAAAAGCTACCCCAATGAATCACCCGCGAAACTGAACCCGATATTGCGTAGCTTGTCAGTGATCTACGGCTCTGTGAATAAACTGGCGCTCTATTTGAAAACAGGTGATGGAGATTTACCGCTAATCACAGAACCGGCTTTACTGATGAGATGCGCATAATATCGATCGATATACATCGCCCATCCCTAGTGATTATACAGTGATTTTCAGTCAGATCATAAAGTGGGGAGGTGGGGGGGTAGGATATTATTTAGCTGAAATGTATGAAAGCCCATTTCCACCACTAAATAAAAAAGGTGATTGCGACTTTTTATCTCGCAATTCTGACTTTTTTCTGAATTGTGAGATATAAATTCGAAACTGAGAGTTATAAAGTCCAGTTCTAAGGAGAAAAAAAAAGACTCCTATGTTCACAGAATTGCGAGTTTATATCTCACAATTCTGACTTAATAACTCGCAATTGAGTTTATATCACACAATTCTGACTTCAATTCTTAGCAATTGTGAGTTTATTTCTCGGAATTCAGACTTTATAAACTCACAATTGTAAGTTTCTATCACACAATTGTGACTTTATTTCTCAGAATTGCACATTTATATCACAAAATTCTGACTTTATTTCTCAAAAATGCAAATTTATATCTCACAATTCTGAAAAAGTCAGAATTGCAAGTTAAATCATTCAGTTCTGAGAAAAAAGTAAGGTAAGTATGCTACGCTTATATCCTACGCAATTCGCTGAAACACCACTCTCTCGTGACTGTGTATATGACATGTATATTATGGTTTCTAACATTTTAAATATGGATATTTGTCTTACACAAGCGCATCAAATCGCTTCGGAAGGTGGCTTACCTTTTATGATGGAGTCAGAGCACTTCTATTGGACTTCATAATCTTAAACCTCATTCACTGCCATTATAAAGCTTGGAAGAGCTAGGACATTTTTTATATAACTCTGATTGTATTCATCTGAAAGTAAAAAGTCATATGCACCTAGGATGGCTTGAGGGTGAGTAAATCATAGGGTAATTTTCATGTTTGGATGAGCAATTACGCAGCAACAATTACAAACTGTAATTGCTACAAATTCTGAATATTACAAGTGAAAAAGAAATAGTGTAAATGAACAGAACTGTTTCCAATCAGAGAGATTTTCAGTAAATAACAACTAGTATTTCCATTTGTTCCTTGCATCTTATAGATTCAGAAGAAAAATCCTGTTTACTACCTTTGTGGTACTTTTTTAAAATTAAAATGTTAATGTATGCACAAAAGTAAACTATGACAGAAACTACTTCTTTATATTAAGCTGCAGGTTCCAAGGCTGATCTTTACTCTGTAAACGATTTGGATGTAACGAGTGGTGTGTTTTTATTTTTTTTTTTTTGGTTTAATTAAGTTTTATTTTTATGAGGCGTAACAGCTAAGAAAAGCTGCAATTAGGAGGGAAATGACTATATCACAGATTGTTCAAAATGTACAATAGTTATCCAGAACAGAGTTTGGATACTTTTGAGCCTGGGATATACAGGATGATGTTATGATTTATGAGTCTCCCTCTCTAACACATACCCCAAAAGACCAGAAATAAAACACTTAGCGCCAATGCTAATGGGACAATGAACTAATGAGTCCTTCTTGTTTCTAAAGCTCCTTGACCTTTGTGATTTTGGGACCCAGTACAACTACCACAGCTCTGCTGGACAGAGAGCTATAATGACCTGGTTAACTATAATGAGGTCTTAGTGCCTTTTCACTGCTGTTAAAATGTACTATTACACTGTGTTATGAACTGCACAAAGTACAGTGATGCAGTAACAGTTAATAATGTTTTTTTTTTTTCCCCACCCAGGCAAACATCATTTTCTAATTAAGGTCCACATTATACTTAAGAATTTATTTAGTAAGATTGCTGTTGTTTTTTTTTCCATTAAAACTTTCATTCAGCAAGGATGCACTAAACTGATCGAAAATGGCAGTAAAGACTTTTATATTTTTACAAGAGTTTATTAAAGAATTCTAGGAAAATTAAGAAAGAAATGTTTCTTGAGCAGCAAATCAGAATTAGAGTGATTTATAAGAATCAAGTGACACTGAAAACTGGCGTAATGACTACTGAAAATTCAGATTTGCGTCAAATGAGTAAATTACATTCAAATAGCAAACTGTTGTTTTAAACCTTAATAATATTTCACAATATAACAGTTTTACTGTATTTTTTTAACAAATAAATTATTGATTTAAAACTGATCTAAAACTTTTAAATGGCATAGTGTAATTTGTAACAAAATCTAAAATTGCAAATTACAAGAATTACAAGATGCAAAATACATACAATAACAATAATATTAATAATAATATAAAGAAGGAAAAAAAAGAAAGAGGGCAGGTAAATGTGGCAGTTGATGCTCAAGGGGTTATGAGTAATGAGTGCAGCAGGGATCGTATTTTCTTTCAGAAATTGACAGTAATTATAGAAAATCACTAATTAAAACACAGCATGATTCTAGCACTTGATGCAAGTGTTTTATTCTGGGAAACAGAAGCGTGAGGACACCTAAAAATGGTGATCTGTATTCAGCATAATGCGAGAGTGCATTGTTCAGCCAGATGAACCATAATGAACACAAATGGCATTTTTAATTACTACTCCAGCATGTTAAAATTGTCAAAAATGATCCAAATAAAACCAAGCAAACAGTCTGCTTGACTGATTCATTCATTTATTTTACTTACTATAGAAATCACTGACCAAAGCCTACTTATTTACCTAAAATCAGAGGGAGATGCCAGGCAAACCATACAGTCTGATTGGCTGATTGGAATGCAGTTCCAGGACCAACAAGGATATTGATCTAGAAACATGTCCTACTCTGGTAAATCACGTTAAGTGTCAAGGGGAACGGTTGGGAACAGTGCACCTAAAGGATCAGAATGGCTATGTTTGGAATGGAAATACTAGCTTGGAATACCAAATATCACTCAGCATACACTGCATACTTCATATTTAATGTTTTAAAAGTGGTATGTTAAAATGGTAGACATTATTTCTCAATAAACAGGTCAAACTGAACTGGCTACATATTTCATATGTTCTTATCACACTCCATGTTTAGTTCACCTATACTGGAAAAAAAAAAAAAATAGTGTAGGATTTATTTTGTAATTATTGTGAAATATATTAGCAACTTCTATGGAAGCCTGTTTCTGCCACTGAATTAAAAAAAATCAAAAACGGTTAATGTGACTTTTGATCTCACAATTCTGACTTTTTCTCCGTATTCTCATGTATGACATACACTCACAATTGCAAGTTATAAAGTCAAAATTGTGAGATATAAACTCGCAATTTTTACTTTTTTCTTTGAATTTGCGAGACATAAACAATTGCAAATTATTTATTACAAAACAATTTATTTTATCATTCAACGTTCATTTTCTGGTTGTCATACTCTCAATAAATTACTGTTTTCATCTGCTTAAGCAGTTTAAAAGACTAATAGTCTTAATTAAGCAGATAATGTCTGTTAATACCATTAATATATTTGGCTAAAACTAACTAATGTTAAAAATATTTTTTAACTTAACTTTTGCATATGTTGCACACTATTACATACTAAGCACTACAATAGTCAAAGTACTTTGGTAGAGTTTGCCATTTGGAACGCAGCCTTATCTTCAAAGCCTGCCTTGAGACATTGATTGCTCTTCGCCTAGACGTCCGATTGCATGAACAAACATATGCAAATTTGGTTTTAGACGTCAGTACGCAATGAGCATTCTCAGCCACGTCTGATCTTCCCTTAACAACTTATTGATCTGGTCCTCACAATTCAGAGCAGTCTCCTCATTCATCTCCCTCACTTTTATTCTCTGTATTACAACAGGTTGTGGTCCTCTACTCTGAATAAGACTATCCCCGAAAATGAGAGAATTATGCAAATTAATCCCACCTATGACAATGCATTATGAAGAATGGCTCTGGCACATTTTCTCTGGCTTTCTGTCTTTCCTGATAGGGAACATTTTAAATCCCAGCATAATGAGTCATCCAACATAATTCATTCACACTCTCACGCTTTTCTGAAAGCGAATCCCGCAGCACTTCATCAGCGCTCTCTTCCTCTCCACATTTTTCAACTTAATATTGCTACATTATGCAACTGTTGTGGAAACAAATCTTTACACACGACCCCGATGAGCAAATGAAAACAACACAGGAGATTAGAGCAGCATTACAAGATACAATCCCATCACCCTCAGAGGAGATAAAACAAGACTGTTTTGTGACCTCTAGTGGTCATGGAGGTGAAGTGTTGCATACGTTTGTGATGCCACAAAACACAATATCCTGACATCGCTGCCTGTTAACTTGCTCTTGCTCTCAGATATTGCACTGACCTTAAACCAGCGAATGAAACAACACATAGTAGCATGTCTGAAGTAATCTCCAAGGTTTTCTGTATAAACTTTGTGGTTCATACTCCATCTTTCTCTCTTTGTTTAGCTTTAGCTTTTTGTGCGTACAAGCAACATACAGTGATCTTGAGATTATCCCTCAGTGGACATTATCATTTCTAGCCTTAAGGTTTTACATTTGCAAACACACATTCTCCTGCTTGTTTGCTAACTGCACTCTCGGCATATATTTAAAATATCCTCCCTTTGCTGATTATGGCTGCTAAAAATGGTCAGTTATTGTCATGTTTTGGGCTGTACTAATCGGTTGCACTGGGAAAAACATTTAGAGTACTATAGACTACCAAAAGTTATAACAAATCAAGAAGAAGAGTGCAAAAAGGCATTTGTGGTTGGCCAAACTGATCCAGGATTTCCAGTCCAAGAATCTTGACACAGATCACACAGACCAAAACTAAAAAGAGACAATCCGACACAGAATGCACATTTTAAAAGCAACTTTTTCAAAGAAACATGTATGTGAGCTGTTTCCTAAATATCTTCAAACATATTATGGTATTTTAATGCTTAGGTGCAGTCAAAAAAATAACAAATAAAAACACACACAGGACCTTTAAAGGCAAAGTCACAGTACAGTTGATGTAAATGTAATGTAACAGTTAAGCATCACAAAAAGAGTGAACATTTTTTTTAAACTGTTTACTGTATTGTAACTAAATTAAACCTTTTTTTAGTGCATGACTCCTTTACATTATAAGTGGACTAGTGGAAAAAGTATTGTAAACAACTACCAAAAGTGTATAATATGGCACCTTTAAAGTTAATGTATAATTTCTACTTTACAGTTGGTGCCAGAATTGAATAAAAACCAACCAGATCTCATGATGAAAACGTACCTGTTGGAACTTTTTCGCAAGATGTAAGTTTCATGACATATTCGATGTAAAATGCCCACTGAGTGATGCTAAAACAGTGTTTTTTCCCCGTAACAGATGAACGTATAAACGTATGCTTTATGTGATGTTGGTTTTGTTTGTGTCACCACAGTTTTGACTTGAAATGTCCGTTGAGTAGTGCTATAACTCCAATGTTCCATAGCATTTTAAAACATACTATCTGCACTACACCTAAACCTACTCGATAGTATGAACAAAAGCATATGTGGCGTAAAAACGCAACTGCAAGCATGCCGTTTTAGCTTATTTTTCGATCTCTCATCTTTCAGCTCTTTCATCGTGAGTCATGTTTTTCACTGCATTCGTACTCAAGGATTCTAATAAGGAAGTCTAATTCCATATGGGCTGAGCTACCAAGGAAGCTTGTTTTGTCCGGAAAGTGAAGCCTACAAAGCTGTAATCATAATTGTGTATGAAAGCTATTACTCTAGTGTTTATTTATGTTGGAAACTGCAGTGAAATGTACTTATTGCAGGAGCGTTCCCTCCGAGGAGGCAACCATATGCACCAATACAGCACGAATATGACTAAATATGACATTAAAAGTGTAAAAGTCACTCTTTTTTATAAAGTAAGACTGTCCAACAGCAACACCCGCAGGTAAAGTCACAGCAGAGGCGTGCCTCCCTTCGTTCCATTGACTTTCTATAGAGACCCCTAAGCGTGCCGTGGCTTTTCTTAAGGCTCATTGAGATGAATTAGAGAAAGTCGCATGAAAGAAGACAATGCCTCCATCGCTCTATAATTGGATATGATCGGTAAAAATTAGATGAGATTGGTTTGTGCGATAAATCTGGCCTCTTGTTTTTGTGCGAGCTCTCAGTCTTCATGAAGGAAATGATGCCATTATTGACTAATTATAAAGTAAGTAAACAACTCTATGGCTCAGATATCACTGCTCTGTGTCACGTGAAATTTAAACATGAAATGGCTTGAAAACGTGATGACTGTCTGTTTTTAGAGATTTCAGGTTGATGAAATGAAATATGCATTATAGTGCCTGTGACAGTTTACAGGGACTTTATGACGATGACCCGAAAAAAGTTAAGAACAGCTCAACATCAGTTCACAAATAAAAAACGAGTTTCTATTAAAGTGCAAATAACCCACCTTGTTGGCAGATGCTATTTACACTAACTCCATGCACCAATGTGTGATTACAAAGCATTACAAAAGATCATCTAATAACAGATGCAGTGGCGAAATGGTAAAGTATGTGTTGAAGTCATTTTTGATGCTATCTACTCAGTGTCATAAGACGGTGTGTATAGGAAACACGCAGGCTCACGGAGATCACAATAAACAGTCTTTTAATATTCCACAACGAAGAGTTCAAACACAGGAGGAGATTTCACACACTTACACATTGACGAGACCGGACGAAAAGCATTGCACAGGAGGGAACTAATAAAGGGGAGATAACGACATTCAGGTGAACTAAATGAACCAATCAATGAATGACAGAAATTAGGTAACACAGAGCACATGGGGAAGAAACCACAACAAACACAGTCCAGGGGCGTGACAGTACTCCCCCCTCCCGGGGGAGTACTGAAATAGATGGAAACTTGGGAGGAGGCTTGGGAGGAGGACGGATGCCCGGGAGGAGGACGAAAAACAGAGTTCAGGGAGGAGACAAGAGGGATCCGGAGCAGGAGGAAGAGCCAGGTGGCCACAGCCATGATGATGGCCCCCGATGGAGCTGACGGAGGGAGGAGCCATGAAGGAGGAATAGCCACCGACTCCAGGGGGCCGACCGACGGAGAGGCGATGGGCCAGGGTAACGGGGAGAATCCGGAGGGCCAAGGCGGAACAGATGGCACCGGCGACCGATGCGGAGGCGGGGATCCAGAAGGCCGCGGTGGAGCCGGAGCGACCGAGGACAGAGGAGGAGCTGGAGGGAAGGAGGAGCCTGACAGAGCCGGAGGGATGGAAGGACGAGGCGTAGCCGGAGGAATGGAATCCCGAGGCGGCGGATGGTCGACGACAGACCAAGGTGGAGCCGGAGGGACGAGGGAGCCCGGCGGAGCTGGTGGATTGATGGGCCACGGTGGAGAGGAGGGAGCTAGGAGCCATGGTGGAGCCGACGGGTCGAAGGGCCGAGGCGGAGTCCGGGACTCAGAGGCTGGAGGCAGAGATGAGGGATCCTCCAGCCATGATGCCGATGGAGACTGGCAGACCCGTGGCGAATCCAGCACGCAGATGTTGGGCTGAGGGTGAGCCGTGGGGCTGACAGGAACCAGCAGCGGAGTAGACAGGAAAGGGTGGGTGGGCAGGACCTTGTGACTATCCTCAGGGCTGAATTCAGGAGGATGCTCTTGAGGAGCGGGCACTAGAGTTTCTTGAGCCTCTTCTGGGCTGGACGGGACCAGCGGAGACGAAGGAGGGCTGGACGGGACCAGCGGAGACGAAGGAGAGCTGGACGGGACCAGCGGAGACGAAGGAGGGAGGAAAGGGGCAGGATCTAACTCCAGTTCTGTTTCCCAGTCAATTAAGTCTTTTTCCAGCAGCACTGTCAGCTCACCCTCAGCCATGGTGCAGTGGGCAGAGCTCCACTCCGCGCTCACGCTGTCACTGGCATTCTCCACCGTGGGGCAGGGCAGACGGTGAGGGGGGATCCGTTTCTCGCCAGTGTCCACTCCACGAAGGCGGCGAAGTCCGCTCGAGGACCATCTTCGGACGACAACGCTCTGCACGCGGTGTTCAGGCTGGCATTGTAGAACGCGTGTCGTCCGGAAACCTGACATTGTTTGCGATGGAAATGAACAATCTTGTATGGTCCTCGAGCGATTTCTCCCCCTGCTCCAGCATGAGGAGGAGAAATTCGGGGCTGTACAATGGATCCATGACGGGACAAAAAACAGAAAATAAAAACTGAATCAAAACGAAAAAGAAATGACGGGGAAACACGCCGCTTTATACTATTTTGGTCCAGTCTTCTGTCATAAGACGGTGTGTATAGGAAACACGCAGGCTCACGGAGATCACAATAAACAGTCTTTTAATATTCCACAACGAAGAGTTCAAACACAGGAGGAGATTTCACACACTTACACATTGACGAGACTGGACGAAAAGCATTGCACAGGAGGGAACTAATAAAGGGGAGATAACGACATACACCTGAACTAAATGAACCAATCAATGAATGACAGAAACTAGGTAACACAGAGCACATGGGGAAGAAACCACAACAAACACAGTCCAGGGGCGTGACACTCAGGTTCGAAACCGTGTTTTTTTTTTCTACCTTATCAAATCAGATATCACGTTGAAAAGGCATGTATTTTTTAATAGTAATTAAGGAAATAATTGAAAAGTTGAACTTAAAGTAGGTAATGTTAGGCTAGGTGTAGGGAGGGATTTATTGTCCCAATAAGGTGACATCCATTTAATAATTTGAATTAAAATTATAATTTACATTCAATATGTAATTATTACATAGTGTTTTATAATGTACTACAATACTGCAGATAATTGCCACTATTTGCAGTATAAATAGCAGAAAATTCTGCTAAGTGTAAATAAAATCTATAGCTATTTGCACTTAGTGTAAACATTAAGTGTAACAGTGACATAAATTATATACATGCATGCAGTGCCATGCACACCACTGACTTATTGGTATACATTTTACTTTTTGCAAAAAAGTTTCCACAGGTACATTTTCCCACAAGTACATCATAGCTTTAAACAAACGCTACACTTCTACTCTTTTCCCATTGGTCAAACAGAAACATTTCCCACCCCACACTGGTTGAGACAAGTTGCTGTTTTTGGGATGGTGGGGATCAAAACAGATTGCTGTTTTCAAAGTGTTTCAGAAATATATGCCATGACCTTCCGAAAGTTAGCCATGGTTTTGCTACAAATATGTAAGAAAAACATGGTTACTATAATTAATCTAAGGTAACCACAAATAAACCATGGTTTTGCTACACTAACCATAGTTTAACCATGGCATTTGTAGTAAAACTGTGGTTATATGTGGTGATACACATGGGTCGTGGTATATATTGTGAATATGCATTGAAGACGGGCATGGATGAGAAGAAATTGTTGAATAAAGTTGTTATTTTTGTTTTCTTGGTGCACAAAAGGTATTCTCATAGCTTCACAAAAATTAAGGTTAAACCAATGATGTCACATGGACTATTTTAACAACGTGCTTACTACCTTTCTAGGCCTTGAACATTCTAGTTGCATTGCTGTCGATGCAGGTTCAGAAAGCTAAAATATCTTAATTTGTGTTCCGAAGATGAACGTAGATATTACAGGTTTGGAACGACATGAGGGTTGAGTAATTAATGACAGAATTTTCATTTTGGGGTGAACTATCTCTTTAAGTATATTCGCAAATTGAAAAAGTAGGAAGGACGAAAACCTTTAGTTTGTGAGCTCTAACTCTTTAACACACAAAGAACAAGCTGCTATTGAGAAAAAAAAGAAAAGAAAGCTTAATTCTTTTGAGTGACCTGCAACAAATGGCAGCCACTAAAAAAAGGGGGTTGGAAAAATGTTCTCACCAGACATCATGGCAGACGAGGGACATTCCTGTTCATGATATCAAGCCTAAATTAGATTTCTTCCCTTTCTGATTTAATAAAGGTATTCCTGGTTGCGCAGGAGCACAGAGAGCGGGAGATGCGTGTGGACTTTCAAGTAGGTGCCGCAGTCCGTAATGAGGAAGTGGAGGATGGGGTGGAGGAGGAAACAGGATTCAACCACATACCTGTTCCCTTCATCCAGCTTTATCCGGGCCGGGGAGATTGCACCGGTGTTTAATAATCACCTCACATCCTGCTTGTTGAGCCACACATCTCAAATTGAGTTGAAATATGTTCATCCTTTAGACCGGTGAGGAGAGGCTGGATGATAACTGGGCGGTAAAAGTTCACACACATACACGCGGAAAAAGCCACACTGAACACCAATTAAAGATGATCTAAAATCAAAATGAGAAATCTGTTAGAATTCCCATTCGTCCACACCTTTGATGTCACAAAATTGGATCACAAGCTCCTGATGTTGCCAGTCCTGGTTATTGTTTTATTATGGGAAATCTCAGCTCACAGGCCTCTGAAATGCTTGAATGAACAAATCTGATTAAGGCTTTTGATTCAACTCATTCAGCCGCTGAGAACAAAATAAAATTGGATGTTATTTCATTGTAACATTCCATCAGACACATCACATTTCGCATGAAATTGAAACTAAGATGTGTGAATCTTGGACCATTTGAAAGCTTTACATAACAAGAATCAGAACGCTATGCCTCATCAGAACAGAAGTGCAGTGCTGCACTTCCACCTACAGGACAAAATCGTCACTGCGGGAGACTCCGGATAGTGTGATAAGAAATTCAGTGATAAGAAATTCATTTTTGGTATGTCTAAAATCTTTGCTATACCTACAGGATGATCTATCAGTTTTTATACAGTGCAGTTTTATACAGTAATGCTATTTTTTAAGACCTGTAAATTATTGACATGATAATAAAACTGCTGAAAACCTGTTGTACACGATCTACTAAATCCCTTTTGTCATTTGATTGATAGTTTTACTTTTTCAGCAGATCAAAAGGCCTTTTAGTACATCCACCTTCAGGTCATGCTTCACATGTCTCTTGAATTATTTTTTTATCTAAATGTAAGCATAACTTTGATATTATAATTAATATGTGACCCTGGACCACAAAATCAGTCTTAAGTAGCACAAATGGCCAAAAATACATTGTATGGGTCAAAACTATCGTTTTTTCTTTAATGCCAAAAATCTTTAATACTTAGGATATTAAGTAAAGATCATGTTCCATGAAAATATTTGGAAAATTTCCTATAAATATATCAAAACTTAATTTCTGGTTAGTTAATATGCATTTCTAAGAATTACATTTGGGCAACTTTAAAGGCGATTTTCTCAATATTTAGAATTTAAACCATACATCAGTGGAAAGCTTATTTATTCAGCCTATTTAAAAAAAAAATTTAAAAATAAATAAATCAAGGCTGCATTTATTTGATCAAACATACAGAAAAACAGTAATATTGCTAAATGTTATTACAATATAAAATAATGGGTTTTTTTGTTTGTTTGTTTTTAATATAATTTATTCCTGTGATGCAAAGCTGATTTTCATCAGCTGTTACTCCAGTTTTAAGTGTCACATGATCTATCAGAAATCATTCTAATATGCTGATTTATTATTAGAATTATCAACGTTGGAAACAGTTGCCAAATTTATTTATGATTTTTTTTTTTTTGCAACCTGTGATTCTTTTTTTTTTGATTATTTGATGAATAAGAAGTTAAAAAGAACAGCATTTATTCAAAATATAAATCTTTTCGAACAATGTAAATCTATCCTATTACTTTTTATTAATTTAACACATCCTTGGTGAATAAAAGTATTAATTTCTTTCAAAAAAAAGACTAACCCCAAACTTTTGAACAGTAGTGTATATTGTTAGAAAACCTTTCTATTTTAAATAAATGCTGTTCTTTTTAACCTTTAATTGATCAAAAAAAAAATACTGAAAAAATATCACAGATTCCAAATATATATATATATATATATATATATATTAAGCAGCTCAACTGTTTCCAGCACTGATAATATATCAGCATATCAGAATGATTTTTGAAGAATCATGTGACACTGAAGATTGGAGTAATGATTCTGGAAATTCAACTTTAATTACAGATATAAATTAAATTTTAATGTATATTAATGTAGAAAAACATTGATTTACATCGTAATAATATTTCACAATATTTATTAATTTTTTTATTTTTATTTTTTTTTTCTTTTGATCAAGAGAAAACAGCCTTTATAAGCATAAGAAACTTCTTTAAAAAACATTAAATGAGAGGGTGTGTCCAAACTTTTGACTAGTAGTGTATTTTAGGATGAACATTTACTAGACTGAAGTAACTTAAGGTTATTTATTATTTTTTAGAAAAATCATGTTAAAATGACAAGTATCAAATATGAAACATTCGGTTTTTGAGAAATGTTTATCTCTCGATCATCACTGTATTGCATTGCATTTTATGTTTTGCCCCCACAATAAAAACTACAGAGCTTTGATCACAAAACTAAGCATATAAATAACATCTTACAAAGACATATTACTAGAATACATAGAGTGACAACTGATATTTTTATGCATTTTATGTAAGTAGTCTGCTATACTGTTCTTAAGACCTCACAAGATATAAGAATTAAAGTTTTCTCCGTTTGGGCCTTTGAATAAAATTGAGATCATAATATATGACTAGTTTTACAATTCAGTGAAATTAGCCTTCGTCTCCTCATTAAGCTGGGATATTAAATTACATTACTTTGAATTGCTGTATGTTTCATTTTTTAATTAAAAGAAAATGCACCTCACTTTTAAGGGCAAAATGCAAATTTTCTTGTTAGTCTTTTTAGCAATATATCTAATATAATCGTCTGCACAGCAGTACTAACTAAGGCTGGAATATATATCTATTTATTCACCTCCCTCTACTTTCTCAAATCAACCCTGTGATCTGTGTTAATTAAAGTGATAAAATCCTCAAATAAACGAACTAATGACAGTGCTGACCGCATATTAATTTTATTTTATTAACTGAATGAATTAAACTTTAACCCCCTGTGGCAAACCTAACGCAAATGTTTACCTCCCACAAAAATTAACATGATCAGCTATAAATAACTGCCTCCAAGTCTTTCTCAAAACATTTAATCTACATGATTAAAATAAACACTGCACTAGGTGGATTTAACTTAGAGCTGCTGAACTTAATGTTTTTAAAAAATGACTTTGCCAGTGATATAAAAGACACCGAATAGAGTGGATACATAATATAAATGTGCCCTTGTTTTATGTAAGACCACTTCTGTCTCTGAGGTCTGCTACAGTTCTATTTAGCAGTACAGAGCTTTAGTTAGTGGCTTTTAGTTGATCGTCTTTTCTCTGTTTCATTATTGCAGATAGTGAGCTATTTGATTCAAATTACAATGTTTTTGATACTATGAATGAATGTTTGTGTGTATGTACATATAGACCACCTCTACAGGTCTGTATGGGAGTATAAACTACTTTATTGGTCAGAGGAGAACTGACCCCCCGACTGAGCCTGGTTTCTCCCAAGGTTTTTTTTTTTTCTCCATCTGTGTCACAGATGGAGTTTTGGTTCCTTGCCACTGTCGCCTATGGCTTGCTCAGTTGTTTTGCATTATTGATATATTACTTTCCTATTTGATACTGTAAAGTTGCTTTGACACAATTTGTGTTGTAAAAAGCGCTATATAAATAAAGCTGACTTGACTATGAGTGACCTGTTGGTCCATTCAATGCGGTTGGAAAGCAATCTGGTATTACGTTCTATTACTATCAGGGGTCTATCAGGGGTTTAGGCCCTAGAATCAAAAGTCCTATAATGATACATTTGGCATGTGATAAAATTGCAGTAATGTACTATTTCAGTTGTATGTATTTTGCTCCATGACAGTTACATAGTAAATCAACAGCTCTTCCTGCTAAAACGACCAAAGCTGGCTATGTTTCTCAAACAAGCATCAACAAGAAGAAGTACATGAAGATGGCCTTCATGTACTGCTGGTACATGAAGGCCATACTTTTCTAGTGTTCTTCTTATACACTGCATTGAAATTGGGTCATGGGGTCAACTTGCAAGTCTTTGGCTGTACATTGCTGGTTTTTCTCAGTTGCTCTGATCAAACATTTTATGATATTGTGCTTTTATGTTCAACACCCTCAAAGGTTTTCCGGTACAGCATATTTTAAACCAAGGGAGTATGGCTGCCATCTGTGTTTCTACAAACTATTCATGTCTTGGAAATCTTCATGTAGCCTTAGACTTTCTAATATAATAAAAATATTTATTCTCTATAGCTTTTGTGAGAGCTCTCTCAACTTTAGCACATACATGGGCTACATGTATCTGTGTGTAACAGCTCAAGCTAATTCTAAATCTTTTATTGTGTTTTACGGCAATTTTGTTACCTGCCATTAAAATAAGTGACTTAAAAAGAGCACTGTTAAATAGGGGTTGAATAATATGAATGAATATGTTATTAACAAATCCTATAACTCAGAAACATTACATTATATATTTACATTATCACTTTTAATATTCCAGTAAACTGCTGTAGATACATTTTTTTTTAAATCCTGAATCTCAGAAAAACTTGTATTTGTAAAGTGCAACTGTGTGTGGCATACAGCTCTCTCTCTCTCTCTCTCTCTCTCATTCTATATATATATATATATATATATATATATATATCTGCATACTGTAATTTTAAACTGTAATAATATTTCACAGTATTACTGTTTTATTGTATTATTTATCAAATTCAGCTTTGGTGAGGCTTCTCAAATAATACATAATCTTACCAATCCAAAAAATTGAATATAACATAAAAAGACCAGCAATATAATACCTGGTACTTACTAAATATAAATAAGCTGATCTGATGTCAGCCACTAGGAGCAGCAGAGTTCTTCTGTCTCTGAGAACTGTCACATGAAAGAGTCTGCTTGTATGGTCAAGGGGTCAAGGTTTGGCTGTTACTTAACTGTCTACCTGGGAAAAAAAAGCCCTGTGACTAATAACAGAGCCACAGGAAAATTACATGATGGCAAAGAACTGGTCCAAAATTCTTCACAGACCACATTTACTGAATTCCACATAGCTGTTGCAGCAGGAATTCAGCAATAAATTGTAAGTTAATTACCTTAATCACATTTTATAACAAGTTGTAAATAAATTTACCAAATGTAAATGTAGCTTAATAGCAGCACTGAATACGGCTGTGCAGCCAGTGGTTAAATTGCACTAATGCTGTCCTTACTCCATGCTGCTCATGTATTTCTTGTGAATTAAACAGCCAGAACAGCCCGTAGCAAACATGAGACAATTTCAGTGTGCATAGCCAATTTGAGCATGCGCAGGGACATGCATCCTAATGTGCACAAGCGTTTGTTTAGCTTTTAAAGGAAAGTTGGTAAAGTATCACGTCTTTTTTTCTTTAACATGTTGCCCTTTTTTATTATAGTAGCAGGAGTTTTACCTGAATGTTGGTGGAGAACCTCACCATCAAGTCAGTCAGCAGCTGGAACTAATGCATATGTTTCATAAAGAGATGAGACTGATATGCTGTTCCTTTCACTTCATGGAGATCTTGGAAATAAAGAAGAACAGGATTTAGAGATCATGAACTTGAACTTGCTTAGTGGTTTTTAAAATTGCACAGCATATCCTCAGAGATTCAGTTACAGAGAAGGATGACACTTGCTCACCAACAGATCCTCTGCGGTGGAATGGGTGCTGTCAGAAAGTCCAAAAAGCTGATAAAAAACATCACAATAATCCACACAAGTAAACCACACGACTCCAGTCCATCTGTTAAAATCATAGTTCACCCAAAAATGAAAATTATTGCATGTGTGGTAGTGTTGCGAATGTGCATCTAAGACTGACAGGGAAGAGAAGAAATTGTTGAATAAAGTCATTATTTTTGTTTTCTTAGCACACAAAAACGTATTCTTGTAACTTCATAATATTAAGGTTGAACCACTGATGTCACATGAACTTTTTAATGATGTCCTTACTACTGTTCTGGGCCTTGAACATGTCAGTTGCACTGCTGTCTAAGCAAATTCAGAAAGCTTTGGGTTTCATCAAAAAAAATCTTCATTTGTGTTCCAAATATGAACAAAGGTCTTATTGTTTGGAATGACACAAGGGTCATTAATGACAGAATTTTCATTTTTGGGGAAACTATCCCTTTACAAAGAAGTGCTCTGCTGTATTTTAGTGGAATAAAGTGATTATTTTGATAGTTACATTATTAATTATTAATTAGTCCACTTATTTGACCTGTAATAATATCCATAGAGAAGTGGGGAGAAATTGAAAACTTGCTGATGAAGCCAATCCTATATTTCCCTGCATGCTGGCAATACTGTAGAGAGAGCAGACACAGTAAGGCACTGCATAGTCAACTTACACAAAAAAAAAAGTGTCAACCAAAATCCAGGGAAGCTGCTGAGAAAAGAACTATAGCGAACATAAAAAATGCATGTCTCTCTCTCTTTGTTTTTTTTTTTTTTTTGTCTCGACTATGTTTCCTAGAGGAATATGCCAAAACAGTGAGGGTGAATGTAACAGTCCTTCAAATGACTCTTGGATGACTTTTAAAACTCATATCCTGCCTCACAGCTGACCAGGTCCAGCAGCACTGGCTCCAAAAGCCACGTGCCCTGGAGTGATCATATGCTCGCCTGGCTGTGGCTCGTAAACAACATAACTGACCTGCGGTGTGTTTTTCTCCAGGCAGAGTTCCAGGGAACAATGCCGCATCCATACAAAACTGCATTTGTTGCAGCAAGACATTGCATTACACTGAAAACAAAAACAAGTAGCCTTAGGTTTATCAGATTTAAACACAAGAAAATGCAGCTGAAAATGGCATTGAATGCATCCCAATAATACTGTCTTTTCAAATACTCTAATAACTGACAGAATAAAATGCAAGATTTAAAATAACTTTTCACACCTAATCTATTGACATTAAATATCTATAGAGATATCCACCTTATTCTTCAACGCGGAAGTAAGACTTCTGGTTCATTAGCCACTACAGAGTGTTTCACTTAACTGAACTGAAAGAAACTTGCATATTTTGCTGATTATTGCTGCTGAAAATGGTCAATTATTGTTTTGAGCTGTACTAATCGGTCAGTGGTGCATTTCCCAAAAGCATTGTTAGCTAACTATGATCGTTAGTTCCACTGAACTCTATTGGTAACGATGGAACTTGTGACCATAGTTGCTTTTGGGAAACGCACCCCAGACCGGGAAAAACATTTGAAGTAATATAGACTAGGGGTGGGTGATTTGGCTTTAAAATTATATCACAACATTTCAAGAATATTTGCGATAATGATATTTTTCACAATATAGAAAAAAATATGGAACAATGTTTTATTGGTGATTGCAGCTGGTAGGCAGCACCATTCATTAGTGCAAACAAAATGAAGGGCATTTCCCTTTCCACTGAGCTACTGTCATCGATGAAAGACTAAACACTGCTTTTAAAAATAAAATAAAAATGCTAGCAAAACTTAAGTAACAGTTGCATGTTTTTTTGGATCACCATCAGATAAGGTAAAATATCAGTGCTGAAACTGTTGCATTTCCTGGAATTCTTTGTGCAAACACAGAGACTAATTTGCGTGCTTTGGGGAGTCGCTCTCTAAACGAGGGGTATTAAAATTGCTATTGAATGCACGTGCGCCTTTTACTTTCAGTTTCATTTTAACGGTCGTGGGAAACTCGGCGGTGCTGAGCGTACATTCGGTATGATATGGTGCACCCCTAATAAAGACTGCCAAAAGTTAGAACAAATCAAGGAGAAGAGTGCAAAAAACGGTCTGAGGTAGAGCTGATTTTTTTTTTTGGGTTTGTGCAGTAAATGAGCGGTTATGTGATGTGTTTCAGTTAGCGCGAGAAAGATGTGAAAATGGATGCTGAGGAGGTAAAACGGAGGCTTGTCTCTGGCGATTAAGTTTTGGTTACACCAAGCAACTATGCATCCGGGCCAGCACCATCAGTGAACGCAGGTGTTTTGTTTTTTTTATACCAATACAACTTCAATACCATGAATTTAAAATGTTAAGAAAAAGCGATCGTCTCACAAAAAACAACATTTTATTACTCTCCCAACTCACCTCGGTTCAAAGCATGATCAATCTTTCCCCGCACAGCCGCACTTCCATTTACATCAGTTTGGCTTATCTGATAGATATTCACTAATAAATTACCACTAGCCTATGTCAAAATATATGTCTGGTACTCAGGAAAGAAAAAAAAAAAACAGAAAAGAAGAAGAACGGGACAAACACAAAGGTAATGTGATATAATGAATGATGATCATATAGATGAGGTAAAAGTTTGTGAACAAACTTTACGTTGGTCTATAGTCTAAAACAGTGGTCTCAAACTCAATTCCTGGAGGGCCGCAGCTCTGCACAGTTTAGCTCCAACCAGCTCCAACTCACACCTGCTTGGAAGTTTCTAGTTACCCTGAAGAGCTTGATTAGCTGGATCAGGTGTGTTTGATTAGGGTTGGAGCTAAACTGTGCAAAGCTGTGGCCCTCCAGGAACTGAGTTTGAGACCAATAGTCTAAAAGTTTAAAATAGGGTAATAACACATACACATCTGGAGTTCCAGTGATCTGAGATTTTTCGTGTCACATGATAACATGTTTTTTACGCTATAGTTTTGTAGTATTTGGGTATTTATGATTTTTTTTATGTTTAGCTTTATTCAACATCAAGAAGATCCGACCCTTTCTTTCAGAACATACTTCACAACTCCTTGTTCAAGCTCTTATTCTGTCCAGACTGGACTATTGCAATGCTCTTTTGGCAGGTCTTCCAGCCAGCTCTATCAAACCTTTACAATTAATCCAGAATGCAGCGGCAAGACTAGTTTTTAACGAGCCGAGAAGGACGCACGTCACTCCTCTCTTCATCAGTCTGCATTGGCTACCAGTAGCTGCTCACATTAAATTCAAGGCATTAATGTTTGCCTACAGAACCACCACTGGCTCTGCACCCCTTTACCTGAATTCATTACTTCGGACTTATGTGCCCTCTAGAAGCTTGCGTTCTGCAAGTGAACTGCGCATTATTGTGCCATCCCAAAGAGGCACAAAATCACTTTCACTGACTTTCTCATTAAATGTACCCTCCTGGTGGAATGACCTGCCCAACTCACTCCGAACAGCTGAGTCCTTAGCCATCTTCAAGAATCGGCTAAAAACTAATTTAACCCTCTAACTCTAGCACAGTCTTTTCTAATTCTATTCTTTAAATTATGCTCTTTTAGATTTGTACTCTATCCATTTACTTACTACTTGTTTTCTCTAAAAAAAAAAAAAAAAAAAAAAAAAAAAACCTAACACTACTAACACTAGTTTTTCTCTCTTTACAATTAACAAAGCTAACACTAGCAATTTTTTTTTTGCACCCTCAGATTCCAGATTTCCAAATAGCTGTGTCTCGGCCACATAATGTCCTATCTTAACAAAAATACTTCAATGGAACGCTTATTTATTCAGCTTTCAGATGATGTATAAATCTCAGTTTCAAGAAAAACTGACACTTATGGCTGGTTTTGTGGTCCAGGGTCACATTTACTTTGAAGATTAAACAGTATAGTAACATTACTGTATGATGGAGAAATGTTCAAACAAAACTGTATTTTGTGAAGGAATACCAGATGTAATTATTTTTGCTGTTTGTGTTTAATTTATAGGCTAATGCGACTTATAGGCAACACCTATATTTTTATAGTTTCACTGGAAACAATTTAAAACAAGGTTAATTTTCCCTAACTGACATTAGCAAAAATAATAAATACTACACGTGTATTGTTTGTTGTTAGTTCAAGTTAGTTAAAACATTCACTAATGTTAACAAATTATACCTTATTGTAAGTGTTACTATATCACTATAATCATCTCTTTTAAGAAGAAAATGAAAAACACCCAATAGTCACACATAATGGTAAATCCATTTCTCTCTTCAGATGCCCTTTTGAAAAATCAAGCCATGCAGTTTCTGTGTGAATGTTTGAACACAATGATTATTGGTGGAATGGGCTGTGAGGCAAGGGACGCCAGGTAAAATCTTGCCTAGGGCAGCAAATTGGCAAGGGCCGGCCCTGTTTCAGCTGCTATTCATCGGCGCGTTGAGGTCGGATTGTTGGAGAGAAGTGACGAAGCAAATCCCAACGGAGCCTTTATCTTAATTTTGCTATTGCCAAATACCCATCTTAATTTAGAATTTATCTTAATTTAAGGGCAAGAATTTTGACAACATTTGTGTTTGTTCTTATCATTAATTAGCAGAACAACATATTCAGTAGTATATTAACCATGCAATTCATGCTGTTGTTTACAACAGAGTATTGCCAATTTGGCAGCGCATTTCGGTAACCAAATCATGATGTAAGTGAAAACCCTCTATAGGAAAATAATGAGAAGCATAACAACGTGCAGTAAATGGTAAATCTGTTTGCACTACAAACTAGTGTATTCATAATTAGGATAATACATTAAAATAATATGATAAGACAGGCACACTAATTTTGCACAGATAAAAATAGCGGGAGACGGATGAGACTGTAAGTTAGACACATCAAATTTACAAATGACAGCACCCACTCTAACGGGAAAAATAAGATGGATATAGTGTTCAAAAGTTTGGACTCAAAAATAAAATATTACAATTTTATAACAATTGTCTTTGAATTTAATGATTTCACAGATGAATACAAAGTTTAAAAGCATTAAAATGCTAATCTTTTGTAACTGCTACCTTTAATCAAAATAATGCATCCTTGCTGAATAAACATTAATTTATTCAAAAACAAATCTTACTGTTTATCCCGCCTCAGCGTTTGTCCTGCTTCTTGATGTTCGTTTACAATTCAGAAATTTTAATTAAAGCTTCTTTTAAGCAAATGCTATCATCAGTCACATACCAAGCCGCTGCCAGGAAGTCGACCAGCGTCACAACGGACATCACTTGTACGTTCAGGCTCAAGGGAGCGTATTTCCATCAACACATTCAGTTCCCACTGCTCACGAGCTGCTTGAAACTACACGGTCTGAACATTAGTTGTCAACATGAACTCAGCGTTGCTCATTGAATTAATATTCAAAATTAGTCGGCCTAAGCGAAAATCTCATCAACGTGTCACGAGCATGATTATAAACTGCTCACTGATTGACAGTTCCAGCTTTTAATTATGCAAATCAAATTTTACACACGGTTTTCAGCGAATTAAGCAGATGTTGAGCTGTAGCATTTATTCACACTGCATATACGATGGGGACATATACTTAAACCCATTTTTTTTTACTCTTAAAATGTAGCGAACCATGATTAGATGGTCCTTTTTTTTTTTTTTTTTTTTTTGACGTGACTGGATTATAATTCTACTCGACTTTTCTAAACACACATTCAGACTCTTTCATACCAAATGTTTGACAGTGTATGTGTTTTGGAGTCTATTTAAAGGTGTGTAAAGAGTCAATGCACATATACACGTTCCTCAGTAAGCCTTAATCTGATTTCACAGTGCATACAGATGAGGGCAGTATTGTGCAGAGGATGTGCTGTCCAACAGAAAGATTTTAAATCACACTTTTAAATCACTCTTTATAACAGGGCATGCAGCATGACATTAACACAAGGCTTTTCTGTTCTTTTCTGGCATTTTCTAGAGGTAGCCTATCACTTTTTTAACGTCAGGAGTTCTCATAGATGCCTTTAAAGATGGTGCCTTTGGCTAGTTTTGTAATCCTTGCAGCAAGTGATAAGAATGTACTCCCAGATAGGTTTAACACATTTTACCATGTTTAAATTCCACGCAGCAGAATCTAAAATTAGTGCAGAAAGTACAAAAAGTCGGATTCTGTCAGTGCTTACTATCACAAAAAACAGCAGAAACACATCTTAAAATGTCAAATTTATATATATATATATATATATATATATATATATATATATATATACATATATACACACACATACACACACACACACATAGGTGCAGCTCAAAAAATTAGAATATCGTGAAAAAGTTTACTTTTTTATTGTAACTTATTTCAAAAACTGAAACTTTCATATAAAACCATGGCATGCTTAGGGGTCTCTAAAGTTAATGGAACGAGGGGAGGCACGCCTCCGCTGTGACTTTACCTGCGGGTGTCACTGTTACAGGTGACTTTTAGACTTTTAATGTTATATTTAGTCATATTTGCTCTGTTTTATTTTTGTAATATTAGTTATTTTCTCATCCAATTTTAAAGAGAGGAGACACTGCCTTCCTTGCCTCCTCGGAGGGAACGCCCCTGATGCACACACTACCAGTCAAAAGTTTTTGAACAGTAAGATTTGTAATGTTTTTTTTTTTTTTTAAAGAAGTCTCTTCAGCTCACAAAGCCTGCATTTATTTGACCCAAAGTACAGCAAGAACAGTAAAATTCTGAAATATTTTTATCATTTAAAATAACTGTTTTCTATTTGAACATATTTTAAAATGTAATTTATTCCTGTGATCAAAGCTAAATTTTCTGCACCATTAATCCAGTCTTCAGTGTCACGTGATCCTTCAGAAATCATTTTAGTATGCTAGATACTAATTATTATCAATATTTAAAACAGTTAAGTACATTTTTTTGAGGATTCTTTGATTAATACAAAGATCCAAAGATTAGCATTTATCTGAAATAAAAAGATTTTGTAACATTATACATTATAACTTATACACTATAATTTTGGAGTTAGTAAAATTAGAAAACAATACTAAAAAGTAATACTTTTATTTATCAAGGATGCTTTAAATTGATCAAATTAAAGACATGTAATATTGCAAAAGACTTATTTTTTAGATAAATGTTCTTTTTCTGAATTTTCTATTCATTAAAGAAACCTGAAAAAAATCTGCTCGGCTGTTTAAATAATAAGAATTGTTTCTGAGCAGCAAATAAGAATATTAGAATGATTTCTGAAGGTTCATGTGACTGGAGTAATGATGCTAAAAAGCAGTTTTGAAATCACAGGAAAAAATTACATTTTAAAATATATTTAAATAGACAAAGGTTATTTTTAAGAACAAAAATATTTGCTCTACTTTGGATCAAATAAATGCAAAAAAAAAAAAAAAAAAAAAACAATCTTACCATTCAAAAACTTTTGACTGGTATAGTGTACAAATGTTTTTACAATAGCTTTCCATAGAATAAAATAATTGTGAGTAACCCTAAGTTTTCCAAAAAAGAGTGGTATTTTTTGGTCCATTTTAACATCATTTATTAATTATTTCTGCATGTTTCCCTTATATTTTAAGCAGAGTGGAAAATGCAGCCCTAAATACATGACAAGCTTAAAATAACCTTACAGACAAGCTGACATTTGCAAGTAGATAATGTCACATTGCTAATGAGGCGTAATTTCAAAGAAATGTGACCCTGTGTTGCAGTGCCATTGTCTATAAAAAGTACAGTATCTATATTCAGATAATACCCGTAGTAATGAGTCTACAAAGTGGAATTCTTGCTCTGCTTTTAAGGTCTCATTAAACGTCAAACTTACTCAATTGCACCAGTGCAGTGAAGAAAAAGATGCAAATTCATGGGTTGACCACTGGGAGCAGTAGCGCCTGTCCATACACCACAGCAGATGTGCCAATGACCATCCATCTTCTGAACGCATTCCCATTTCTCCCACTTTTTGGCATGCAGCATCTGCAGTGCTGAAAGTGTAGCACCCTAAACGTGTGGAAACCAGGAGAAGAATTATTCAAGAAAAGAATAAAAACATTATTAAAGTTATAACGTCTCATTTCAGGCTATAATTGAGAGTCACGAGGCAGAACGAAGCAGAATAAAGAGTCGTAAAGCCTTAATTTTGTAATATTGTGGCAATTACGGAGGAAAGCTATGATGGAAACAGCAATCTGATTGTCTTAGATGATGGATGGGCTTATTTCAGAGTGATCTAGATTGCGGTAAACCTATGATTAAAACCTAAAGCGTGTAAAGAGAGTTTTTTTTTTTTTTTTTTTAAACAAAAGTCTAATATGAACAGTCCCTCTCTGTATGACTTTGTTTGATGAATAATAATGCGCTCCTGATTTTGGACTTAAGCTGCATTTTCTTCAGTCATTCATTCATGTGATTCTTTATTCATAAAGTTTTTTGTTTTTTTTTTTCTCGAAGAATGATATCTAAACAAAAGTCTGGTTTGCATGCAGAGAAGACCACTGCTCCTGTATATGAGAAAACACAATGACCCATTCAGGAAACATCCTCCATATCTTGCACAGCAGAAAGCGAGCAGGATAGATTGTCCCTGCAATTGTAATTAATCCTAAGGGAAACATTTGGGAGAGCTGTACTTCCAATTATCACACTTAATTTAGCCCAGGGAATCTAATTTGGGAAATCTATTTACAGAGATACACAGACTCCTTCACTCTCCACAAAGGGAAATCCAGCTACTCCAATGAAAAAAAAAAAATGACTTTGAAAGAGTCATGAAAGCACAGCCAACTGTTATTAGCTCCTGACAAAGTACCAGTCATTCATGCATTTTCAATATAAAGTTCACACTGAATAGAGCTGCTGTGAATTAGCTTGAGGCATTTTTAAACAGGGTCTTCCAAAAAAACACAGCTAGGCCTTTCAAAATGGTAATACCTTAAAATTTCAACATGTTTTTGGCTTAAACAGCTAGGTGGTATTGTGAATTGAGAATGTATTGCCTGTCATGTATTATTGTATTATTTATTTTAAAATGCCACTGAGCTGTCACTGAACATTGCATCTTTTTTTTTTTCTTTATATTGTGCTATTTTAGAGTCATAAAAACATGTTTAGTTTGTGCTCAGCTTTATTGTTTTCTTCTGTTTGAATTTTGGACAAGTATGACAGATGCTACTTCAAGGAAAAAATACATAAAAATGTTCCTTCGTAGAAACATGCCGTATTGTTGTATTATATTCTATGCTGCTCTATTGCATCATGCTGCAGGAATACAATACACAGCAAATGCGATTGTAGACTTAAAACAGAATAACACTGAAGTTCTTGAACTCATACAGTGATTATATACATCAAACTATCATAATACAGCTCTCAAACTCAAATTCTTAATCTATTTGTTTGGGAGAGCTCCCAGATACCATGTGGTAATGGTGTCTCTTTTCTGCTCTAGTAGTTCAAATTTCTTCTTGCCCTGCCAACCACATCAATGGTCCCAACACCTGTCAAGTTTCCTTTACAAAAGATATCCAATCTTTAGATAGGATTATTGAGAAGGTTTTATTATTTTGTAATTTTCTTTAAATATTTTGAATATTATTTATACTTAGCACATGTCTGTTTCACGTCAATTTCATATGTAATATGTATACGAGTAACTGTTAATAAGAAGAACAATGGAAATTCATTCAAAATTATATTTAATTTTAAGCTTGATCAAGTGTACAGTTTACATCCCCTTTCAGAATCCAAAATGTATTTTTTTTTTTTTTTTTACCAAAATGAGAAGGATCATACAAATTGCATGTTATTGTTTATTTAGTACTTACCTGAATAATATATTTCACATGAAAGATGTTTACATATAGTCCACAAGAGAAAATAATAGTTGAATCTATAAAAAAAAAAATAATAATAAAAAAAAAAAAAAACACCCTGTTCAAAATTTTGATTCATTTTTGTGTATTTGAACCCTTTCCTACAATGACTGTATGATTTTGTGATCCATCTTTTCATACTTAGGACAACTGAGGGACTCATATGCAACTATTACAGAAGTTTCAAACACTCACTGATGCTCCAGAAGGAAAAACAATGCATTAAGAGCCAGGGGTGTAAACTTTCAAACTGAATGAAGATGTGTACATTTTTCTTATTTTACATCATATTTTTTTCATTTAGGGCAGGTGCTGTCCAAGTATTTAAAGTGCACTTTTTTTTTATAATACAAAATGTTTAGTACATAAGTACAGGATTTGGGATGCACTTATGGAAACAGGAACTGAGAGCCATGACAGTGATCTATTTATATATATACTATATTTACTTAGTTAATAAGTAAACTTGCATGACCGGATCACTATAAATGTAGCAATAAATACATGAATATCAGTTATAAATTGTATTGGAGATATCCATTATGTACAGAGTCAAGTTTAAGCTCCAGCTCAAAGTTCATCTGCAACTGATACAAAGTTTCGTCCTTCTTAGTTAACGTTTACACACCAACAAACTTCCTCTTCCACTTTCTCTCTCTACCGCAAGTGGTAAATGCTGTAAACTCTGCCTGAAGGATTGCTTGCTAATTCTGCTTGGAGAAGGTGAGACATTCTATTCCTCATTATCATATTTTTCATAGTGAGGGATTCAAAGAGCTTTACATGGTGGCTCCATTTCAAAGCGCAATACAAACTGTTAAAGAGATATATGTTATGTACATTCCAATTTAATACGTTGCTGTCAGCATGTGCATTTGTATGCATTTGCCATATTCTTTGGTATGCTTTTCATTTTTGGTAATCACATACTGAATTGGCATCGAGTAAGATGACAAAATGCATTGCTTCATAGTATTTGTTTCATAAATTCAACTTAACAACGTGGATGTATAAGAAAATATTTTTGCAATGTAATTGCTCATATTTTCGTTTCATTTTCAGGAAAACTGCTGAACGAAACAATTTTGTTTTGTAAATACAGGACCGATGGCAATTGAAAAGGGTATGGTACACACAATACAAAAGGAACTACAAACTCAAAACTCAAGTATACTTGAGAATTCTTGAGTTCGAGAAGTTCAGTGAAAGGCCATTGAAAAAGAGAAATAGAAACACAGAAAAATAAATACTCACAGCATATGCTAGTCTCATAAAACAATGACTATGCTTCGCATTCAGCTTTTAAAGAACCACCTGAGAGTCCTTAACCTATTATTAACGTTTAATCCATTATTCATTCTTTGTTTGAATGAAACAGGGACTTTGCCCTTTCAGATAAGCCCATGAAAAATTGTCTTCTGCACATTTATTGCATTGTATTTAGTCGTTAGTCTTATCTACATTTATGCGACCTGTTTCACCCACATGTCAACATCATTGTGTTACTGATGATTGAAAACTGATAAATAGGTAGACTTCACCCTGAAAACAAATACTGGCAAGTAAAGGCATAACTCAGAAAAATCTGCAACAGAACATGTGACAGCTGTTAACTGTCTTTCATTTCCAGTGACAGATATCCCTTCGGATAATGTGTATGCTTATGCATTATCAAAAACCCTCACGAAGGTCTCTTCTCCTGTGACGGTGGGTTTATATTCAGAATGTCAAAACAGAATCAACATGGTCCTCAAGAATATTGAGGGTGAGTGTGCATACTTTTCAGTTATAAACTGTATTGAAGATATCCATTAACTGAGAAGGGCGGAACTAACTGACCCTTCCAGATGTCAACCAAAAGACACTTCTTCATCTCTATCTTATATTTTTCAGTTTACATGAATCAAGAGGCCAAAAGAAGAGAAGAGAAGTACACTAAGGGAGCAAAGCCTCGCTCAATTACACCATCTATTTCTGATGTGCTCTCTTTAATCTTACGGCTCCTCTTCTATCGGCCTGTGTGGACGGAGCAAAACCAGAACACAAAGAACATTCGTTATATGTTTGTGAGGTTCAGCGCATGGCATTTTGCAGGCAGTGACCTTCTCTGGGCAGGACTAGTAATGCAGTTGACCAAGGCGATTCAGAACAACTTTGGTAAGCTCCAGCTGGGCCTCTTCCGAATTGCCCAACATGATGAAGAGAAAGATGGAGGGAAGAAGAAGATTGAGGATATTTCAAAGCACTGGAGGTCCAAAAAGTTGGGCTGTATCCCCATTTGGGCACTAATACTCATAGGTTTCATTGGTTCGCTCCTTATTCTGGTTCCTCTCATCATATTTGGATTTCCTGATCTGAAGAAACACCAAGAAGGAGAAAAAGTTGAGGATCCAAGTGGTTATGGTGCACTGGAAGGTATCGCCATCGCTGTACTTGGTGTTCCTGCAGTTGGAGCTTTGCGATTTATATTATTGTTGTTGAAGAACCTCATCTTCAACCAGGACCTCAAAATTAGACAAGGTCTAGACAACAAGAAGGTAAGTCAGCAGCTGGGACTAATGCATGAAGTTCGGAAGGAGATGAGACTGCTGTGCTGCTTCATCTACTTCATGGAGATCTTCGAAAGGAGGAGGATCAGGGTGGTGTTAGAGATCACAAACTTGGACCGCTGCACTCCAAAAAAAATCGTAGGGGTTTTGGATGCCATCAACATCCTCCTATCTGATGATGAGAGCCCATTCATTTCTGTGCTTGCTGTAGATCCGGAAGTCCTGGTAGGACAGGTCCAACAGGCAGAAGACTGTCTAAGCAAAAGAGACTCTGCATATGACTTTCTAGATCGTATAATCACACTGCCCTTCACTGTACCTCCGCTATCGGATGTTTCAAAATCTATCGTCTTTGGAAACATTGTCCGTGGTCAGTCTGAGATGCCTGAAGACATTCCTCTTGAGGAGACTGGAGCACTGGCTGCAGGATGTCCTGCAACTTCAGTTTCTGTTGAAGATGAGTGTTCTGTAAAGTACAGTGAGACTGAAGAACAAGCCATTCCTTTGATTGCAAAAAAAGGAAACGTTGAAACCTTCGCTGCAGCAGAACTCAATCTAGAAGAAGTGGATAAGTTAACTGAGTCTGCATTTTCATACATCTCCTCAAGAGACAAAAGCAAACTTCAAACTTACATATCTGGAGACACCATGTCCATGAGACGAGTGATTAACTCCATTCGAGTAACTATTATGATTATGGAGACCCGAAAGCTGGAGCCTCCGCCTCCAGACAAAATTGCTGCATGGGTGGTTTTGGCGGACCTCTGGCCTTGCAGGTTAAGTTGGATTCTTCAGTGCGTTGAAGATGACCAACAGAGTGACGAGATAGACGGATCATTCTGTGCTGCTGATAATACCAAGACATTATGGGAAGTGTTCAATTACAATAGCCTGGAGCTCTGCATCATTGGACATACAGTGGAGAACTTTCTGGAAAGAGACGGGGACCCTGAGCTGTTTGAGGTTTTCCTTAGGAAAGACTTCAAGTTCACTGTAGGGGAGTTGGAAATGTTTAAGCTTTGCACAGTGAACTTAAACTACTCCATTAAGAACGAGCTGGCTAGGGTCCGTGGGAGCCGCAGACTCAAGAGAGCGGGGAGAAATGCTTTCCTGTCCCTCTCATCACGAACTGTAATGAACATGAAAACAGAAGCTATCTGTCAAGAGGTTTGTTTTCTTTTTTAAGGAAAAAAGTCAAAGCTGCAGTTAGTTTCAACATAGCATTATACACACAGTAATGTGTGTGTTTGGGTCAGTACGTTTCACACATTCACCAAAGATGCATTTATTCATTTATTTTAAAATGTAATATATTCCTTTGATGGAAAAGTTGAATTTTTAGCAGTCTCCGTGTCACATGGTCCTTCAGAAATCATTTAAATTTGCTAATTTGGTGCTTAAGAATCATTTATATTATTGTAAACGTTGAAAGCGGTTTTGCAGCTTAATAGCACAAAATTTGAGCAGAAAATATGATGCCTTTTTCAGCATCTATTTCAAAAAGAAATACTTTGTAACATTATAAATGCCTTTAATGTCACTTTTGATAATTTAATGCATCCTTGCTGAATCAAAGTATTAATTACTATATATATATATATATATATATATATATATATATATATGAATAGCCCCTTACATCTAAACACATACAGTATTAGTAGTTTTAAAAATTATATGTGCATTTTGAAATATGTGCATTTCTTCTTTTTCAGTTGTCGAAACTAAGCTTCCCAGAGAAATACCTCAATACGGTAAGGGAAAATTTCATAGATGGCAGAACGATTCTCTTCAGTGACCCCAGAGACCTCAGGCAAGTCCTGCAAATGACTCTGGGTGAATGGATGACTTTTAAAATTCGTTTCCTTGGGGTCACGCCTTCTAATCGGACAGCTCAGGCAAAAACTCCAGACGCCACAAACCCTGGAGTGGTCATATGTCCATCTGGCCAGTAAGCAGTATAATTGACCTTGAGGTTTGCATCACAGCATTTTTCCTCTTGTGCATGCCTGCAGTGGACTTAGAATGTTTCAGGAAACAATACTGCATAACTACAAAAATATAATTCCCTTATGGCAAGACTGTAAATGTACACCAGCGAACCAGACTACTCAACAAATGGTGACATTTAAAAATAGAGCTTTGTTATGCAAAAAATTTTTAGTTCTCCAACAGATCAAATTTGTAACATGCATTATTTATAATGGGAATAAGACGGTTTGTTTCTCTTAACTGTTAAGAAGCTTTTCCAGTGATTCTAGATCAAATAAACTACTACTACGTATCATTTTTGCATGAACAAAAATAATAAAGCAAACAACATTTTCTACAGTGTGGAGCATAAAAGGTAATGCAATAAACAAAATGACGAAAACATACCTTTGAACTTTTTTGAGTACTTGACTGCAGTTTCCAGCAGAATTAAACAGTAGAGATGGTAAAACAGCGAGCACTTGTAATCATTTTCGTACACAGTTATGATTACAGCTCCATATGTTTAGCTTTCTAGACATAACAAGCTTGCTCGGTAGCTTAGCCGGCATGGAATTGGACTTCAGATGTGGAATCCTTGAGCACGAATCCCGTGAGAAACATGACTTACAATGAAAGAGCTGAAAGATGAGAGATCAAAAAACAAGCTCAAACTAAATTTTGTATGTTCATCAGAGAGAAAAAAAAAAAAAAAAACATTCGTTTAGCATCACTAAATGGACATTTCACATCAAATGTCATGAAACGTACATGGCAGTAAAAATGTTGCATTTAAAAGGCTACCAGAGGTACATTTTCATCATGAGACCAGGTTGTTAAACTCACATAAATATTATCTTGCTGAATTTTAATTAATGTACTGATTCTATCCATTGACTGATATAACAAACCTTAAAATACTTTATATGTGTCTTCTTTAAAAACATGAAAGCCGTTCAGCCAGCCTGCACTTATTCCCCACAAATCCACACCTGAGACACAGCAGGTTCAATGATAACACTATTCATCATTTTAATACTGTCAGAACATCGATCCCACCTGTGAAGGAAAGATAAGTATAATAACACAAGGCAGTGGACTTTACAAAGCCGAATTTAGTTTTTTAAATTATAAGGTTTCTGTGCAATGAAACTGGTTACCTTAACACTCTACCCATCTGTCATCGCTCAAACAAACAGACAGGCCCATCTCAAACTCATCGGGCCTCGTCTTTATTCAGAATTTAAAATTCTAGGGTACAGCCTAAAAAATAAAACAGCATTGTATATTCCTGGGGTCATTGTACAAGGTTTGTGTCTATACACATAAAATGTTTATGGCCACCAAAGGTTCATCTCAAGTTGAAACATGTAACAAGAGTGCAATAAAGCATTGCCACAAAACACAAAACATCTACAGAAATCCACATGAACACTGTGTTATAGTCCTCATAGTTCTTTAATCTAATCTAAGGAAGCGCTACAGTATGTCATGTTGTACGTGAACAACTTCTCATGAAATTCCCATGGCAGCTCCCGAGTTTCCGGTTTCATTATATCACTCTGAGTTTTTCCATACAAAAACTTTGGCAGTGTTCAGAATCTCGGCTTTGACACTTTAGTTTTACTTTCTATAAAACTTTAATATAGGACTGAATGACAGCGTGCAGATGTTTTTTTAATCGCACTGCCTGTCACTGAGTTTTACTTTATGCTCTGTGGGAATGGGGCTTCTGAGAAAGCGGAAAAATATATATCTCCCATGCAGCTCAGCGAAGACCTCCCACGGATCTATGGCGGAACATAATACTAATGCAAAAGTTTGAATTATAAGTTATGATAGTCAAATATGTGTTGCTGTGCAAGCAACATGAAACAACATCCTAGGAAATACGGAAAAATAGAATGCATAATGGTACTTTTGGATATACATGCATACCAGAGTTGTTTCCGCTGAGGTGACACAGTGTCTCCTCAAAATAAACTGTATAGTGCAAAAATAATACAACACCAGTATTACAAAATATAATATTAAAAAGTGTATAAACCATTTTTTTCTAAGGAAACGTTGTCCAACAGCGACACCAGCAGGTAAAGTTACAGTCTCTCTCACCTCCCCTGAGCTCATTGAGTTTTAACATTCCCCTAAAGCATGCTGTGAGTTTGGCGGGAGGTAACTGAGAATGAATGAGAATGAAAATTCACGTGATTCGGAGCAATGCCTCCATCGCGATATGATTGGATATGACTAGTTATGTTCGGCTGTGATTGGTTTATGCAATAAATCCTGCCTCTTGTGTTCACGCAAGTAAACAACTCACACACTTAGATATAACATCAAAATAAGACTTAAAATGGCATGAAAACATGATCTGTGAGAGTTTATTAATGAGTAATGAGCTTGCTGAAATTCAAAGTAAATCTCGTGTTTGTATATGGTTATTAATTATGGCAATTTTTGTAGGAATGAATCACAGTTATTCGTAGAAACATTTGTTCTTAAAATGTTTGAAAAGTCCATCAAAATGCATCTAACAAGACGTGATGTTGAAACTGCATGCAGTTCTTATGGTTGCCTTTATTGAGTTGTATCCTCAAGTACAGTCAAGACAAACCAATCGACAAAGAGAGGTCAGCCGGTGTGTGCTGGACTGAAATATGACTCTGAAATTGTGAACATCAAAGTGGGGGTTCATATGAAATCAATATCATGCAGACATATTAAGGGAATTTAATGGGCCAGGAAAGGGGGGGATATTCTTACCCCTCTCATTCAGAATCAATGCAGGAAAGCGTCCTTGGTGTAAGCAGAGGAAATAGCTACACGTACATAGCGGTGTGATTTTAGAATAAAATTGTATCGATGGATTCTTTACATGGAAGATGAAAACAACAAGTTCTGCTGAGAGTGCATGGGATAACATTTAGATGAACACAAAGAAAAGCCTTAAAATACAATACTGCATCAAGCAGCATTTTTCTTTTCAGGCTGCTGTCCTGGTCTGCAGGGGCCGTTAAGCACATAATGTGCATTTGCATTGAAAATGCATGGAAAAAATGCTCACATCACATGTGGCTGAGTAGTAATATTTGTTACCAACAATATTTGATATCAGAATGGATGTAATATTCATTGTGCCTGTGCTACCAGGACAAACAGCAAGCCACGGCATTTATTGTGGAGTTTGACACATTGAGAAGGATAGTAAAATGCCATTTCAAGCCACAAGTGTAATAAGTTACAAATGGCCAGTTTAATGTTTGGATTTCATTATTCAAACTTTATGGCCTTCACACAGCATATACATGTGGTTTAAGAGTTATAAAGAGTATTTTACTCAAATTAGTTGGGATTCCCTCATGTCAACCAATTTTATAGGGATTTTCCCTCTTGATTCTGTGTGGACCACTTGGTAAAAACCTCATAAATAAGGAGAACTGCTTTTGATGGTGGACTTTGACTATATAGAGAAAAGCTAGACAGCCGAGCCTTGCACAAGCTCTGATTATATCATGTCTCCCGCCGTGAAGGCTGTAGGCTAAGGGTAAAACTAATGAGGAAGTATTTCCTTGGCATTTGCAATTTCTCTCCGAAGGCCAAGGTCGACAAACGCAGCCGCTCAGCTAACAGAGACATCGCTCTCAAAGCAAACCAAGCTAAACCGCGAGATGAACATTAAACTCCATGAACAGACCGGCTGGGGGAGAAAGGAGCAGAAACCATTCAACATAATCATAGCTGTAGCTCAAACGAGGTTTTTAAAGCTAAATGGATTTTGCAATGCAGGAAATCCCAACACGAAACATACCGTGGCGCATTGACCGTGGATGAACGGCTTAATTTGTGCTAGTGTGAAATTATAGATCACATTTCTCTCTGGCTGAAATGTAATTAAACATTCACAGCTGTATTGACTTTACTGATGGATATTCGCAGTTAATAAGCCACTTGTGGCTGACACAAATTCAATATGGGTAATATCTCTATTCTGGAAGGGACAGTGTAAGGATTGTCTGTCACATCTCTAAACAGAAATAGTAGTAAACAACCATTCCCAAGTTCACAAGCCTGATCGGTTTAATTGTATGGCACATTTAAAGGGAAATATACAAGGAATAAAAGAAGAAATTTCCCACAGCCATCCTGGATGTATATGACTTTCTTCTTTCAGACACATACAATTGGAGTTACATTAAAAATGTCTTGGCTTTTCCAAGCTTTACAATGGCAGTGAATGGGTTTTGAGATTTTAAAGTCCAATAAAGTGCATCTATCCATCTTAAAAAGTGCTCCACATGGCTCGAGAGGGGTTATAAAGGCCTTCTGAAGGAAATCGATGCGTTTGTGTAAGAAAAATATCCATGAGTTTTGTTTATCACAATGGAAAACCAGCCCCTCTAGGCTTATAACGAAACCCTTTGACATTTTTCTTTACAAATTTTCTTTTTGTACTTTTAATTCATGACCTGTGTTTTGTTTTGCTCTGTCTTTTATGCTTCCGCGCTTACCTATGCAGGGCAAAACAATTAGACTTGCCCGACCGGACAAGTAATCTGTTTAAAACATCGATAATAAACAATAACTAGGGCAGCACCAAAACTTTGGTAAGAATGATTCTAATTGTTTTACTTACAGTTTAAATGGTGACTGAAAACAGACAGTATCAAGGTTGCATCCGCTGAGACTTGTGCATCCATATCTGACTTATGTAAAATAAAAACTAACAGGCGCAACAGTACACACAAAGAAACAAACATGAACAAACATACTGCGGTAGAAAAAAAAAGGTAAATATTGTTTATAACATATGATATAGGTAAGCAACATCAAATGACCAAGCACCATTACGATTGCAAATGTGACACTGATTTTATATCAGTAGTCCAATAAACTAGTAGTTAATATTAACTGACTTACATTTTAGACACATCATCGACCGTTTTTGTTAACGAAAATAGTTCTAAGCAAAGCCACAGCAGAACAGTTGCAAATCTCCGAGCAACACACAGCTTTGTTTCAGTACTGAATGATTCAGCATGTTTTAATAAATCGGGTGAGTCAATGATAAAGCCATTCATAAAGACAGTCAGTTGCTTTATTTATTGAACGAATAGCCATTTGAAAAAACTGGTTGAATCTGTGACTTACTCATTAAGACAATGATATATCACCACCTACTGGTGGTTCAGTTTCATATTTAGAAGTATTGATTTGTATGTAAAAAAAAAAGTAAAACATTAATCTTATAATATTATTATTTACTATCTAAATGCACTACTCTGTAGTGGAAAGATGGAGTTTATTGATACTGATTTAATTTGAATGGTAACAACCATACAGAGTCTAATTATTCTAACTGAATGTATTGATAAAATCTAAGAATTTGACGTGAATGATGACACGTACATTTAGTAGGGTTTCTGATTTACTTGTCCGAAGAACAAGCACATGTCAAAGCTTAATGTCAAGCCCTGCCTATGTCCTACATTATCCGCTGAAACACCACTCTGTCAGGTACGCACATACGACAGTTAGCAGAAGCTAGAGATTTTGGTTTATAAAGTTTGATTAACTTTTAAATATGAACATTTTTCTTTGACAAATCCAACAGTACCATTCCTTCACTGCCATTATAAAGCTTGAATGACCCAGGTCATTTTTTAATATAACTCAGATTGTATTCGTCTGAAAGTAATATACACCTAGGATGGATTTAGGGTGAATAAATCATGGAGTAATTCTTATTTTTGGGAAAACTAACCTTAAGAACCAAATTAGAGCATATTAGAATGATTTCTGAAGGATCATGTGACACTGAAAATTCAGCTTTGCCATCATAGAAATAAATTACTTTATCAAATTATTTTAAAACATATTCAAATCGAAAACAGTAATTTTAAATTACAATAATATTTCACAATATTAGTTTTAATGTATTTTTTCGATCAAACAAATGCAGCTTTGGTGAGCATTGGAGACTTGGAGAATCTTACCATCCATAATGCTCTGTAGGTGAACTTTTTTCCTTTTTTAAATACAAACCTTTTATTCACATATCACCAGGCATTATCAGGAGCAGGCACTTTCACACTTAGAAAAGAAAAAAGAGAGATGTTAATGTCGTAAAAAAAACAACAAAAAAAAAACAACAACACAGTGATTAAAGGTTAAATTGTGGTTTCCAGTAAAATCACACATTGGAGAAGTGACAAACCAGAATAATTTCTCAGATTAGCTCTAGTAAACAATGTATCATGCATCAATACTCCTATACAAATACAATAGTATAACCCAGAAATTTACACTCTCCAAGCTGGTGATGGTTTAATTATTCAATTAACAGTCTGAGAATACAAGAATAACAGCTTTAATGAAGTTAAACCAAGTGCAAGAAGCTGAATCATACATCCTTCTAAATCAAAAAAGAATATGCGGGGTAGTACATATCACAAACCGATAATAATGCACCCACTGTCTTTAATGAACTTCAAATATTTGTTTGAAACTTTTAATTAGGATGGCAAGCCCAGCAGGGCACCCTCACAAAATAAAGCTGTGACATCCGCTGCACGTAGGCGGAGGCAGGCGTAATTTTAGATATGACATTCAGTCAGGGGTTGCTCTTTGAGCTTTAGTGCAACCAGGAACCCAAGCAAATAAGACAATCAGATATGTCTGACAGATGAGAGGCATTCGGAGCAGTTTGTAATTGGAGTGTTGACTGACACGTGCAGGAGGGGGACCTCAAGAGAAGTCTGGAAATAACGGCGGTAATGTGTTCGCTTCCTCTTGTGTGTTAGTTGACACCTAGCATTGTAGCCACGCAACATGGAGAGACTGATAGGAGCATGATCGTCTGGTTAGAGATGATAGACTAAAACAATCCCTGTTTGCCTGGAGCTCGCATCAATGAGTGGAAACAATGGTTTCTTGATTGGCACATTGTGTACTGTGAAATTAATGTCAGTGCGTGCACAGGTGGATATTTGTGTTTGTATAAATGGCGCGTGTGGGCGGGTGTTTGTCTGTGTTTACCTGCACGCTGTGCGTCTCCTACACAAAAGATCCACAATGCCATTACACTGAATTGTTTAGTGTCTCGCTGTAGAAATCTGAATCACTTCATTTGATGCTATACAGGTTCAACAGAATGCACTGGATGTCAGAACAAAAAAAAACAACAACAATTGTACAAATGACAATGAAAACAACAGGAATACCTTACATGTAGGAATACATTACATGCAACAACACAAATAGAAACATTTTAAATAAAAATTGAAAAGGAAAAATAATTATGTAATGTAAAATAATGTAATATTATATTTGTCATGAACTGTGCCTTTATGGCTCCCTCCTTTCACCCCTAGAGGGAGCCTTCATTGAACTTTGGACTGTTACACACACTATCACGGACTCCATTCCCCAGAATCCCTTTCTGTGTTTCCTGTCACCTCTCACCTTTCACCCCTGTCGGCCATATTGCTCATTGCATTCACAGTATAAATAGACCGGTTCTTTCACTGTCACTTCGTGAAGTTTTGATTTGTATTACACTGTCAATTCCGAGCGTTTTCCCGTGTTTGTTTACCAGTTGCCGTTTGCCGCCTGTTCCCTGGTTTCCAGAGTCTCCTCCGCCCGCCTATCGACCCCTTGCCTGCCCTAGGATTACTCTGTTTGCTCACTGCCGGCCCAAGACCCCCTCGCTCGGACTTTGACCTCCCTTTGTTCGTCCTTCGTTATTCCTGTTTATCCCTGCCTGTACGACTACGGTTTCTGTTAATAAAGCTTTTGCATTTGGATCCAACTGTCTTCGTCCCTTTTGTCACAATATTATATTAGAATATATATTAAAACACCACAGGATATATTAAATTCTAAGAACCAGAAATTAATTGTGTATATAGTTTAGATATACTTTAAATAGGGAGAAAAAAAATACAATATGATCAAATAAAATATGATATTATATAATATTTTTGTTATTATGCTTTAAAAACAACTGAAAAACTAACATTTTAATAGAAGTAAAAATGAAATACAAATAAATTAAATTATTAATATTTGTAGTTTCTTAGATGTATATATATATATATATATATATATATATATATTAAACAAAAAAAAAAAGAGAAAGAATAGAATAGAATAGAATAATTATTTCATTAAAAAATTGAAAATAACTTCACTAGGGAAGAATTATTTTAACTAAAACAGTAACTAAAAAATAAAAAATAAAATAAAATATAATATAATAAAATATAAGATAATATGAAAAGTATTTAATAAAAAAAAAAATATAATAAAAATATCATTCCTAAACAAGAACTGTTTTAAATAATAAAAAGTAGGAATATATATATATATATATATATATATATATATATATAGTAGTTTCTACTCATATTCTATTCTCTCTTTTTTTGCTAAAGTTAAATACTTTATAATATATATATATATATATAAAATAAAGTATAACTTCACTAGAATTATTTTAAATAAAATTGAGTATTTATTTATTTATTTTTTCCTACCTTAAAGAGAACCTTCTAAAGACACACCTTAACCTTTTCTTATTCATAATTCCATTGTAAATTAATTCGTTTTTTTGTATTCTCCACAATTAAATTGTTCAAGCAGATTTTAACATCTCACACACTGACCCAAATTAGCAAGAATGACCTCATAACTGTAAGTCATTGGCGTCGTTAGCTGCAGGTTATGGTTTTATTATCTCACTTTAACGACGCTGTTATCCCATCAAACTCGAATTTGCTTTAGTCTCGTGACGCTTGTCCATACTTCAGAAAGCAAGAACTGTCTCTCGCTTCCACTTAAGTCAGAGCAAGCCACAGACCACAAATTAGCAGATATTATAAACGCTAAAGAAAAGATCACTTAGAAAGATAGCAAGAGCTTTTACTGATTCAGTCCTGTAATGTGATTCATTTAGTGACAGCAGATGCTTTTAAAATATGGGCAGATGCCCGTTATCAGTGCCAAAATGTGTGATTACATGTGTTTGCAAGGTTGCTCCCAAAAGCAGCTTCTGAAGCTACAGCTAAATAGTGAAATTACTTAATTTAATATACAAAAGAAGACATTGTAGTTTATTTTTGCTATACAAGATATACTTCAAATGACAAGACTGTGAATGCAAAACAGTTTGTCTGTGCATGACTGAATTAAAGTAGTGTTTTTCATTTTTAAATATGTCAGTCATGTGCATGCAATCCAATAAACAACCCAATGTTATTTTCAGTGTGAACAAACTCAAAAATACTGTTCACAAGGCAGTATACAAAGGTGACAACGAAGAAGGTCCTTCTTTGTGAAATGAATACATTAGTTTCCATTTTAGTTAACTCTCTCTTTTAACACAAATAAGTTGCATGCAGTATGCATTGCAGTAAACATATTTCTGTCATGACAACTCGGAAAGGTTTAGCATGGTAATGGTTATGACCAGAGCTGGGTAGTAACTGATTACTTGTAATCTGGATTACATAATGAAGTACTTGTAATCAGAGTAAGTTACATTTTAAAGTACTCGTAATCAGAGTACAGTTACTTTTTAATGGATTACATGATTACATATTATTCACACAATAGCAATAAATTATTCATAATTCATTGATTCCCCCTAACTTCTCTTTTTTTATATTTTCAATTTTAATTTCTAAAACAGCCTACCAATTATATATATATATATATATATATATTCAGAAAGTCCAGTTTTGTGGACATTCACACCACAGGTGGTGACAGCATTTGACCACTAGATTTACAAAAATCTTTTCAGGTTTAAGAAGGGTTTGCAGAAATACTGGTGAACACATTCATATTAAAAGTATATCTTTACAAAAATAAAAATATTAACTTTTATTTTTTAAACTATTTATTTATTTTAAGATTAACTACAAATATTATAATATATATTGTAAATATAAATATTAGATTAGATTAAATATATTAGATTAAATGTTAAACTGCAAGCTCATTGGTTGTTTACGCAACATGAACCAATCAGCTTGTGCCAAGTTGTATACTCTGTGAATATCATTAGTTACGTTAACAACCCATCAGCCTGCGTCATCTAGAGTTTCATGGCAGAACTAGGTATTTGCTTGGCTATGTCTAAAGCTCATTTGCCAAGGATACAGGTTTGATTTATCACATACCATTGCTATAGTAAAAAGTATGTTATGAATGTACCATCCGTGGATATTAAGTGTTATTGGCTTGGTAACAATTTTGTTAACACAAGTTGATACATTAGATATGAACAAGTTTTTGAATCATCAGCCATCAAAGCTCATAAAAAGTAAACATTGGTCACAGACATGGAGATTTACTTTTAATTTTACCAAGATGATTACTCAGTAAAAATCTATTACATATTGTGTTTCATGCCATTTTGAGTTATATTTTGAGGTAACAACGTGGTTACATCTAAACATGTGAGATGTTCACCTACTGTTTTAAATTAGTCTTCCCATTAACGCCACTACATTGTTTATTTTAGACCGATGCATAATCACGGAACACGCATGAAAACACGAGGCGGGATTTATCGCTTGAACCAATCACAGCCGAACATAACACGTGCCAATCATATCATATCATAATTCACTATGGTAACTTTTAGAAGTTAATCTGTTAATATACCATTTAAAAGTTTGAAAAAGAAAGAAAGAAAGAAAGAAAGAAAGAAAGAAAGAAAGAAGCACCAAATCAGTATATTAGTATTATCATATGACACTGATACTTTGATGATATAATTGATTTAAAAAATATATTTTTTTAAATAGAAAAAGAAAAAAAAAAATGTTTTTGTAGGCGGAGCCTATCTGGTTGCAGAAAATAACCATTTTCAAGTGGAAGTCAATATTTCAAAATTCTGACTTTACTTAATACTATTATTTAGTAATATTACTAAATTAGTAAATTACTAACTTTACATTAACTGCTAATTTGCGCTTTCTAAATCATAGGGGGGGACGTGTGGAAGCTGCTAAATCATATAGAGAAAGACTTAGTAAGCAGGAAAGGGTGCAATTAAAGATATTAGCCTACTATTTCACCTACCTGACTGGAAATGATAAGAACAAACACGAAGGTTGTCAAGACTCTTGCCATAGAAATCTTCAGTTTCAGTTCAGTTTTTTTTTTTTTTGCACTCTTTTCCTCAATAAGTCTATAGTACTCCAAATGTTTTTCCCAGTCTGACCGATTAGTTTAGACCAAAACATGACAATAATTGCTGTCAGTTTGGCCAATTGATGTGATAATGCGTTGAAAAAACACTCCATATCTCCGATCAAACAAGTGTAGCCTTGGTGAGATACTATAAGATACTTTTTTTTTTTTTTTCAAAAAATCTTACCGTATGTAGAAGATGTGATTAACCTTGATTAAACTAACATTAACCTTGAATAAATGAATCTTACAGGAAAGTCTTACCACTGAATCTCGAATAAGTTCTAAAATGATTTTTCCAACATATTTGAGGCAAAATGTCAAATACCCTAAAAAGTGCTGCTCTTATATATAACTTGTACATTTTTAATAATATTTCAGGAGAAGTGCTTCACATATAGTTTTAAAAAGCAAATACCACTGAATTACTTCTATAAAGTGCTGGAGTTGACGAATGAAAGATGTTTTTCCAGGAGAACCTTTTTGCATTGACGTTTTACTTGGCAGATGTTCCTCGGCTATGAAGACATTAGTAGTCATGGCATTGATACGGTGAGACTAGAACAACAAGAGGGCAGAGCGGGGTGTCTTTCTAGTGTCAGACAGACCTGCATTGCTCAAGGGTGCTTATTTGGGGGGGGAATAATAAAATAATAAAAAACACGAAAACGGCAAGGCCAGGAACCAGTTACGCATATCTGCTTTCTCATTTTCTCAAGGGCTCAAATGCCTCTGTGAATTAATCTGAGAGATTAGGCGAAGACTCCGACCTCCAGGAAACATGACGCAGATCCCGGTTTGAAGAGGTGGAATGAAAAGCAATCCTCGGTTCCTCTCGCTCCCCTGTCTGGATTGCTAATTAAGCCCTGTGATAATGATGAAGGAGATTCATTTGGCCAAAATGTCACCACATTTCATCCTCCTCTCCTTTGCTAATTTGAGATTTATTTATTTTCTGAGCCACGGTTCGGGTCAAAGCTACTTAAACACAATTGTTAATAGACTCGCCATCATCGGGCCCATGATTCCCCTTCCTCGCCGTCCGCGTGACTCATTTACTCACGTTCCATCTGAAACCGTGTACAGTCCATTTAAAGAGCTGTGCGAGAAATAAGAAGTCTCTATGAGACGACATTAGCATTTGAAAGCTGATCTCTGGGTCTGCTGGAACGGAGCCTAATTGGTGGCTCTTGGTGACACAGGTGTCTTAATGACCAGTGATGACCATGTGCTGGGCTGTAATGGAGCTAGCTGGCCGGGATCCTAATTGACCATTTCACTTTTGCGAGGTCTGATGATGCCAGAGGATCCTGGTGTGTGTTTGAGAGTGTGTGAGGAGTTTGTGGCCTCACAGTCATTAAGAGCACTGATGATCTTACTCGAAGATGCGCGCTTCTAATAGTGGCCATTTTTGCCATGGAGACAGTGAGTGGGAGGCGGATGAAAGGCTGTTGTGGTATCTATGGCCGTGCTTTTTCCTTAATGAACATGGCCGGCCATTAACTGCAGGTGATACGTGAAGAGCTTGTTTGGAGAGACTCTAATGCAGACCTCCATTCCTAAAGGATGAGGACAAATGAATCTGCCCATCTTCCCAGAATCTATTTCATCAGGGTAGGGTTGCACCAGCCGCTCGTGAGGTCGTTCTTAAATTGGACAAAAAGTTCACGCTAGTTAAGTAACAAACTCTATACTTTGTTTGGTTGTAGGTCATAAGTTGGCCATAAACTGCAGTTTGATTTGTTTCATGTAAATGTTATTGCCCTTTCATTAAAATACATAAATAATCATTAAATATAGTGAAAAACACATAAGCAATTTATGAGAGTATTCAGTTTAAATATGCAAATAATAAATATTTAAAGAGAGAGTTAGTTCACCCAAAAATGAAAATTAGCCCATTATTTACTCACCCTCCAAGCGTCCTAGGTTTATATGACTTTCTACGTTCAGACGAATCCAATCTGAGTTATATTAAAAATTGTTCTGGCTCTACCAAGCTTTATAATGACATGGGCGGGTGTTTCTTTTAAGTGCATCCATCCGTAGTAAAAAGTTTCACATCTGACATCCAACGTCATCTGCCCAGGACAGCTTTAGCATACGACTGTTACCGCAAGCTAGAGAAAAGTGATTATTGGATATTTTTAGCACAAAAATGCATCAAGTCGCTACAGGAGGCCTTAATTCACACCCCGGATGCAATTTATTGGACTTGTTTTGGACTGTTGAAAAGAAACACCCATCCATGCCATTATAAGGCTTCGAAGTGACAGGAACAATTTTAATATAACTCCGAGTGGATTTGTCTGAAAGAAGACAGTTATATATACACCAATCATGCATTGAGGGTGAGTATATCATGGGCTAGCTCTTTAATAGTTATTTCTATAAATTAGGGCTGTAATTTAACCCATTAATTAGATTAATTACGGTAAAAAATAACTTGTTAAAATGATTAACGCATTTAACACACTTGCCCCGCCCCAGACCTATGTGGGTCATCTTATATTTCATACAGTTGTTTGATGACAAATATGAGGCATGGCAACAACTCACTGCGTGATGGAGCCTAGAGAACATAGTTTGAGTTTTTGTCTCATATTTACATTATATAGTTAAGCAATATCACAATATTTTTATAACTAAATAACAAAACAAACTGGGAAAATGTACACTAATATTTAAACATTTGGGGTTAGTACGATTTTTTATGTATTTGTTTTATTTTATCAAAAATACAGTAAAATTGATAATATGGTGAAATATTATAACAATTTAAAATGTTCTATTTTAATATATTTTAAAATGTAATTTGTTTTTCATTATTTATTTATTTGTCATTATTTGTCTTCACATGATTCTTCAGAAATAATTCTAAAAAGCTGAGTTGCTGCTCGAGAAACATTTATTTATTTATTTATTATTATTATTATTAGTAGTAGTAGTAGTAGTAGTAGTAGTAGTATCATCATCAAAGGTGAAAACATGTGCTGCTTTATTTTAATTATTATTATTTTTATGTATGTATGTATGTATGTATGTATGTATGTATGTATGTATGTATGTATGTATGTATGTATTTATTTATTTATTTATTTATTTATTATTATTATTTTTTTTGTGTGAAAACCACAAGGGAAAAAAAAGTATTTTTGAAACAAGATTTTAAATGGTTGTATTTATTTACAGGTTTATTTAAATTTAAATGTTGTTTTTCTAAAATCGACAGATGTCAATGCACATATAAAGTACACAGTATAAATAGTGCTTGTCAGCCATTAAGTTCACCAAACAATTAAAATTCTGTCATTAATTACTCACCCTTAATTACTTTGTTTCAAACCTGTTCGACCTTGAAATATGAGAGATTTGTGACCCTGCATAGACAGGAACGCAACTGACACGTTCAAGGCCCAGAAAGGTAGTAAGAACATTAATTTTTAATTTTATGAAAATACAAGATTTTTTATTTATTTATTTCCGCACAAAATCACAAAATGTCAGATGGACTATTTTAACAATGTCCTTACTACCTTTCTGGGCCTTAAATGTGTCAATTGTGTTGCTGTTTATGTAGGGTCAGAAAGCTCTCAGATTTCATAAAAAGCATATTAATTTGTCTTCTTTTTTTTTTTTAAGATTTATTTTTGGCCTTTTTGGCTTTATTAGGACAGGACAGATCATTACTGACAGGTAGTGAAGTGGGAGAGAGAGAAGGGGGTAGGGTCGGGAAAGGTCCTCAAGCCGGGATTCGAAATCGGGACGCCCGTAGTGCAACAGCACTATATGTTAGCGCACTGCCCACAAGGCTATCGGCGCCGACATTAATTTGTCTTCTGAAGATGAACAAAGGTCTTGTAGGTTTGGAACGACATGAGAGTAAGTAATTAATGACAGAATTTTCATTTTTGGGTGAACTATTTCTTTTACAATTCAGTTGTTTTATAATGTAAATATCAATCAATACATTTAAAGGATTAAAGTCTGTCATACAAAACATGAGCTCATTGATGTAATCCAATCAGCCTGTAAGTTTATTCCAATCGATCAAAGGCTTCTGTAAATATTTAGTTTTAGTTTACAGTTGCGTTTCAGCTAAATGTAATTGTTCAAATCAACAAATATTTACTAGCATCCACGTACTCACTTATGTCCTAACTAGGTTAAGGTTACGCACAGCTGCTGCAATCAGGCCCTGGTTCTCTTATTTGCTTCAGAGACTTACTCCTTCTGTATAAAGACAATACACTGAAGGAGCTTTAAAGATGTCAAGAAGGAACAAGCAAAGAAGAGAACATCATAAAAACACATAAAGGATAAAAATACAACACCTTGAGGGACACCTGTGCTTCAAACTCATGTCTGTAGCTGGAGCATCCCACCGGTTTTGCCTGTCTTCAGAAGATGAGGTACACAAGAGCTTCAGAGAGCTCTCGGCTGCTTGAAGTAGGCTATTCACAGATCAGAAAAATCCCCATTCTCTCAAAATACAACCACTGCCCACAGTGTGTGCAGCACTGGGTTTGTCACAAAACACAAGCGGCCCTGCTGGCCAGTTAGTCAGATTGGCTTTCAAGGCTTCATTATGTAGCGACTGATGACCTGAAACAAATTCAAGTGAGCTTTGGAGATAACCAAGCACACATTAAATACTGCAAAGCTTAGCAGAATATAGTGAGGAAAAGAATAGTAATTCTGTGTAGAGTTTATTAAAGGTATAGTTCACCCAAAAATGAAGATTTACTCAGAATGTATTCACTCTCAGGCCATCCAAACTAGAGATTTTATATCTTCAAAATAGAGAGTTTGTATTTTCATCTGAACATTTCTGAAAGTTTTTACTGTAATAAAAAATACAGTAAAAACAGCAATATTGCAAAATATTATAACAATTTATAAGAACTTGTTTTTTTTGTTTTTTTTTTTCAAAATATATTTTAAAATGTAACATTTCTGCAATGGGAAAGCAGAATTTATAGCTGCCATTACTCTCATCTTCAGTGTCAAATGCTGTCAGATGAGGAAACAGGCTTATAAAGTCATACAGAATGAGTTGTTAATTTGATTAATCGTAAATTAAATCGTAAATTAAAAGTTTGCTTAAATGAAACATGTCTAATACAAAATATATATTTATGTGTACACATAAATACATACTAGGGAGGTGGCATATCACACCGTCCATGATAATATCGGTATACATTTCTACATATAAGAAAGTGCCAAATCGCGATATCAGTGATTTATGGTGCATTCAAGTCATGTCGGATAGATCGTATTTACCATTTGAACGCACATGAACGCCACCACAAAGTCGTTGTTACGAGTGGGAAACTCGAAATTTTCTATAAGCCCTGAGTTTCCGAGTTGGGTGCATGTCGGTGAAAAAACGTGCCAGATGCAATGGTCGCAGCCAAAAACAATAGATATGCAGCCTCTGTATTGACGGTACATTTGATGAAATTAATAAAAAATTTTATTTATTTTTTTGTAATGTACAATAAAACTGTATACGTTACACATACAAAATATTATATTTATTGTATAATTACCATATAATTTATAATGATGCAGTTCACATCACCTTTATAAATGAATACAAACAGAAAAATGCAAAAGCACAATGAATCACATTCTTTATTCATTTTGTAAATGCAGAGTTTAAAAAATCGTTGAATTTTATGTAGAAAAGATAAATCGCCATCTTGTTCCTACCAAAGTGACTTGAACGCACCATGATGACTTGCCTACTCGTAAGTAGGAACGTCCCAGGAGGACTTGAACACAGCAGTAGCTACGCAATAAGGTATGACGCATTTACCTTATCTATCCCGCACAACAACACCACCACAAACTTGCCCAACTCCAAGTGGCGTTGCGCAGACCGCAGTCCACAGCATATTCCGACGCCAGACACCGATAGGTACGTGCAACGACCGTCCCAATTTTCTGGGGACAGGGGGAGCATGTCTCAGCACCGCCGAGTTTACCACGACCGTTAAAACGAAACCGAAAGTAAAACGCACACCCGCATTGAAATGTTTATACTCTGCGTTTAGAGAGTGACTTCCCAATGTGTGCAAAATAGTCTCTATGTTTGCACAAAGAATTAGAGGAAATGCAACCGTTTCAGCACTGATATTCTACCTCATTTGATGTTAATACTAAAAACAAGATGCAACTGTTACTTTAGTTTTGCTAGCATTTTTATTTTATTTTTAAAAGCAGTGAGTGTTTAGTCTGTCATCAATTACAGTACCTCATTGGAAAGGGATGGAAAATGCCCTTCATTAGCACTAATGAATGATGCTGCTTGCCAGCTGCAATCACCAATAAAATGTTGTTCCATATTTTTTTCTATATCGTCAAAAATATCGAAAACATATAAAAATATAGAATACATAATAATAATATTCTAAGCTATATCGCCCACCCCTAATACATACACATACATATAAAATATATTTAAATTTATGTTTAAATATATGAACGTGTGTGTTACCATGTATGTGTTGCATTATACCAACAGATGAGAAGTTTCTAAATAAAGCAGAAATTCCCATTTTAAGTTTTTTTTTTTTTTTTTTTTATTTGTCTCTCTTGATGCTGTGAGACATTAAAGGAATTGTATTAACAGCTTGGCCCTTAAAACTCAAAAAGCATTTACACAGCACTCTCTCATGTATATAAAATAACCAAGAAAAGGCCTCCAAAGCTCAATGCTTCTCCATTTGTTTTTTGTAGACATATTAAAATTGCATCTCCGCAGACAGACTGCAACACACATTCAATTCGGCTGAAATTTTAAAGGACACACCCTGTTTTAGAATGGGCCTGTCGTATCAGGGCTGTGAGGATAGGTTAGTGTTATGTGATGTGCTGAAGTCTATGGCGTGGTAGATTTTAGTGGCAGTATTTCTTTACGCTGAGGGACAGACTGGTTCTGGGAACTGTTTTGTTGGCAACACTGAGCTACTGAGGCTGAGAGAAAGCCGATGAAGAAACCGACCTGACATGGCAGATAAGCAAGCGAGAAAGAGAGATTGTGAGAGAGGTGGGGGAGATGAGGAGGAGGAGGAAGGGTTGAGGTGAGAGGAGGCTGCGGTGTTTGGGTTGCCACTGTGATGGGAGATATTCAGCCTGCAGCCAGAGTGATCTGCAGGCAGGTTGGCTGTAGGCAAGACAGCTCTGCCAGGTTCCTTCAAACATACACACACACACACAAACACACAGACGCACACACAATATGTTTCTATCTACCCTTATTTTAAAAAATTCCCTTGAGTGAGTCAGTCTGCCATAGCAATGCACAGAGAAAAAAAGAAAGAAAGAAAAGCAGGAGGAGAAAAAATACAAAGAGTAATGTTAAGCACCAGGCTTAAATCCTTTGCCAAAATATTGTAATTACCACAAACAAGTTGACAGTATATAACAAATATGTTGCTTAACAGGCTTTCTTCCAGTTAAAACGCAAACTCATTGTAGCATTAAACTGACTTTAAAAACAATAATAGTCTTTACAATTTAAGTTCACCGTTGCTGTCAAAGAAAATAAATAGATAAATAAACAAACACCTGCTTTTGAACTGCACATTACATATTTTTAATACCACATTTCAAGAAAATGTATCAATAGAACAATTATGTCTCTATAACTTGTCTCAATCTGACATTAGTCAAAAGCATTGCCCTGAGAATACATTTCAACCAGCCAGTCCTTTTGTGAAGATAAATGTACACTAAGGTGCATGTGTGGTTTTATTGCTTCATAAATGTTTACTGTTTTATGTTACACAAATACAGTACATTAACATTATCTTGTTTAGAGGAGTTTACTACAATTATGAACTAAGTGTATGAAAACCAATATAACACTACTAAAGAAAAACATTGCCATGCAACTTATGGCATTTAGAATGCAGTCTAACTAAATCTGACAACATGATATCATAATCACATGGCACAGCCAATTGGTTCTCTCCTGTATCAGTAGCCAACAGTGTTGGGGAAAGTGACTTTTAAAAGTAATGAATTACAATATTGCGTTACTCCCTAAAAAAGTAACTAATTACATTACTTTGTTACTTTTTATGGAAAGTAATGAGTTACATTACTTTTGCTTTTTAAATCTGGGCAGGGCTTGCTTGTTTGTTTTTAATTGAAAAATGTTCAATTCTTAGCAAATGTAAAAGCCCTTTCACACTAAAATGAATTTAAGTGAATACGCCTAAGACTAAAGGACAATTCAATTCACACCTGTACAGTAGAACTGTAGGAAAAGAAAATTCAACACTCTTCAGCAATGAGAAATAAACACACAAATGTTAGTTAATATAAAGTAAGTTTTGCTTATTAGTATAAAAAATGCTTTTCTTACTTAGATTTTTTTGTCTTGTTTCCAGCCAAAATATCTAAAAATTATTAAATCAAAAAGTCTTGTCTTGTTTTTGTTTAGTTTTTTTCTGTAAAGTAAAAAATGAAGTGTGTTTTTGCTTGAAAATAATCTCCCAGTGGGGTAAGCAAAATAATCTTGTTTTCTGTTTGAAATAAGTTTTTTTTGCTTACCCCATTGGCTGTTTATTTTGCTTGTTCTAAGCAAAAACTCACTTAATTTTGACTTGTTTTTTTTTTTTTTTTTATGAAAATAGAAAATCCTTCTTGATTTAAGAATTTATATATATATATTTGGCTGGAAACAAGAGCAAATCTATTGTCATGTACATTACCAATCCCAGTTGTCATGACAGAACTAGTGTTAATGCAATTAGATTTTTTTTTCTTAAAAAAAAACAAAATCCTTCTTCTAAATGAATGAATGAATGAATGACAATAACACAATTGCTACTTGACCTAAAATTAAATAAAAATGTGAAAATATAACATTTAAAGCTAATTCCCAAATTCTGTTTATTTTTTCCAAATTCTGTTTTTTTCCATTTCAATTTTTATGGATTTAGATTTTTTCAGTTTTAATTTCCTAGACCCTGTTTTAATGGTTAAATAAACAAATAAAACAAAAATTATAATCAACAAGCATTTTTCTCAAAAAAAAAAAAAAAAAAAAGGTAAAATGCTCTTGAAGTGACTGTCATAGCAGTTCTGGAGATTATGTTTATCTGTTCATGTACTCATATTTTGAGGTGGCAGAGGCTGAAAATAGGTTTAGTATGTATTTTCACACAGAGACACAGAACATGCAGGATTAATATTTAAATAGCATTCTGTGGCTGGCTTGATATTCACAGATACTAGTCCATATCACATTTTAATTTATGTGTACTGATCTACTTTTGATTTATTAATCCAAAATTTGGCAGTTTCCGTGACATTCTGAATTATGCAGTAAATTCAATTTTTATGACTGGATTCGGCATTCTGTCCGCATTTTCCACATCGCAGAAATCACATAGCCCTAAATAAAGTTTTATTTCAATAAACTTGTATCTCAATTTTACTGAAACAACACTGGTAACAACTAGGAGTGTTCTCCCCTCCATCAGAGTAAATTTTACATCTCTGCTATCAGTACTGTACCTCTCACCCAAACGACCCTCGCGCCATCACACCGACCTTAAAATCTTATGTTTGAACATGGAGTGTCACCATAGAGATTACTTCTCTCTGACATTGCATCCTTGCAGGTCCATTAATCAAAGCGGTAGGACACCTCTGAATAATTTAAGTGCTGTGTGGGACCCATCTCTCCTTTGTTTTATTAATTAATTTAAGAGGGCAATGGGAGTGTTCATTTGCTTCCTCTTTGCCCTATCATTGTTAAATCCGCAGATTGATGGCTCAATTTGCCATGAGATAGCAGGGGAGGTTGTTCCGTTTGATTCAGGACTTAAATCATTGCGCTTCTGCACACTAGTTTTTGAAATCGTCATCATTCTGCAGAATTATGGTGGAATGCTCTTCATATGTGAAACATTATGCATGAAGGGTTATGTAAAATGATTGACGAAGAAAAAATGCTATACTGTTTGTTTAGCATTATAACACATGACTTGACAGTGGATATAAACTTTGGTCGAACAGCTAGTGAGCTGCCAACCTAGACAGCTTTTACATGCATGTAAAGGCACATTTAAATATAACAACCTGGTCTCACGATGAAAGCATGTATGTTAGTAACTTTTTCGCAAGATGTGAAATACGTACCAATTTCACTACAGTTTCCAACAAAAATGTCCACTGAGTGGTGTTAAAAGAGTGTTTGTGCTTTTTCCCCAGAACAGATGGTAAGTTTTATGTGACATTGTTAAATGTCGCTATAAATCAAACGTGAATGTGACGTAAAAGCGCAATCACAACCATGCCCTGTTTTAGCTTTTTTTTTCGATTGCACATTTTTCAGCTCTTTCATCATGAGTCATGTTTTTCATTAGATCCGTACCCAAGGATTCCACATCCTAAGTCCATTTACATACCTGCTGAGCTACCAAGCAAGCTTGTTACATCTGGTGTTGTGCCTATTTTCAACAAGTGCTCGCTGTTTTACCGTCTCTAGAGTTTGTTTCTGTTGGAAACTGTACTGATTTGTACTTTTTTAGGTACGTATTTCACAACTTGCAAAAAAGTTCCCACAGGTACATTTTCATCATGATATAAGGTAGAAATACAAATATGTAAGTGGCACAGACATTGTTGTTGACTATTTATGTCGAATTGCTTGAAAACAATATGTTTTGATAAAAAAACAAACAAACAAAAAAAATGCAAACACACAAATAAAACTCAATCGATTTTAATCAACAAAGGTGAATTTATCAGTGCAGCAACTCCCATACCTCATTGTGAACATAAATAGGCAGCTTGTCTATATGTAAATGTATTTATCGCCCCCTTAATTCATTTGCAGAGCTGCATGCTATTTTAATGACACGCATCTTAAAAACAGTGCTCATGGCGTGAGATGCTGAAAAGTCAGTAAAACACACATGCTACAACATTTACCTTCAATGGTAAAATCAACCTAAAAGTGTTCATTTTATATGCATGTAGAGGCATGTAAAGCAGCGAATATCGGGGTTCAAACACATTTCAGGCATTTATGCACATGCAAAAAGACATTATATAGCATTTTTTTGCGAATACAGGTAATTTGCCATAGAAATGTTTTGTAATGTTTATGACTGTTACTGTGGTCCGATCTCCTAAAATCTTTGCATGCTTGTTTATAATCGCATGTGCTCACCAGGTTTTGTGAAGTTTTGAGTTTTCTTTTAGGCTTTATAGGATTTTGGGTGAATTCAGACAGGCCCCTCTTCTAAACGACCCAAAGGTTAAATTATTATTACTTTAGGTTAAATTAATATTACTATTACTTTTTTTTTTTTTTTTGATAATTATTGACTTAGAGAGTCCAGAGAATTGTACTGCAGTGTTTTTTTTTGTTGTTTGTTTGTTTGTTTTCTTTTTCAGATTGAGCGAAAAACATACGACTAGTTCGCAAAAGTCTTCTCCTCAATCATTTAACAAACGGTTTGATTGACAGCAGTGGTTCTAGGGGCAAAGTTGTCCAGAATAGAGTTCTGTCATATGATATGAATATCGCGTGTATGTGCGAAAAACCATGTGATATCGCCCACCGAGTTTTGTTCCGATCGACCTCCGCTAACCATGTCTAATAGGCGCTCAAACTTCATCTGCCAATGACGGCCATGTTTTTTGGAGCTACGCAAACACACTTGTGGCACTTTCGACCAAGACTGCACAGCGATTTTTATGTTGAAAGGAAATATGGTTCCACAGGTATAGCCATTTTAATGTTTTTTTCCCTGTGGCCAAGTGCTGTGATTTTTGTCCTGCAACTTTAGATTGAGCTCTTACATAAGTGTCCTGAGTTTGGCAAAAATCTCTCATTCCATTCAGGCATTTTGCTAAAAGTAGTCCTGCCGCTTTCGAACATTTTGGCGTGAATCTTTCTGTACTGGTTTGGTTCCAAGCAGGCAAAAAACCTAGAACTAGTTTGCAAAAGTATGTTCTGGAAAAAATCCAAAGGCATGCATTTTGCATGGCATGAGCCAAGGATTCCAACAACATAAGACACTTGAGCCTCCCGTCAGGCGGGGCGAGGGGTGAGTCTTTGTGACGTTGTCAGCAGTGTGAGTGAGAGTACTACCATCCCTCTACCACTTATGGTTTGGTCAGTTTTACACGGACATCGCTGACCCGTGAACATTCTAACAATTACAATAGGGTTTCAGCGGTACGCACTTGAACCCATAAATATAAATATGTAAGTGGGACAGACGTTATTTTTAATGTACAGCCAAAACAAATTGCCAAATTCTATGGTAGAATGCAAACATTATCCAAGGTCAGACAAATAGAGAGAAATGTATTTTAAAAATATAAAAATAAATATAATACAAATAAATAAATACAATTATATTCTAATTAATTTGATATTTGAGAAAATTCTAATGCATTATTAGCAACATGCTACTCTACTGGAATCTTAAGGCACTATTTAGGTGAAAATGCTTCAAAACAGTTGTTAAAAAAGAAAAAAAACAAACAAACATGAAAAATAAAACTTACTTGATTTGAATCAACAACATTTATCAGTGCAGCAACTCCCATACCTCATTGCGAACATAAATAGGCAGCTTGTCTATATGTAAATGTGTTTATCGCCCCCACAATTCATCTGCTGGGCTGCATGTCACAACTATTTTAATGTGGCACGCATCTTAAAAACAGTGCTAATGGCGCGAGCTGCTGAAAAACACACTATAATTGCATGTATTTACATGGACAAAAATGACCTACAATGGCAAATCAACTTAAATTGTATATTTTAAATGAAAGGCAAAGAGAACCCAACTTTATGCAAATGAGCTTCAATGTGATGCGACAATGTGTGCAGGCCGTGATCTGCTGCCTGCTCAGTTGGATACAGCACTCAAGTATAAACACCTACTCCAAACGAACAGCACGGACACTTGGCCACCTCCAGCAGTTTAATCACTGTCAGAGTAAACACCCCTTTATAAGGCAGCTGTCTATGCAGGCAGAGATATAACTGCTGACCTTTCTGTACTGACGCTAATATTTATGTAACCATATTTACTCGTAGACATTTGAAAATGCTGTTACAGAGATTTAAACATAAATGAATTGGATCAGACCATGTACAATCAAGTTACTGTTATCATTATGAGCAAAGACATGGATCCATGCATGTCTGTCTCCACCCCTAATAAAACAAACCATTGATCTCATTCCAGGGTTTTACTGTAAGCTATTGTTTAGCTACAGTTATATTACTGCAGAGCCAAGGTGCCAGGAAGTGCTTGGAACACATGCTGATAGATTGAAAGAGAAGGAAAGAGAGAGAGAGAGAGAGGTAAGGGGCAAGAAGTGAGTGTGTGAAGTGGGAGAGAGCAATAAAGGTACTGCATGAGAGCAGAGAGAGTAAGGGAAAGGTAATCAGGAAGGAGAAAAATGACATTGAGCAGGAAGGTTTTGACTTTTAATCAGCACTAGAACTGATAATGAAAAGAAAATGCATTCATTAAATATTACTGAATTATACACTTGCTGATGAAAGCACTGTTTTAATGCTGCAGGACCAAGAAATAATGAGAGGTGTTTCATTTGGATCAGGGTTGTGCACCATTCAAAATTGAATTCAAAATGCATTTTAAATTCCAATTTGATTTGAATGTGAATTTAAGTTGCGAACATGACGCAGATCTATCTATCTATCTATCTATTGTATCCATCTGTCCATCCACACAGGTGTCGAATTTCCAAGTGGAAATATCCTTGAATGCTATATGGCATGAAACAACCAAATAAATTAATTAATCATAAATGACCATACATAATTTCAGAATATCTCAGTGTATACTGTAAATCCACTTTGGCTCTAAAGAGCATCTAGCTATCATGTTTCCTTAATAAAACCTGTTACTGGCAACCTACTGTCTTTTGTTCCTACGCTGTTTGTCAGCATTCCCTGCTGCTGTATCTGTGGATAGTAAGTCAGTCCCGTCCTGTCTTCTGTATGTCTGTGATGTATGTTACATGGTTCAGGGTTGGGGTTTCCCTTTATCCAAGCCTTTATAGTTGTGTTTGTGTGCTGTGTGGGCAGGGAATACAGATTGTGTAAGAAGCATTGATCATATCTGTGCCGCAGGAGTTAATTCCACCATAGTTTCACTACCCAGAAGGGTTTACATCCCGAGGGACCGATGAAAAGTGCTTCAGGAGTTTGGGGAATACTAACAACTATCCACAAGTTTCTGGGGGGGGGGGGCAAGGACTCTGGTGTAGGAAAACATTTCCTGACTCGCTCCTCCAAAACATCCCAAAGTGCCTCAATAATTTTCAGATCTGGTGACTGTGCAGGTAATGGGAGATGATCAACTTTAATTTCATGTTCATCAAACCTCTCTGTCACCAGTCTTGCTGTGTGTATTAGTGCATTATCATCCTTACACATGGCACCACCTTTAGGGTACAAGATCTGAACTATTGGGTGCACATAGTCAACCGTCACACTTTGCTCTTACTGGTGCAATAAGTGAAGATTGGCCACCAGGCTGTGCAAATATAGTCATGAAACCTCCAACACCAGTGTTTCAGTTTCATTGCCCAACCCCTGTATCTATTCAAAATGTTTCTTTACAAGCGTTGCATTTCTATTTGCAGTAAGAATTAATTATAAGTTTATAGATGTATGGTATGTATGTAGTCTTTGTATTTAAGACATTTTAATTATTGTCTTGTCCAGTTAATCTATTATAATGAATAATTTCAAATATTTAAGCTTAAGCTTTCAGATTTTTAAGATCTTAAGGTATTCTTAAATTATTCATGTTTAATTTTGATTCATTTATTTATTTGGTTTCATGCCATATCAGCGTTCAAGGATATTTCATTTCATTGTTCGGATTTTGTCCCATTTGATGTCATCCACATCACAATCATTCAGTGGAAGTATTGAAATCTCTTCTCCATGGTCAGAACCAAATGGACACTCAGGTCTGAATCACGGTTAACGCTTGCTTAATCTCACCTCCTTTTGAAGTTGGGCTCGCTTCAGAGGGCCAGATTAAAGATTGCACGTCAAGGTTAAACGCGGCTGTAGGATGATGAAAAGCAGGAAATGGGCCATGTCTGCCTTTAGTTATTACTGAGGTAATGTATGTCGCCCTGGCAACAACAGCTTTTAAGTGAGGCTCCATTAAAGAGAAATGCTTCAGGTGAATTCGGGAAAGGCGGACAGCATTTCAAAACTATTTTTAAAAAGTTAGAGTCAATAAAGCAAGCCTAGAGTTTTTTGTGTTTCTGTGAAGGTTGTCCCAGCCTAAGATGCTGGCGCCCAGCGATCACCGTGAAATGAAGCTTCCAGAAATACCCATCGCTTGCAGGAGAGTTGTTGTTATCCTCAGCACTTAGCTCTTTGACTTAAGGCTAGACCCAAGGCAGACAGGACCTCGCCAAGAACTCTGGGCCATTGCACGTTCAAAATATAACGAAAAGGAGAGGCTGAAGTCAGACAAATAAATGCACCCGAAAGCTTGAGTTTGCTCACAATTGTGACCGAAATAGTATGTGTCAGCCATGAATTGCATCGTGACAACTCAGCTTAGATTTGAAGCAACTTTTCAAGATAAATTCCTAGTGGAGTTTCAGACTAGTACCATCACGAAAGGATTTTTTGTAGCTCAGAGGTCAAAAGTTCACACTTCTGCTGCTGCTTATTTTTTTTCCTTGTAAAGAATGTGTTGATGAGAGCGAGAGGGAAAAAAAGTTGAGCAACGACTGAAATTGGGGAATGGAAAAAGCGCAGGGAAAAAATGGGATGAGGGTGGCAAGCGAAGATGATAAATTTGTCTGACGCATTTCTGCTAATCTTGTAATGCCCGTGGCTGACGGGCCGCCCGTCATATCCCTTCGTGCATTGCTGTGGGGTCAGATAAGTGGTACACGTGAGGGCGATGACTGACAGCTCTGCCGGTGCTGCGGGGCACTTAAACAGGCTCCATTAACATACGCAGGCTTTGTTATCGCACAAATTCTCCTCTCAACTTGGAGAGCTCAGGGAGTGTGTGTGAACAGCTGATACCTGCTCTGGGGGTTTTAGGCCGAATTATTCTCTCTGCTATTCCCAATTTACTGTTTTTAGCGGTGACAATGCAAAAGAGGACCGCGTAGGGTCATAGTGAGGTATAAACAGATATGGTTTTGCTTCATTTGGATGTTTGTGTAATGCAGGAAAAAGTTCCCAAGGTAATTTCCCTTGCACAAGTACTGTAGACGTGTTTTTCAGGGCCGATGCTGATTATTACAGATTGACTATTACCAGTGGTGTTAATCGATTAAACAAATGAAGCAATTAATTGCACATTTTTCCTGAAATTTATTGCGATTAATCTTACCTGACATTAAAGGTTTTAATTATACTTTTATATTGCAATAATTTCACATTCATGCTTTAAATTATTGTTGGAACAACATAAAGAACGGATATTTTTTATATTTGTTTAATGCCATCTTTTTTTTTTTATGACTGAAGGCAAGTATCACTGATTCCAGCTGATATATTTAACCATTGAATATTAACATTCAACATCCCAGTATAATAGAACTATCACTTTAACATTTATTAGTCTTTAAAAAAAAAAAAAAACTTCTAATTTAAGTGAACTTGAAATAATTCTTTACATTATAATAAATGTATAGGCTAGTAGCTACCTTGCCCTTCAGCAAGACAATATAGCCTAAACATATCTAAATTATATAAAAATCTAAATTATAAAAAGATAAAGCTTGTATATAATTATATAAAGATAAAGTTATTAATTTCCTCAGATTTTTATTTTTATTTTTTTATTTTGTTCTTTGATTAACAGACATCACAGCAGCTGGTTATTAGAATATTTTGGCTGCTGTTACTTAAAAAGCTGCCGCTGCTGAACTTGATGCGATCTGACACTGCTTTTAAATGTGACCTATAAATAATAAATACTTGCATGCACAGTTTTAAGGCAGCTTTAATCGCCCTTTTTGTAAATACATGTCTTAACTGACGACATAACTACGACTTTGCATGCTCGCAGTTTCATTTGGGTTTGAATAAGATACAGCGCTTTAATATAGCAAAATACAACGTGCACCAGCACATTTGTGGGTGCACTTGAAGAGCGTGTGCTACAAGTACAGTATAACGGCTGACAGGACAGGTAAATTAGTTTTTACCGACATATGGACTGACACCCAGTGCATTCCAAATGGGATAATCAACAATCATGGCCGCCATATTGAAGTGTCGTTCCAAACCGAAGTGCTCAAACCTAGCCACTTCAAAGGGCCCTTCGAATTGAGGGATTTCGAAAGGTACAACTGATGGACACTTCAGGCCCCCATGATCCTTTGCGCAGATTCTTCTTTGTTTTTTTTTTTTTGTTAATGACGACAAAGATAAATAGGGGAAATGAGTATGCGAAATTAAAAATCAAATATAGACTGACAAAGATAAATGAAAACAACTTAAATATCAGGCAATAACCAATACGGTAGCCTACAGATATATTGTGCAACTATGCTGGTGTACTAGAATACTCAAATATTTAAGACGCTTTGACAGAAAACTCTGATTTATGGTAATAATGTCACAAAAACAGCACAAATTTCACAGCAACCATGTTCATATAAAATAACCATGGCATTTACATGGCACCTCAATGAATACCAATGCAAAAAAAACATGACACTGTGGTCTTTATATAATTATATTACATCTAATTTTTCAATGTCTTCTCTCCTTTCCTTTCTCTCCTCTTTTCTCCCACTCCTCGCTTTCTCTTCCTCCTCCCTCTGTCCCTGATGACTTATCGATCACCCTTTGTGGTTTTATCCGAAGTCTCTCAAAACTCCCGGCTCTGTCTGTCATGCAGCCTGCTGAGGGATTGTTTTGGAGGCCACCGCTCTGTAATTGAAAGCGTGGCCAGAAAGACGAATGGTCCCACCGGCAAACTTCACTCTAGAGGAAAGCCGTGACCAGTTGTGTAAAAACAGTAACACACACCATGCACCCGCCCTGGGGCTTCACAATACCCAGCTACCGCTAGCTCGCTGCATCACATGTCAAGGGTGGCATCAGAGTGTCATGGGACAGCCTGACAGAAAAAACTGTCAAGTACCTTTTTAAATCCCTCAGCGGAGCTTGATGGAAAAGGTTTTCATGTGTCTCTAAGTAGACATCCCATCTGTTGGGTAAATCGGAGCAGGAAAAACACCACTGGTGGGTTAGATTAGCAGTTAGTACGGTATGCAGTAAAACCAACTGTTTCTCTATGCTCCAATGCTCTTTTTGAAAGAAACAATCCACTTTTCTACTTCGTCTCTTATCTAAGATGTTGTCTTGTTCATGAATGCTGGAGTTAGAGCATATGTGCTAGATTGGAAGCACGGTTTAATGGATTCTCGGTGACGTGCTAACTTCCATCTTCACAGGCCTGTGTTGTTCGCAAACTCTAGCAGAAGCTTTTTCGTCATTCACGTGGAACTAATTTTTGAGAGCAGAAAGTTGTCATGTTCTTTTTTCCCTGCTCTCTACTTCTGTTGTGCTTTAGTATTCTGTCAGGCATCTTGAGAGGCCGTGCCAGTTTGTTTTGTATATTTCAAATCCTGATGGACTTGATCTGACATGAACTTCACATGCTGACAGCGTCGGAATAAAGGCCGTTTACTTCAGTCACCTATGGTTTTTCAGTCACAGAACGCACAAGCAGATCTGTACCTTAGCAAACAACCTTTGCTAATCAAAAACATGTTCAACGAATTTCAACATTAACAACAAAAGGTCCATTGACCTTTTGAGGTTTATCTCACGATGCGATAAACCTGCGATATGAAGTTCTAACACAATATTTATTGAGATATTTTAAAAAAAGACAAATGAAGAAATACATTTTGTACATTTTAAAGTTAAAATATTATATCTAATGCATTTTTGAGAGTTCAAAATTTAGAGCTCCAACCCATGTTCTTTAACTAAAGAAACTTCAGTGAGTAAATTGACTTAGACCTGAACTTTAAAAGGGACTCAACCCTCAAATTGTGATATACTGTCTCAGTCTAAATTACATTCACACTGGTGTTTCGAAAGCCAAACAAATTACAACATAATAAAAATAATAATAATAATAATAATGACAACAACAACAACAATAGCAACAATGGCAGTAATAGCCATATATTGTAAAACAATTGCAGTGCAAAATATATGAAAATGACTATTTCATAGGTATATTATTCTTGCTTTACGCTACAGTAATGAAAATACAATACATCTTTTCTAATTTCTAGACTTGAAAGTGATATTTTGAATTTGTATACTGCAGTAACGTTTTTGAACCGCTAACTGCACTTTTAAGCTTAAATTTTGACGGAAATGGCAGTAGAGCTTTTATTTTGAAGGAAAATTCCAGCTTCAGTGAAAACAGACTTACAAAAATGCTTCTCACTACAAATCTAGTGAAATGCTGTTATCATCTGCCACGAAAATAAAGCATAACTGGTACTCTTGCATTGCCAAATGCACGCTAAACTCACAGAACAAGCAATAAACGAGTTCACTGCATTCGTTCACTGTAAACAGAGACATTCTGAGGCATGAAAAACACCGGATCACAAGCTGATCTGCCTCAACAATGTGTGCTTTGAAATGTGCAGCAAAAACAGATTTGATGAAGCGATTAAACCATTTGCGCTTTCGGTTTTAGTTCGCTAGACAGATACTTTGTCAAATGGCCTATAAAACACAACTTTAAAGCCCTTTTATGTTAGAATAAGAAGTTGACTAAGTCCTATCGTTTCATATCATCATGTGACCATGAGAATATTGATAATATCGTTACCAGTGTTGTGGAAAGTTACTTTTAAAAGTAATGCATTACAATTTTGTGTTACTTTCTAAAAGGTAACTCATTACGTTACTTAGTTAGTTTTTATGGAAAGTAATGCATTACATTACTTTTGTGTTACTTTTTAAATCTGGGCAGGGCTTGCTTGTTTGTTTTTTAACATTTAAAAGGTTGATTTTTAGCAAATGTAAAAGCCCTTACACACCAAAAAGTGAAATGAATAAGCGTAAGGCTGAAGGAAAAGTGCATTCAAATCTGTACAGTAGAACTGTAGGAAAAGGAAGTTCAACACTCTTCATCAGTGAGAAAAATGAAGCACAAATGTTAGTTAATATTAAGTAAGTTTTGCTTATTAGTATGGTTGAATTGGATCAACGAAGGTCAGCAGCAAAGACATTGTTTTTTTTTTTTTTGAAAAAGTAACTTGGATATTTTCTGTTAAATGAAAAAGTAATGCGTTACTTTACTAGTTACTTGAAAAAAGTAATCTAATTACATAACTCGTGTTACTTGTAATGCGTTACATCCCTACTGACCAGTAATTTGTACATACACAGTTAAAATACTGAATAATGATGGTTAGTAGGGCTAGCAGCAAAGAAAACATGGTTGGTGTACCCTAAAAATATTGAATGATATGTTGATAAAATGGTTAAAAATAGTTCAGGAACAGTCTTAAGGTCTAAAAATGACACACACAGAATCCTTGCACACTGAGTCCGATGCATATTAATTAATCCGTTGTGACTTCTCAATACAATACAAAATGTAGTCTTCAGTGAGGATCATTTTGTTGTCCTCTCTCTTTTTAAACAGAGAAAGGGAAAGAGGAAATATTGGGTCCATTCAATCCTGAGATTGCATAGAAAGGATGGAGAGTTCTACCTCCTTATCAAGGCGCTGCAGGATTATCCCAAGCAATTCAAAGTTTACTTCAGGATGTCAGTCGCTCAGTTTGATGCTTTGCTAGCGATACTGGAGCCACTTTCACTTTCACAACACCAATTTCTGTGAACTAACTGTTTGTCATACAGTGATTTGTGCTGCGAGATGAAGTGGATCACGAGGCATTAAGAGCCAGGGGTGTAAACTTTTGAACAGACTGAAGATGTGTTTTTTTTTTTTATTTTGCCTAACTATCATGTTTTGTTTTTTTTTTGTTTTTTTTCATTTAGTATTGCGTTAAGATACGTACATGTTTCCTAGAAGACAAAATAACAATTACATTTACCCTAATCTTCAAATTCAATATATATATATATATATATATATATATATATATATATATATACATACACCAAGATGACATTATCTGGTATTTTTTTTACAGCACATTCAAAGTTCTCTATATTATTTATTAGCTATTTTGAGCTCGGTGTGCACGATTAACACAGAATAGACAAGAGCACGAAGTGTGTGTGCGTGCCTGTGTGAAAGTGAGCGAGAGAAAGAACCGGAGATTCTTGACAAGATAAATCATCAACAACCACATGAGCCATCTCTCCTCTAGCCCAGCCCTGCTGACGCTGAAAAAAAGCTAAGGTTGAGCTGTTTGCTGCAGCTCCTTCACCACAGAGTCGTTTTACGGGAGCCTCTGAGGTGCACCCATCTGTATTCATCTGTCTCCATTTTCATTGTGTTTCCCCATGTTGCGGTAGAGACGCTGATGCAAACTGTACCAAATGCCAGCCATATCTCCGAGACTGCTGATGCTACACAAACCCACTTTACCCAGAAGTCCAGTGCTTTGTCATGAGTGACATACTGACAAAGAGAGGCCTGTAGATAGCAAAAAAGGTTATGTCACTGCCATTACCATGAACTCCACGGTAGACAGGACAACATCGCAGAGGATGCGTTTGCCAGGTAAGAAATTTATGGATGAAATGACTGCAGTATTCATCTATCACAAACAGAGCTTTGTGTCATTTTACAGCACAGCGCAGACTTTTGCTAAGAATTATTGCACTGAATATTTCCAACACCAGTGAATGATCAGGTAAAGTTGTGTTTGGTGTTGTTACTTCTCTATTTCTAATGCTCTCTCTCTTGCTCTTTCACTCAGACAAAAAATGCTTTTCCCACCAGACTTTTCTCACGCCAGTTCCAACCTCTGTAAAAGGTAGTGAGAGCGCAGTCTAATTGAATTCTGTGTCAAGCGTCTGGGGTTCGGCCATCTCATTAGCCTGTGGTTACTCGATGTCCCAGGACATTAAGCCACAGCCTGACATGCTGAAAAAAGAAAAAGACAAAAAAAGTCACCTTGTGACTCCCCGAGACAAAAATATCCCACACATACTGTAATGCTTTCTCTTCTAAATAAAAGTCTCTAAGGGCTTACACACATTCTTTAGTATTCGATAAATTCTCAAAAACTTCTAAATATTCATAAAATAACAAAAATAATAATAATAATAATACATTCAGATACACTGATACCAATACATATTTTTAAAGCAGCATAGCAGCATATTAAAATGATTCTGAAGGATCATGTGACACTAAAGACTGAAGTAATGATGTTGAAAATTCAGCTTTATATATTATATTAAAATATATTATAACATATTTTAAATGATAATAATGTTTCACAATATTACTCTTTTTACTGTATTTTTTAATCAAATAGTTGCAGCCTTGATGAGCATAAGGGACTTCAAAAACGATTTTTGAAAATTCTTACCAACCCCTCAACTATTAAATGGTTAAAATGTGTTTGTATATGTTCATATAACACTTTAAAAGACAAAAAGACAATAAAACCAAAAAGTAATATGTTATAAATATGGATATGTTTTGAGTCAATATAAAATCGCAGATATATGCAAACTTGCACACCTGTCAACGGCACATCACAAAAATGTACAGATTATTTACTCACCCCCTTGCCATCCAAGATGTTCATGTCTTTCTTTCTTCAGTTGTAAATAAATTATGTTTTTTGAGAAAGAAGAAGGGTGTTATCTACTGAAACGATTTATTTTCATTCCAAGATCTCCTTTAAATGCCTTATATTAACAAGCCAAGTGGCACCATTTCTCAGAAACCATAAATAATTTTGTTATTTATATCACTGCGATGCCTCAAAATTGAATCACCAATGCTCTCCAAACACTCCAACACTCTTGAGATATATATATATTTTTTTTTTTTTTTTTTTTTTTTTTTGGCAACAGTAGTTCCATGAAGAACCTTTAAAGAGATCAAAATTATGACATTAACGTTGTTCCAAACCCGTAAGACCTTCATTCATCTTCCGAACATAAATTAAGATATTTTTTCTGACCCTCCGTAAACAGCAATGCAACTAACACGTTCAAGACCCAGAAAAATATTACGGACATCGTTAAAATAGTTCATGTGACATTAGTGGTTCAACCATAATTTTATGAAGCTACAAGAATACTTTTTGAAAACTAAAATAACTACTTTATTAAACAATTTATTTGTATCCGGGTCAGAAAGCTCTTAGATTTCATCAAAAAGATCTCAATTTGTCTTCTAAAGATGAACGAATGTCTTACAGGTTTGGAACGACATGAGGGTGAGTAATTAACGATATAATTTTCATACATTTTTAGGTGAACTGTCCCTTTAAATCCTTTATATTAACAAGCCAAACTGCACTGTTTCTCATGTTTAGGATTGTGTAAGCAACTAAGCTGTGAGTAGAAGTAGACTATAGTTTGGTGTAAGAAAAAAAAGATTAATAATGCATTGCGGATATACTATGGTGAAAATATTGTACAGTTTATGACATCATACCACCCAGTCCTAAGTGGTTTAGTCATACGTTTGAGGTTATTAACCCTTGTAATGATATAGAATCTTTGAGACACAACAAGGCGAACCAACAACTTCAATGAAATGTTACGATGCAAAGACCCAATTATTGCCACCATGGGCAAGAATGGACTGAAGAAAGCTGTGCTGAAAGCATTCACTGTTCAGAAAAACATATAGGGGGTATATATAGGGGGGAGTTGTCAGATATACCATGGTGTAAATAGTATAATGCCGTCAGACCCCCCAGTGGTTTAGTCTTATGTCTGAGGTTATTCACCTACGTTCTGATGTCAGATTTTTGAGACTGCTGGCACGGTGGCAGTAAAAGGGTCTTTGCGCTGTAAAGTCAATTTGAATTGATAGTTCACATTGTCATATAAGAGGACTTCGGTATGCATTTACAGCCCATATGATTGCCTTTTAAGTAGCCCCAGAGCTCTACACACAGTCCGCTGTTTGTGTTAATAGGCGCCATTGCCCACCAAGAGTCGTCGCTGAAAGGCTCTGAATAAGTAATAATGCACATATGAATAAATAAAGAACAGTGTCAGTTTGAGATTGGCCATCAGAGACGATCCATTCCAGGTAAGCGCTGCAGTCAAAAGAGTTTTGATTATTTATTTAATTACCTGCATGATCCCATATCCTCTGAGCGCGTCGCGTTGCCCACAGCAAGGGAGAGGCCTGAAAGAAGCAGGAACCCAGCAGGAAGTCTTGCATTGTGGGTCAGTTCCCATCGTGAAGGCTCTGGGGGACATGAAAAATGCATCAGCGGTAAGAAAAAAGAAAGAAGAGTGGAGGGGGAGATGAGGAAATGAAAAGACGCTGGAAATTATCCCTTGATCCTGTTTGTAAACACGGTTTTGCCATTTAGCTCGCGCTCAATTTTGCAGTTGTGCATGGAGGTGAACTCTTGGAAGGCTGTCGAGCTGGACCGAAAGGGTACGTAGAGTACAAACCGCAATCACTTCGTCCTGTCCGAACGCTAATAAGCATAACAGCTGTGAAGAGGCTGTGGCAACGTGCCAAAAGTCGACAGGCAGTTAATAATTCAGTAGAGCTCAATAAGTTTTTTTTTTAACGATTTTGAATGAATTATTGAGGGAGCCAAGCGCTAGACTCCCCAGACTTCCCTAGCATCGTTGCAGATTTGGCCCCTCCTCATCCCGTTTGCTGCAGAAGCCGACGAGGGTCGGACCTCCCAGTGAGACCGCCTAAAGACGACTGGCATTAAGCGCACTTGATTGGCAGTTTCAATGAGTAACGGTTGTGCGACTTACAAGGCCGAGGCAGATTCTGTTTCATTTATCCCTAAAGTCGTCCCCGCAGTAATTTCTCTTACCTTCATTTTGACGTCCCTGTCAGACTCGCACAGAGCTTCTTTTCAGTCTTGTTTTCTGTGCTGCTCTGACCAGATTGCAACTTCAATTTACTGTGGCTCCGTGAGCTATTCGGTCTTGACAGTAATGTGGAGCGCTGCTCCAGAATGAGCCGCATGGAGCCAACTAATTTCAATTCAATCTACTGTTATGGGCGTTGCGCTTGTTCTCCCTTACCTTAGACAGTAGGATCTATTTACTCCATCAGTGGGATATGATCTGAAAACCCACACACACACGTGATTTTACAACCTGTCACGTTTCTCACATCGCGCTGGCTCTCTGGGGGAGTGAATGCATATTGATCTGACGGCAAACTCTTTACACCAAAGGGCCATTAGGGCGACACATTACTTCCTGTACGTCTCACTCTCCTTTTTTTCTCTCCTTTACTTACAGCTGAGCCCTGAGTAAGAGATCCATTGTGTGAATGACACACTCGTGCTGTTTTGACTGGAGCTGTCATTCATAGTGCGGTCTGTCTTCAGCGCCGCTGCCGTATGGGGTTGCACATAGCTCAGGTTACCAAGGACGGGGGGCAGGGACAGAGATAGAGATGCACCGCAATCCTCAAGGCTGACTGAAATGAATGATTGGCACTGGGAAAGAATGGACTGAATGTAGGAAGGAAGCTAATTGCGCAGAACGCATTCACAGTTCAGAAAAAATATGTCTTCTAAAAATATCTATAGGAGACTAGTTGTCACCGCAGAGAATGTTCCTCAGGGTGGGTGCTTGAAAGCTAATTTCTGTATAGGCACAAAACACAATTAATAGGTGCAAAAAAAAAGTTTTGGTTATAAAAGGCAATTACATTTTTCCAGATCATCGAGCATGTTGTCACACAATATGAATTGGATGTCAAATTGGGGACTATAGGTTTTTAAATAGTTTAATAGTTAAATTTTTCAAGTGCTCGCATTTAGGAAAGCAACATGCACCAACAGTCTTTCCAAACTTGTAATGAGAAGCGCTTATAAACCGGCTGTTGTCAACAAAAGAGAAGCTTTAAGGGCTCCCTGCAGTTTTCTGCCAAAATGAAAGCTTAATGGTTTAACTTTTCAAAATGAAGAAATGAAGACAGACATAAAATGTTAGAACTGCAATTGTACAGTTTTTTTTTTTCCTTGAATACCTGATTTTTTCATTTAATTTGTATTCAGTAGTGATAATAACGCTAAAATCATTTCAAAAAATAACAAATTAATATATATATATATATATATATATATATATATATATATTTTTTTTTTTTTTTTTTTTTTTTTTTTTTCAGAAATTAATCACGATTAATCAGATTTCATTTTTTTAAATATACTTTTATATTGCAATAATTTCACATTCAATCTTCAAAATAATGTAGAAATAACATAAAGACAGTAAGGGCTTATTGAAAACAGGTATCTATTACAGCATTTTTTTTTTAGTGAAGCGCAGCCCTCATAGAAATAATGTGTCTTGGTTACTAAATAATGTATTTGCAGTATGTACATTTCAATTCGCAAGATAATTCTTGTGTAAATTTATCAAACGCACCATCCCACGCAGTATACACTAGAAGAATAGTGAAAGAGTATATGAAATATTTGAAAATATTACATTTGTTGAGCATATGTATAATAACCCAGTTATTATTTAGTCATGGAAACAACAGTGAAAATGTGTTTTATATATTTAAAAAAAAAAAAAATGCAAACTGCGCACCCACCAGCAGAAACCTAAATCGGCACCTACGGTATGAACAAAAGTGAATGTGACGTAAAAAACGCAATCGGAGGCATGCCATTTAGTACCTATCGAGCTTGTTACATCGGGAAAGTGAAACATATGGAGCAGTAATCATAACTGTGTACGAAAACAATTAAGTGCTCACTGTTTTACTGCCTCTAGTGTTAATTTATGTTGGAAATGCAAGTCTTGCGAAAAGGTTTCCAGAGGTATGTTTTTGTCATGCAACCAGGTAGAGTAAAATGCATAACATATTAAAGCAACTTTGGTGTTTTTATGTTTTCTACAAAATTAAATCGATGGTGTATGACGTCACTGGCAGGCGACGCAATGGTGGTCCGTTACACTAGTTAAATTCTCATTTCTTTGGATTTAGACAGTCTTGAAAACATTTGGCATAAATACAAAAGTCAGCAAATTATATAACACTATTCTAGTGGTTATTGGATATTTTTATCAAATCTTACATGTTGTGCAGGAAAAATTCAAATTGATTTCCCCCCAAATAGTGCAACTCTAGTTCAAACGTATGACATCTAACACAATATGTGACAACTTGTATGAAATTATAAACACATGTGACCACTTTCCCCAACAAGTTTTAGCTAAAACTAAAAAGTTTGTGCTAGAGATTTGAATGATATTTCAAACTGTGTAGCTTATTAAGTTGATGTGGTGTGCAATTTTCTAAATGACTTAATTACCTGCTGCAGTGTTCCTGGTGGCCCAAATCAAAAGGGTCCACTTCCAGGTTTCCATGATATTACAGCCCCCTATGGCTTGGGTTTCTCATTTATTGTGAGCACATTTTCCTTAGAAAAAAAAATTCTTGGCACTTATTCATGAAACATGAGCAGAACGAATTTCTGTGAAAATCGTTTATAAATCCATTTTTATGTAAATGGTTTAATTGAATTGAATGTGATGATTTACACAAGAAAAGGTTTTACAAATGATTCATACAGAAATTCGTTCTGCTCGTGTTTCATGAATGAAGCCCAAGGTTTTTACACAGAAATGCATTGGCTTTTAACAGAATTAATTCATTTGTTTTAACTTCATGGCCAGTGAACATGTATAGCTCTCCATTTCAATTCTCTAAATACATCAAATAGATCCTTCACAAAGGAATAAGATCAGATTAGCTAGAGACCTCCAGTGACATGAAAAGGTCTTTATCTACACTTGCAGCTGAAAACATGCATATGTGATCATAACATTTTTAACATCATTTTCTGTTTTAACTAGTAGCTTTTCTGATTGCAGATGTAGGGGTGGCTAAGTTTAGACCTCTTGGAAAAGAAAAATGGACAATTTCCTCCAACTTGGTCCCTGTCTTGAGCAGATGGCTTAATTTGCACCATGGAAATATAAAGGATACTATGAGGTACTATGATTTTATTATGATCAGTGGTAACATTCTCAAGGCAGATTGCTCCACCTGAGAGAATCTTGCTTTGGCTTTTTGGAAAACAGGTTTCCTTGCTATCCTTTGAAAAGAACCACACAGGGCAAGAAAATGCAGCTTTTGACTTAAAAGTAGCTGAAATTACAACTACAACAGCATGTAAAGAAGAAAGCGAAGAATAAAAAGGAAGAAACGCAACAGCACTTTGTCTCAGGCTGAATTGTTTCCCTGCCAGCTCAGAACATCAGACTCCTAAGGAGAGAAGCTGGAGTGCAGCAACACAAAACATCACAAAGCCAGCCGAATCCCACAGATCTACACCAAACACACACCCTCATTCCTCTTAAAGAAATATAGCCTCCTTCATCTCAAACACAAGCTCTCAAAGTTACTGCCAAATGTTCCATTAATCAGACCCGCTGAGTATGTTTTAGCAATGACTAAAGCGAGAGAGAAACTGGTTAATGTGCATGGCTAACTATGATTATATACATGATGCTAAAAGGTTGACTGTAAAAAGGATTCAGGTTTAAAGGTTAGGGCCAGAATTACTGAACAGGGCAAATTATCGTGAGACTGCAATCCTATAAAAGCACCAATGGGAGAGTAAAGTTTATTGTCTCACAATTCTGACTTTACATCTCACAGTTGTGAGTTTATATCATGCAGTTCTTGGTAGATTGCGTCGGTCAATATGGAAATGAGATGTTGCGTCTTTGCTCTTTCATTTTTTTAAAGGGGGGTACAATTGTGTTTCGTATATTCAGAGTTGTTAACAGTGTTAAAGAGTTGGATTCTCATGCTAAACATGGCCAAAGTTTAAAAAAATAATTTAGACAAATGACAGAGAATTTCTTTGCCGAAAATCTTACTTCCGGGTTGGTACAAGTTTCGGCTGATTTTTTAGATCGTGGCAGTAATGACGTAATGACAAATGATGAACTCCTTATATGAGCATTTCTCCCGGAAAAGCGCGTCCGCGGCGCCCGCGATCACGTCCGTGAGAAAGAGCGCGCCATCAACGTGCTTCATTCGGGTGCACTCTGCAAGGGATTCTTTCGGGAAGAATGTCTCTAAAGAAGTGTGGTTATGGTTGTAAGGCAAAGATAACTGCTCAGCTTCCTGAAGAACCCAGCGTTAGGTGAACAGTGGATACAGTTCCTTTTTCCGGGGCAGCAATGGAGTTTAGCAAGTATGTGTTTCATATAACGTTACGAGGACCAGTTCGACGCTGGATTTGCACATTGTTTGATACTGAAAGACAGAGCGGTCCCAGCTATAAAAGATCCCGGTAATGATTCAGAACTGCAGATGGTAAGTGAAACAGCATCAAATGTCTGTTGTATTTGCAATCCTAACCTGATGGTCAAATTTAGCTCCGCCCACGGCGTGCCTCCAAAAGTGCGGCTTTTTCCGGAGAAAATCGGAAAGCTGTATTTTTCTTTCATAAATATAATAAAACTAAAGACTTTTTGGAGATATTAAGCATACATTACTACTCTATAGGTACTGAGGATTAACATGAGATTAGGTGAAACTGTGCATGTTATGTACCCTTTAATGTCAGTAGATCACCTGCAGAATTTTTACTCCTGAAACCCTATTAGAGTTTTTTAAAAACGAACTCGCAATTCCAAGAAATAATGTCAGAATTGCAAGATATAAACTCACAATTCTAAGAAGAGTTTTTTTTCCCCGTCAAAATTGGACTATTATTATTATGCCCCTCACATTACCTTTCGTGTCACAAGCAAGTCTCGAATAGTAGGCACTTTCGTACTGAGGTGTATGGTTTGTATGATTTGCTTTTTAATCACTGTCTTGCATTAAGCCACATTCAATTAAGCGTTTTCAAATAGTGGTTTTCAATAGGGCTTTTCACACTGCACTTAACCCCGGGTTATCGACGTTCTAAACACCGCTTTTAACCCCGGGTAATGAAGCGTTTCACACCTGTAATTTGAAAGCGGTGTTAGCACCGCTTTTTACCCGGGGTTATGAAACCCTGCTCCGGAGCAGGGTTAGCACCGCAATTGCGGTGTTAACCCCGCATTGCGGTGCTAAGTTTGTTCAGTGTGAAACGGAGCGGTGTTTGCTTGTTGCTGTTGGTCGCTTGGCAACAGACAGCCATTCAGAAATTGAGCAGCGAAGCTTACGTTACGTTAGTAACAGGAAACGCGCGTGTCTAAACAGCAGCAGCCGGTAACGTTCAGTATTAAAGTAGCCTACTTCAAAATTATTTCCTTTTTCTTGTACCTTTGTCTTTGTTTTCTTGCTCTTGTGCGTCTCATGAAGCTTAAAACGGCTAAAGACCTACGCGGCGACATCTTTAAAGGTGCGGAAGAGCTGTGTAACAGGTTGCCGCTGTTCAGCCAATGACACCGCTATTCGTCCAATCAGTGGCAGTGACACAGCAAATATGCAAATAAGAACGTTTACCCGGGGTTTAGAAATGTACAGTGTGAAACGTCTGTTAATGATTACCCAGGATTAACTCTTAACCCCGGGTATAGTATGAGCAGTGTGAAACGTGATTTCAGATAACCCAGGATTCCGTTTATCCGGTGTTTAGGATAACCCAGGGTTAACAATTTCAAGTGTGAAAAGCCCTAATGACACAAAAAAGCTTAAGGTGAGGCTTTCCGTGACACGTTCATATTCTGGTCACATCTGCTTCCTATAGGCAGGGCAATATAGTTTGCAACATCAATAAAGCGCTCTGTAGCTTATTCCACTCCCGCTTCCATTAAGAATACGCATACAGGGCGTCTACATTTGAAATAACAAACTTAGTAACGAAATGACGCGACATGTGAACGGCCACTTAAGTGTTTGTGAAACAGTCTGCGGCCACATCCCTGTGCTAATGGTACAGCCCACAGAGCAAATGGTAAGATAAAAAAATGAAAAAAATAGAAAATCGTGTAGATTTTATTTATTCAAACGAGCATTTCTGAAGTCACAATTTAGTAAAAGTAAAACTGAAAAAAGGAGAGAGAATGGCAATTATTCATTAATGAAATAACTGATAAAAATTGAATGTTTGGTTTCATTTTTTCATTTTTGACTGTGATTATATCTCGCATTTTTGACTTTGTAACTTGGAATTGGAAGAATTACGATACAAACTTTCATTTGTGAAAAACATCAGAATTTAGTTTTTATCTCGCATTTTGAGCTTTTATCTCACAATTCTAACCATTTCTTGCAATTGTTTATATCACACAATTCTGAGAAAAAAAGTGAAAATTGAGTTTATATCTTGCATTTCTGACTTTATAACTCACAATTGTGAATGTATATGATGCAATTCTGAGAAACATCAGAATTGTGACTATATCTTGCATCTCTGACTTTATAACTTGCAATTGTGAAGTTACATGACACAATTCTGAGAAACGTCAGAATTGTGACTATATTTTGCATTTCCGACTTTGTAACTTGGAATTGCAAGAATTACAATACAAACTTTCATTTGTGAAAAACATCAGAATGTAGTTTTATCTCGCATTTCTGACTAATTTCGAGCTTTTATCTCACAATTCTAACTATTTCTTGCAATTGTTTATATCACACAATTCTGAGAAAAAAAGTTAAAGTGTTGTATATCTTGCATTTCTGACTATATAACTCACAATTGTGAGTTTATATGACGCAATTCTGAGAAACATCAGAATTGTGACTATATCTCACATTTCTGAATTTGTAACTTGGAATTGCAAGTTTATATCTTAGTTCTGAGAAAAAAAGTCAGCATTGTGATACAAACTCTCATTCGTGAAAAACATCAGGATTGAGTTTTTATCTCACATTTCTGGCTAATTTCAAGCGGGTTTGCTCTCCTATATGGAGATCGTAGCTCTGCGCTCCCTCAAATATTTCAAGTGTGCCCTCAATTTTTTTTCCTGTGTACCCACGAATAAGTGCTTATTGTAAACAGGTATATATTAAATAATTTTATTTAGTGAAGTGCAGCCCTCATACAAAGAAAGTGTGTTGGTTACTAAATACTAAATGTATTTGCACGATACTTTTTGTGTAGTAATGAGAATTATTACTTAATATAAAATATTATAAAATAATATAACATATTACTTTTTTTTTTTTGTTTTGCTCATGTGTATGATGACTTATCCCTGTAATTATTTATTAGTGGAAACAGCATTTAAAATTGTGCCTGTCACGTGACAGTACGACACAGCCATAAAAATAATGACACAGAAGAAGATATTGTTGGAATAATTTTAGAAGCTAAAAATGTTGACAGCCAAACGGAGTGATATTAAAAAAAAAAAAAAAAAAAAAAAAAATTTACGTTGGTTTGAACATCTGAATTAGCATGATTTTGGAGTGGGAGTATTAACAAATGGCAGACCAGGAGCACACCAAAAAAAAAAAAAAAAAAAAAAAAACGAAATCTACAAAATATGCAGTACTGTATACTTCAAACAACAACAACAGCATATTAAGTTGGAACAACACAAGGGTAAGTAAATAAAGGCAGCTCTGTCTATATTAGTTGATTATTACTAGATGTGCGCAGAAGACGTACTGAGAGCTGAGTTTGAGGCTTTAAAGTCACAAGTTCACATGACGAATGCTAGAGAGACAGGAAAATTGGCTTTGCTTTTGACAGAAAGCTTTGAAGTCCATCTGCATCTTTGAAATTGCACATCACAAATGTCAATCCACTGGACTGAGTGAAAAAAACAACATGAGAAACACTAATGGAGCCCTGAGAGCATCTCTGACAGATTCTGTAGAGCACCTGGGTCAAGGTCTGTTGCTATGATAATGCCTACAACCACCCTCATGGGCAAACACCTGTTTGCTGTTTCTTCTGGGGATTGAGGGTAAATAATGAGACACTGAATAGTGGTTTGAGCTTTAAAAGGACAGAATACTAATTTCTAGCAGTGAATACGAATTTTGAAAAAACTGAATTAATTAAAAATATAATCTTATATGATATATAAAGGTGACAAATAATGAAAATCAGATATTGTTCAAGTTTAAGGGGAGACACTGCAGGCACCTGTCAAATTTGAGATTTTAGGCTTTTTGGTTTATCATAAACTGTTTTTTTTTTTTCAAACTCATGGAAGAAAAATATCCAAAAGACACTGTTAAGTGTTTCTTTTATAGCACTTTATCTATTTGTTTCAATAGATTTCAATTACAATACATATTTTTAAAGGCTGTTTTCTCAAAATGAGTTTTTTCTCCTATGAGCCATAAATCTCCACTTCAGTAGCATTTACACACACCAAACGTTTGTATTTCTGTCTACACCCTGAATGTTTTTACAGAGGGATTTGTTCATAAATAATTTGCTTGATTATATACAACATTTTATTCCCCTCAAAATTGTAAAATTGTAAAAAAAAATAAAAAAAATAAAATAAAATATGCCCAAAAAATGAAACAAGAATTTTGAAACACTTTATCCAGTGTTTAGATTTTTGTACTAGAAATGTATGAAAATTAGTGCATTTTTCAATAAACAATGCCTCATTTGCATATTTAAACCTAACATTTTAGAAAACTTGTAATACAAAAAATGTTGGCAATTATCAGTGTAATCAATCAACTGGGTAAGTAAGGTGATAACTATTAGTTCATATTTTTAATTTATTATAAACATGCAATTTCATTCCCAGCTGTTTACCTTCACAAGGTCCCTTTAAACCATTCTGTTGACTATAAGTAACGTTGCACCTACATATCTACTAACTCTCACTACAGTGTTAGTAGAGTATTAGTAGAGTGGTAGTGTTAGGGTTAGATTAAGTTGACGTACTTGCAAAGTTTCTTATAGTCAGAAGAAGTCTGTTGGGAGACCAACACAATAAAGAGTCAGCACACATTAATTAGACAGTCTACTAATACTCTAATGAGAGTTAATTGACATGTAGGTGCCACGTTACTTATTGTCAACAGAATGTTCAAAAGGGACCATCAAAATAAAGTGTTACCGACTGTGTTTGTAACGCCTGTGCGTTTTTACCATAAACTTGCATGTATTTGACGGTTTACGTGTGATAAGATATGAAAGAGAACTTAGTTTACAACTTACATGCCTTGTGACAACCGCTTTCTGTGTGCGTGCTTCGGATGTGTGCGCTCAAAAACAGTATATCAGTATATCAAACTAATATGGTTTCAAACGCGATTTCAGTGCGATAGACTTGATAACCAAAACCAAACAGAAGTTTTTTGGTGTGTCTGAGGTGCAAGCTGTAAAGACAAAGTCTTACTCTGGAAAAGGGGTGGGGAGCAGCAGCTCATTTGCATTTAAAGAGACGTGTTGTTGCTTCCACTCAAAATGGGCATTTTTAAAATGATATAATAAATTATATGTGGGGTAGTTTGAGCTGAAACTTCACGGACACATTCTGGGGACACATGAGGCTTACATTACATCTTGTAAAAGAGGCATAATCTGTCTCATTTAACTAGGGATGGGCGATTATCGTTTGTGATATACTGGTAAAAATTCTCCCCATGATAAGAAGTAGTCTTCCCGCGATAATAATGATAAAGTCTAGCTGTTGACATATTTCTGTGTGCAACAGCACAGAGTGACATTGGCGAAAGGCAGACGTGAAACTGAGAAGTAGTATATTGCTAAACTAGGAGCTCATTCTACATTCTAGAAACTGGTTTGGTCAGAGTTGTTACAGTATGACAAAAAAATCGGTCTGAGCCTTGAATAAATGTAATAAATGCGATACAGTTTTGCATGTGTATGAGCCTGTTTACAAAGACATAATTTATTGACATGCTTAAAATAAACTGCATAACATAGTCAATTATTTAAAATAACCTTTTGTGGTAAGACGTGGTTTCATGTCATGAAATGAGGCAGACATCATACTATTTCAGTATTATAAAAATTATGTCGATAAGCATTGCAAAAAAAAAAAAAAAAAAAAGAACAGCATATGCTGGTTAGGTAGGCTTTGATGCTAGGATGCTGGTTTTAGCTGGTTTTAAGATGGTTTATGCTGGTCCTAAGCAGGTTTATGCTGGTCCTTAGCTGGTTTATGCTGGTCCTAAGATCAGGACCAGCATAAACCATCTTAAAACCAGCATAAACCATTTTAGGGCCTGCTAAAACCAGCATCCTAGCATCAAAATCCACCTAACCAGCATATGCTGTTTTTTTTCAACAGTAAAGTATACTTTATTCTTATAAAAATACCCAAGATTGCTTAAAGAACACAGACAAACCATATATTGTAGCATTTTATTCAGCTATAGCAATAAATGGATTTGAGATTTCCTGGAGTGTCGTCAGTGCAATTACTTCTGCTATGTGTATGTGTAGTTTCTGTGCAAGGGCGCCCTATGGCAAGCCGTTTTGACTTTTACTCATTCGCAGGAGATGAATTCTGATATCAACAATTCAGTTTTCACTAGTTAAAATTATAATTCTTGATATCAGAAATTGGATTTTTACTAGTAACAATGGTAATTTTTGATATTAGGAATTACATTTCCACTAGTAACAATGGCAATTTTTGATTGCATTTCCACCAGTAAAAAGGTTAATTATTGATATCAAGAACTGAATTTCAACTAGTAAAAACTATAATTGTTGATACCAAGAATTGTATTTTCACTAGTTAAATGTCACCATAGACTCCTATTCAAATTTAATGGTTGATATCAAGAATTGATTTCTTACTAGTTAAAATTCCAATTTCACATATCAGAATTACAATTCTTACTAGTAAAAACCTATTTTTTATATCAATTATTACATTGTTACTAGTGCAAATGTCCATTCTTGATATCAACAATTCAATTGCTACTATTGACAATGTTCATTTCTGATATCAAAAATGGGATTGTTACTAGTAAGAAATTACTCTCCTAATTATTGATAACAGAAATATATTTTCATATGTCAGAAATAACAAATGTAACATGTTGAAATACATTTACAGATACCAACAACTGACATTTCAACTAGTGACAATTGAAATCTTGATATCAGGAACTGGCATTTTTACTAGTAACAATGTAATTTTTTATTTCAAAAATTATATTTCTACTAGTAAAAAATACAAAGCTGATATGTGAAATTGGAATTTTAACTAGTAAGAAATCAATTCTTGATATCAAGAATTAAATTTGAATGGGAGTCTATGGTGACATTTAACTTGTGAAAATACGATTCTTGATATCAACAATTATAGTTTTTACTAGTTGAAATTCAATTGTTGATATCAATAATTAACCTTTTTACTAGTGGAAATGTAATTCTTGATATCACCAATTGCCATTGTTACTAGTAAAAATTCAATTTCTGATATCAAGAATTATAATTTTAACTAGTGAAAATAAAAGTCAAAACGGCTTGCCGCAGCCCTCCAGCTTCCAGTATGAATTAAACAGTCATTACATTATGTGTGTACTTAGTAATGCTAAACAACCTATTTTGGGTAAGACTAGGAAAGATCATACTTTTCTCCCTGAATGATATTTTTTTAATGATATTTTCTCCCTACAGTGATTGATATTATTATCGCACTAAATACTTTTTTAAAGCAACATGCTGGTTATTAAATCAAATGCCCTTTCATTCATTGAAAACTCATGTAATTAATTTAAACTGTTAAGATTTAATTAGTAATGATTTTAGAATTCTTGTCATATTGTGTCATTCATGTCACATTTTGCCTGAGATATTTATCTATATATACACACTTGAAAACGTGTACACTTGACACTTGAAAAACAACATGTTAAATGCATCTGGCTACACTGTCTATACAGCAAACTTTAATGATTTTACACACAGATAAATTTATACATCAATCATATAACAGTGAGTATGTGTGTGTGCATTTGTGTGATAATGTATTGCACACATGAAATACCACTTTGTTTTTTTTTTTCCCTCTGCTGGGGCAGGACAATGTAATTGAAACCTTTATGAGAATGGAGGGACAGGCAGAGGAAAAGCTAGGGAATGGGGAGGGCTGGGTCACTGAATCCATAACTCAATTTAATGGAACTATGGACTTGTGGCTGCGGAAAGTAAAACCAGAACACACGTCTTTATTTTCATTTTCAATAATGGGCCGATGACGCAGCAAAACTGCAATCGATTTCATGGTCGGAGCGCCCGCTCTCTCTCCGTCTGTCTCTCTTTCCTGTCTTACATTCAAAAGTACCAAAAGCACGGGATCACAACTACAATGAAAGCCTCTCTTATATGTAAGAGCAACAGCAGTGCTTCAGTCTTTTAAACGTAATCACTTTTCTGCCATGTGCACCATGCTGTGTGTTGAGAATAGAGGATTGTACTAATACCTCAAAGCAGGAAGTGAAATTTTAGGACTGAATCAGTCTTTTGAATGCCATCTGCAGAAGAAACAAGGCCTTTGGAGTGACCACTTAGTTGTTTAAATCCAAAGTAAATGAAGTATCACATGTAAAAAGATTGAGATGTGGGTTTCTAATTCTTCATTGACTTGACTCTGCAGACTTTGATTCACAAGATCAAATTAATGGTCTTTCATGTTATTAATGAAGATTATTTTTGTCCTTCATTAGAGAAATATTTGTTTTTCATTTTCATTTTAATGCAGGGTGCTACATCATTCATCAACCACAAGCTGCTTTCATGGCTTAAGTACGAAAGTACAATATGAAATATTTATGATGCCTGTTCGGTTTCTTATAATTCTTGGTTAACGCTAGCTCATTTTTGGGTAATTATACTTTAGGTACTGTGTAAGGTTCACTGGAAGCTCTATTGACAGCATTATAGCACAATATTGATTACCACAGAAAATAATTGGCTCATCCCTCAGTTTTGTAGTTGCACATATACAATGAAAATAAACCAGACTAGCATTCTGAGGTGTTTAACTATACTTTACAACAAACTTGGGTTGGGGATTATTTGGCAACCCAGCGCTGGGTAAACATTGGACAGAACACATGCTGGGTTACTAACTATTATATTACTGGGTTGTAACTGTTATATATTATATTATACAAACTGTTGTTTACAAATTATTATATTGCTGGCTTAAAATGGGCTGATATTGCTTTTGATATTGTGGTAACCACACAAGAGATTCATTCTGAATGAATTCCTGACTAACACTTTAGTCTCATTTTTATTTGTTGACAAAAATGTCAATAGATTTTTGTCATCCTTTTTGTCATCATTCAAAACGGGTTTCGTTTCATTATCGTCTCATTTTCATCAGTGCAAAAAGAAAATAATTACTGTGATTTTCTGTGAAATCCTAGTGCAATGCAAATAAAAACCAAAATCATGCAAACATTAATGCTATTGGGACTACCATGATATTGAAGTTGAAAGAAAAGTCATATAACCTCTGAAATGTTATTCTATCACACCAAGAAACAAGTCAAATACGGCAATGCCAAAATGTTGTCAAATAATAAGCTTAATTTGTGTTCAATCCACAGCATTCCTTCTTATGTCATTATATCATTCTGGCCCTTTATCTAGTCATCACATGCACACTGACAATATAAGTCCTCTCTTTGGAATAGGGCAATGTCCTTTCTCAGCATGTAATGAAAAAAAAATGAATGTGTCTTAATTTGTGTCCTATTTGATCTGCATTTCTGTTTCCACTTCATGTTGACCACTGCACCTCTTGTATTTGTGCTGTTTTTATTGTTAAGCAAGTTAAAGTAATGGTTAATGAGGGTTTCAAGGTTACAAGCAAATGCTTAAAACTTAAAAGAATCACAAAATGAATTTTATGTTAGCTTATTAGGTCAGCAAAATGATCATATATAGAAGAGCTAACCTCCAGAAACATAATATAATACTGCATAAATAATGTTGTTTAATGTTTTTGTGGAAACCTTGATACATTTTATTCAGGATCCATTGATGAATACTATATAACAGTATTTAATTGAAATAGAAATCACTTTGGATGAATTTAGCCTTGTTTTCATTTCTTTGTAAAAATCTTTGTGTGGGGACATGCAGGCAGACTGTCAGCCGTCAGTCGCATAATCTTCACCACTATCACATTACATTATCTATGTTGGTCAGCTAATATTTTGCGTACAAAAGTACATGTGAGCACAGGCCGTGCAGCTGAATGAAAACCAAACGTCCATTCATTCTGAAAGGACATTCTCTATCTATTCGCTTTAAAACAGCCTGTGGTCTAAAGCAGAGTAAAGGAGAACAACAGCTTTTCTTAAATGTCCTTGGTGCCATTTAAAGATAATGGAAATTGTGTGCTGTGAAGTACGCCAGGTTTCTCTGTGGTAATTCCTCTTTGCATTATGGGTTGAGGACTCGGCACTTACCCGCCCTACTGCTCTGATCATTATTCATGGCCGCTGAAAGCACACTCACACACAAACACCCTGAACGCAGCTTCTCTCTGGAGGTGGGGAGGTGCAACAGAAGAGTCTGCCAGACATCCATAGAGTGCCACCATCAAAAGAGAGACAGACAAACAGACAGACTGTGTGTGTGAGTAGGTTTATCTGTGGCTATGTATGTGTGCTTGTTGTGCTTCAGTGACCACTAGCTGCTTTCTAGTGTCTTGTTAAAGGATCAGCTCAGCCAAAACAGAAAAATCTGTCATTATTTACTCAGCCACCACGTCTTTGCAAACCAGCGTGCTGCTATTTTTCCTATGCAAATTTTTTTAAACAGAAACTTCATGCATCTCTTGCTCACTGCTCCTAAAAGGAACACAAAAACGCCATAAAAACTATAAAAGTAGGCTGTTAAGATTCTTCTAAAGCCATATGGTAAGTTTGTGAGGACAGTGGGAGGCTAGTAAATATAGAATTGTCTACAAATTGTATGCAATATAAATTTGCCACATACCCACACATCAAAATATATATTTCTATCATGATAACTCTCAGAAGGTTTTAGCATGGTAATATATATGACAATGTTAATGAATTTGGTCTTGGCAGAACAGATATGCTGCTGTTGGTTATTATTGCTGTAAAGCAAGTAAAGGAACTTGCTACTAATGCATACGCCAATACGGTGCCATGAGTATTTAAGACATACTGCTGCTGCACAAATAGCATATGCAGAGTTCAGATGCAAAACCAGCTAAAAGCCATCTCATTCAAAAATTATACTGAGTGAATGCTCTCTACTCATATTATACGTTCATCCAATACTTTTACTTCAAACTCGCTGAAATCCCACCCTCAGCCCAATCAGAAAGTACCAGTACGTACATAGAAACCTATACATCGGAGCCTGATAAAAATGCATTTTTTAAAGAAAGATGTCAGATGGATTTAGAGGCTTTTGCATCTGAACTCTTCATATATAATAACCCATAGCAGATCTATACAGGTGGAGCTGGGGAGGTAGAGGGTTTCAGAGGAATGTTGTGAAATGCTTTAGTGAATACTAACCACTGAAGTGTTTTGAAACACACACCGTTTTTTTTATTCTTTTCAACATATTCTATGTGTTGACGTAATTTAATCTGAAACAGGGTGGGAGATATCAAGCAGTTTTAAAATAGCGACTTTTAAAATAGCCAATAGCTTGGGCAAGAGCCACTGAGATTGGTAAAGCTGCATTTTACAGCATATGACAGCCACAATATTATCCCTATGGCTATAAAAAATGCCACTATGTGACACAAAGCGAAAATTTACTGGACAGAAAATAAATACAAATTTTGTGAACAAGTGACCGATTTCAGTCGCAGCTTCAGCGTGTAAGGGGTAGGGCACTTCGGATTAGAGCATGTGATTTGATGAGAAGCTGAAAAGTGCAGTGATGTCATCAAAATTGTTGATTGCCCAGATCTTGTAAAAGTGAATTTTATCACTGTTTTGAAACTTGCTTATAGATAACCTTAAAGGGATAGTTAACCCAAAAATGAAAATGTTATGTTTATCTGCTTACCCCCAGGGCATCCAAGATGTAGTTGACTTTAAGATTGTAAGTTTCTTTTTAACTCAAACCATTGCAGTCTGTCAGTTATATAATGGCAGTCAATGGCTACCAAATGTTTGAGAATACAAAAACATACACAAACAAAACCATATTAAACCCTGCAACTTGTGACGATACACTAATGTCCTAAGACACGAAATGATCGATTTGTGAGAGAAACTGAACAGTATTTATATAATTTTTTATCTCTGATTCACCACAACATCCATCTGTCCTGAGTGCATGCACAGCGTCCGGCGGGTGATATGTGCACGAGCTCTGGTGTAGTATTCGCATTGAAAAATCCACATTGTCTGATGCATAGTCGCCGATTTATGTTTCTGCAGGTGGGTGCCCAACACCGTATCTCATATCTATTTACAATAAGCACTTATTCACATGTACACAGGACAAAGTTTGAGGCCGCACACGTAATATCTGAGGGAGCGCGCTGCAAGCTGAAAAATTGTAATATGCGCACCCTCTCTCATATTACAATAATGCACTCTTGACATTTGTAACACCAAAACCTGCCTGAAATGAGAATAAAGTCATACAAGCTACAATACACTTCTAATTGGTAAAAATTAACCAAGAATATCTTGTGTTTTTCTCGAGCACTACGCCTATGGTCTGATAATATATAAAATCGTCTTCCATTATGATAACCTGTACTTCTAAATATCACAGTGCCAGTGAACACGTCCGCAATCCCCGTGCACCCCGTGCAAGTGACGTATAAGCTCAGATCGCTTCCAGCGCTTGCGTGTACTTCGCCAGAGTGCATACACGTCACGAGCCCGAGCTGTGCATGCATTCAGGACAGATGGATGTTGTGGAGATTCAGAGGTAAAAAAATGATATAAATACTGTTCAGTTTCTCACACAAACCGATCGTTTCGTGTCTTAGGACATCAGTGTATCGTCACGAGCTACAGGGTTTAATTTGGTTTTGTTTTTGTATGTTTTTTTACTCTCAAAGATTTGGTAGCCATTGACTGCCATTATATGACTGACAGACTGCAACAGTTTGAGTTAAAAATCTTTGATTGTGTTCAACTGAAAAAACTAAGTCACCTACATCTTGGATGCCCTGGGGGTATGCAGATAAACATAAAATTTTCATTTTTGGGTGAACTATCCCTTTAAGGCTAACATGTTCATACTAAAAGTTGAAAAAATGTTGATTTCATGAGGACTTTAAATAAGACATCTTTGATGATGTGTGACATGCACTTTCAGTTGTGTAGTGTAGACAGAGAGCGTTTCTAAAACGCAATGAAAACCCCAGTGTAGACAAGTCTTGGTTTCATTTTAAAACACTGTTTTAAAATTTAAATGCTCTAGTGTAAACAGGGCCTAAATGTAAAGTAGCAAGCTCATGGGCTGCATATGCAACATGAACCAATCAGTATGTGTCAAGCAATTTAATGACGCTTTTGCATAAGTTTTAAATCTGCTGGTGCTGGTGCTTGTAATGTCACCAATAGAGTCCTCCAATTTATGCGACATAGACCTTTCACTTAAATTGATTCCATGCGACGCTACCTGCAAGGCTTTTGAGAATGTCTCTGTAACTCATTCCCAACCCAAAATAAAACCTAATTAAAATGTCTCTGTCCAAAACATAATATGACATAACACAGCAGCAACTAGGCATGGGCCGGTATGAGATTCTGACGGTATGATAACCTTACATAAAAATATCACGGTTTCAAGGTATCACGGTATTTAGATTACAACTCTAAAATATGTTATTTTTAAATGTCTGGGTAAAAAAAAAAAACTTTTCTTCCACTGAACACAATTTATTTTATTTTTAAGAAACATATAGAACATTTTGGAGCAGTAAACATGTCAGGTTAATAATTAAAATTAATAATTGAATTTTTCCAAATTAAATTAAGTGCAGTCACTTAAACCTAAACATGCAGCTCAGTAATCGCTTTTGCCTAAACCTCCACGTCTCCTTAGAGAGCGCATGTCATGGTTGCTTAGCAACAGCAGACGCCATGGAAGCAAAAGCTACAGAACGCGAAGGAGAATGCGGCGCGCAAAACGTTTTCTACGCGTTTTTATGCAAGATATTTCTCACTCTGTAAAGTAACACGAGGAAGGAAACTAGTTGACGTTAGCTAGTTAATTAACCACGTTATCTGCCTCGGTAAGCAAGCCAGATAGTATTTATTTAAACAATGAAACAAACGGAGGGTGGGTCTCTGTCTAGATCAGGGCTGAAAGGGGAAAATGAAAATGACACAGATTTATATTAGATGCACGACCTGTAAGTATTTATTCAAAGATCGGCTCTAAAACGCCATCTGCAAAGAACATCATTGTGTAAGGAACATGGTTAGTCAACGTTACGGTAAAAAAAATCCCATACAGCAGACTCCGTCTTTTTTCGACGAGAGAAAAAGCTTCAGGGATTTCCCTTTTTCGGCCATCCTACACACAGGTGACTCTCGTTGACTGCTGGTACCAACTGGAGGGGAAGGGGTCGTGTGACTCGTTCATGCTATTTACTGCACACAACTGGGGGATTCCTGCACTTTCCGCCTTTGATGACACGTAAAAAAAATGCACATATTGCAGGAACGGTATGACAGGAAATTTTAGCGGTTTTAAAACCGTCACTTTCCCAAACCGCGGTTTACCTTGAAACCGGTTATCGTCCCATGCCCAGCAGCAACATGTTTATGAGAATGCATATGCGGACAGGAAGTACAACTATTTATTGTTTAGTGTGCATTATTTACCTAGAGCATGATTTAAACGAGAGCATGATTTACTTAAATTGAAAGAATTAATAAATTGTGCACACAATTTACTTGAAAATGTGAAAATGAGGGAACAAATTAATTAATTAATTAATTAATTAATTAATCAGTGACTCATGAGGAGAGATGAACCATAACCACCTTGCGCTGATATGTTCTTGTGAGCCAAAAAGTGGGACACCTGCTTCATTAATAGTCACTGAAACTATATCGTTGTAGCTGAGGACGTAATGCATCACAGCAATGTTCACATGTGCTGTAATGGATGTCAATGCATAGTAGCTGTTGTGGGAGAGCTCTATACATTTGGCACCTCTAGAACAAGACGTACCAATGTCTTTCCAGCATGTGCTTTCAGAGAACGGCTCTAATTGGTCTCACAGCGTGATAGATCACCATGCAAGTGGGTGTCCCGCAAAAAAACAACTACACGTAATTCGAACATCTCCTCCCCAAACCCTTGTTCTTTCATCTTTAATTTTCATTTCCTTGGCACGCAGCTCTCTCCATATGGCCGATCCCTATCAAAAGCGTGAAAGCATTAGAGAATTCTTAATTGGGCTTTAATGTCGGCTAGTAATTAAAAATGAGAGGAACAAAGTATAATGGGCACTCACAGAGTGGTTGTCGTCCTCATCAGCGAGCTTGATTAAAATCTGATATGTCTTAAACATATTAAGTCTAATGAAAGCTAACGGAGGATTCGTTTTTCCCCCTACTGTCCGCACTTTAAAACGCATTAATCAGTAATTCAGCTGCAATGGCTAAATGTCTTATGTCCCTCGTAAAAGTTTTAAAGAGATTGTTGCACTGCAGCATGGGATGATGGTTTTGCACATCTGTTGAAACTGGAAAACAAATCCATATTAACCCCAGAAGACATAAACTACAACGGAGCTTCTTTTCTGTCCACTTAAACGCATGTTGCAATGAACTCTCGGCAAAACCACCAGTCAGAGTAGTAAATTTCAGATGACAGATGCCAAAAACAACTTCTTGGATCACATCCACAAGCAATAAAACACATAAGTGTAAATTAACCACAATAACAGCTCAGAGACAGCTGTGAAACTCAAGTATCTAAGTAATGGATGGGTTATCAGATGATTAGGGAATTTGGGAGCGCTATGAAAAGGCGCAAATGGTCACACTTTGTCGTTCTCATCCCACCATCACCATCTATTCTGTAGCGAAACAATCGTAGTCCGCCCACAGACACCTGTCGCCGTTGTTTAAAAGGAGGAGAGTTTTGGCTCCGAAAGATGCATGGGAGGAATATTATGATAAAGTACAAGGGAGAGTTGAATCATGCTTTCTGAAAGCCGAGTGACAATCTGCTGAGTGCAACTGTTAAAACAGAGAAGAAATTAACTGCAGGCTTTTCTATGAGTCGTGAGAGGTTAGGTCATGTTTCTGAGTGAGAGAAAGGAGTCATGAGACAGACAGAGAAATTAAAGAGCGCTTTGAGCTTGGAGACAAATTGGCCGTTAACTTGATACGGGCTGTAAAATTTGGTTTCCGAGCAGCCGGACCTTGTAGCCTGAGAGTCGCCGTAGCGACAGAGGAACTGTGCTAATGACTCAGAGTGTTCCAGTAAATGTTATTGGTTAGACGCCCGAGCCATCGGTCTCTTCCCAGTCCAGTGAGCACACATTGTTATTAATCGCTCTCTCTCGCACACACAAATGGATGACAGTCGATACAATGGAAAGTTTGAAAGACCAAAGACTTCAAGTCTAACATTCATCACTTAGTCCTGCAAACACACACACACACATTCTTACTCATTTCTTTTCTGGAGCTCACTGAAACTGGAATCATACATGGTGCAACAGTGATAATGCATCACTACTATGGGTATGTTCTGAAACCTAGTGAGCTGCCTTGTCGACCGGCATGTTGTAGATTCTCCTATGGCACAAATGGCACATCAAGATTTTAGCGATTTGGAACACTCTCTATTCAAAATCTAATATAAATTAATGAAAAAAAAATTATATATATATATATATATATATATATATATATATATATATATCTTTAAATACAGAAGCTCATTTATTTATTAATCTTACAATGCAGTACATGAATAGTGTTGGTCCTGGATGTTGTTATCTGCGATCGTGACGACCGCAACATGAGATTTCTTCCATTTGCATTGCGATCTGTAAACCCTCGAATTCAAATTAATCATGTTACACACCATATTTATTTTAAAATAATTTATATATCTCTCCATGGCATATTAAAGCCCTACTTGAATGCTCCTCAACGAGAGGTGGTCCTTCTGTGTTCAAAATTGATCAAAAACATCTTCAGACAAGGTTTTACCCCTGACAGCTGTCACTGTAAGACAGTGGGAAACTCTGTTTGTTTGTCCAAGGCAGCAACAGTAACTAAGGGGGGCAGGGCTTACCAATAGGTCAATTGTATAATACAAACTCGCAATTCTGACTTTTTTTTTTTTTCAGAATTGTGAGACAAATTCATAATTGCGAGTTACAAACTCATAATTGCGAGTTACAAACTCATAATTGTGAGTTACAAACTCATAATTGCGAGTTACAAACTCATAATTGCAAGTCTGAATTGCATTATAAATTCTTAGAAATTAAGTCAGAATTGTTAGATATAAACTCACAGTTCTGAGAAATTAAGTTATAAATGCGAGATATACACTCGCAAGTCTGACTTTTTTCTCAGAATTGCCCCAGATAGCACATGTATGTCTGCAAGATGTCTGTTAAAGGTCTCTTGATCTGGAAAGCATCTGCTGTGTACAAACATCTGACAGATGTCTGTAAGATGTCAGTTTTATATACATTCTAATAATCCATTCCATAAACGTCTTAAAGACATCTAATAGACGTCTATTTGACATCTGATAGGAGACATCTTATAGACGTTTTGCAGATGAGCAAACACTCAAAAATGCGTCTTGCAGATGTAAATGCAGACATCTAATTGATGTTTCTGTGATGTATGTGTGCTATTATGCGCATGATATGAATTCGCAATTGCCAGTTATAAAGTCAGAACTGTGAAATATAAACTTGCAATTCTGACTTTTTTCTCAGAAATGCATGAAATAAACTCACAGCTGTGAGGCATAAAGTCAGAATAGCAGGATATAAACTCGCAATTGCAATAAATAAAGTCAGAATTGTGAGAGATAAACTCGCAGTCCTGAGAAATACAAACGCAATTCTGACTTTTTTCTCAGAACTGCATAATTTAAACTCGCAACTGCGAGTTATAAAGTCAGAATTGTAAAATACAAACTTACAATTTTGAGATATAAACTTGCAATTGCAAAATATAAAGTCCAATTCTGTATTCAGAATTGTGACAAATAAACACGCAGTTCTGAGAAATAAAGTCAGAAATGTGAGCTATACACTCGCATTTCTGACTTTTTTCTCAGAATTGCATTATATAAACTCACAGTTGTGAGGTATAAAGTCAGAACAGCAGGATATAAACATGCAATTGCAAGAAATACAGTCCGAATTGAGACATAAACTCTTAATTCTGAGAAATTAAGTAAAAAATGTGAGATATAGACTCGCAATTCTGAACTTTTTTCTCAGAATTGCAAGATATAAACTCACAATTGTGAGTTATAAAATCAGGATTGTAATATAAACTCACTTTCTGAGGAGGGGGAAAACATATGTTCTTACAACTGCGAGTTATAAAGTCAGAATAGCGTGATATTAACTTGCAATTGTGAGAAATAAAGTCAGTCCATTTCTGAATAAAATATGAAAAAAAAAAAAGGTAATTGCAACTTGTCACAATTCTGCATTTTTTTCTTAGAATTGTGTGATACAAACTTGCAATCCTGAAGTCAGAATTTCGAGATATATAACTCATAACAAAGTTTTTAAGTTATAAACTTGCAATTGAGAGTTATGAAGTCAAAATTGCGATATAAACTTTATTTTGAGTTAATATCTCACAAATGACTTTATATCTCAGAATTGTGACTTGCACTATATCTCTTGCACTCTTGCACTATATCTCGAAATTCTAACTTCATTTTTCAGAATAGTGAGCTTATATCTCGCAATTCTGACTTCATAACTTGCAATTGCAAGTTTTATGTCACAGTTCAGAGAAAAAGGTCAGAATTGTGAGATAAAAACCAAGTTTTATTCAGTGGTAGAAATTGGCTTCCATACTAGACCCTGATAGCACATTTACATCTACAAGATGTAGTTTGCTCATTTGCAATATGTCTATTAGAAGTTTCCTATTAGATTTCAAATAGATGTCTATTAGATGTCTTTAAGATGTTTATGGTTTAGAATGTATGTAAAACTGACATCTTACAGATGTCTGCCAGACGTTTGTACACAGCAGATGCTGTCCAGATCAAGAGATCTTTAACAGACATCTTTCAGATGCAAGTGTTCTTGGGGGCAAGGATTTCCCCCCTTTTTTCTTTTCTTTTTTTTTTTTTTTTACTAAAATAAGTATCCCCTGAGATTTAAGTTAATATTTTGATTAATTAACAACATATTTACCGTACTTTTAAATTGTAAAGTCTCTATACATACAGCACATTATAAGTTGTACTGTGAACCAAGTCCCGTCGTACATTTTATCTATTTTCTTCAAACAATCCTTTACACTTGGATGTACTTCAGTACATATAAAAGATCTGTTTCTGCATTTGTTTCATTGCAACTTTAATGAGTTGTTCCAAAGATATTTTTCAAGGTCTCAAATGACAACAAAATATTTAGAATTTTAAAATATAACACATATTTGAAATTTCTTAGGATTTTTGCTTTAACTGACCTTGCCAAAAAACCAAGAAAATGCTGACCTTGAAATACATGCTTTGTCAGAATGCAAAACCACCCACTTTATTAGGTACACCTGCTGAACTACTCATTACTGCAAAAATCTAATCAGCCACTCACAATGGCAGCAACTCAATACATTTAGCCATGTAGATAAGGTCAAGACGATCTGCTGAAGTTCAAACCAAACATCAGAACAGAGAAGAATTTAATTTAACTGACTTTGAACATGGTTGGTGATCCAGGTGGGCTGGTCTGAGTATTTCATAAACAGCTGATCTATTGTGATTTTCACACACTCAAAAAAAATAACTTTAACAGTTGTTAGTTTCACTCTATACATCTTTGTTCACATTAGTTAAAAACGAATGTAATTTCATGGAGTGGTTTCTACAAAAAACTAACATTGTCAGCTTTACTTAACAAGTGTTTGTTCAGTCAACTTAACAATGCTGAGTGAAAATTACTAATTAGTAAAACAATGTAGGAAGGACCTTTGGATGTGCCATAGCTGGGCAACAGATGACAGATCAACCACATTGAGGAAAAGATCCAGGTGACTTTGCTTGTCATGTGTGAATAAAAATTCTTTACCATCCTGATAAATACTGCTTAAAAAGTAATTAAAGTGTTCACATAGGGTTTTTTATTAAAGTTATCAGTTTATTTTGGTGCCTGGTAATGCTAAACTGTTACATACAGGCTGCGTTTTCATTCTCTGTATGTTTCCATTTTAGTCAGTTATGCTAACTCGTGTTTCTCTCTCTAGACAAGCATGTGGCAATGTAAGGACTGCAAAATAACAGTGTCAACTAGATGGAAATTTTTGAAGCACAATAACATTAGATTTGGTCACAGTAATCATTTCCCATGCACTTATAACATGGAATGCAATACAGAGTTATCTTAATCTTACATATGCTAAGGAAACTGCTGTTTACAATGTTCTATTTTGTTCAAGCCCATGTGGATGTAGCCTAATGCTACATTTAATAACCCTATAAGTAACTTTAAAATGAAAGATATTGATTTAGAAAGATATTGAAAGATAAAGATATTGCCAGTGAGTGTATACTAGCCTGATTTAGACAAAAACTGGATGGATACAGAAGTAAACTGGACAGCATCTATCAAAAAATGAGTTGCAGGACGGAACATGTGTAAACTAATGGCTGTCATTGAGAAGGTTTGTGATATCCGTTTATGATATGATGCTTGATTTGACTTTGGCATAGTGAATTGTAATTTTATCTGTTTTTAATTTCAATTTTAATTTAATCAGATTTTCCTAGGTGACTCATGGATGTAAAACATTAAGGCATAGACAAAAGACCTTAGACAGGTTAGATGCCATATTGAATTTAACATGAAAACAAGGCTATAAGGGATGGATTTACAGTCTTTACAATTACACACTGCATTAAGGTCCTGCATAAAACGGACAACTTTTAAAACTCTTTCATGTTTGAGTTTGTGTCCAGAAAAAAAGGTCATCAGCTTGACAATGTATGTTGTTAAACAACAGTACAATTCACTGAATGCACTGTAACCTATTGCTTACAGCCTTATTTACTCCTGTCTAAAATTAATATGACTGACTAAGGTTTGTGGATACAGAATTTTTTTTAGAATATTTGCTTTTACTGGATGTATTGCTAAGTGATATTAAATTTATACCTATATTAAAATAATACCTGCATTTGTTGGTGTAATGAAAAGGACTCAACATCTTTACGGTTTTCATGCATTTTAGGACTTTTTGAATACTGAGAGAAACTAATACAGTCACTGGAATCTACACCATCAAACCTGGTCTGTGAACCTCCATCAGATTTTGGAATCAAGTGAAAATGCTCCAGAAACATGATGTCGTCACCTAGGTTTGTACTCTGCATTTAAATGTCATATATTTCTATCATATTTCTATCGACAACTGAGAATGATTACAATTTCTTGAAGAAGTTGCTCATTGTAAGACATTGAGAAGAAAATAAATGTATTTTGTTTTTAAAAAATGTGCTTGCCATTATTTAATGGTTTTTGACTTGTACTCATAGAGCAAATAGTTCAATTAATAAGGTAAATGAAATTAATAAATGAGTTTACTTTACATAATCACCACTTGACAGTCTTTTTTTAAGTAAGTCTAACAAATAATTTTTTTTGAGTGCATATAACCCTCTCTGGGGTTTACAGAGAATGGTTTCAAAAAGAGAAAATATTCAGTGCGCAGCAATTCTGTGGGTGAAAATGCCTCGTTGATGCCAGTGGTCAGAGGAAAATGGCCAGACTGGTTCAAGCTGATAGAAAGGCAACAGGAAGCTAAATAACCACTCATTATAACTGAGCTATGCAGAAGAGTATCTCTGAACACAACATGTCAAACCATGAAGCAGACGGGCTATAACAGCAAAAGACCACACCGGGTGCTACTCGTGTCAGCCAAGAACAGGAAACTGATGGTACAATTCACAGGGACTCACCAAAATTCTGACAAGTCTGGATTTCTGCTGCAACATTCTGATTCTAGGTTCAACATTTGGAGTAAACAACATGAAAGCATGGATCCATCCTGCAGTGTGTGGGATATTGTCTTGGCCCACTTTGGGACCAAGTGAGCATTGTTTAAATGCCACAGCCTACCCGAGTATTGTTGCTGACCACAGTTTACCCATCTTGTGACGGCTACTTCTAGCAAGATAATGTGCCATTTCACAAGTAAGGAATAATTGATGACGGGCCGTTGAATTACACCCGAGGTGTAACCACCATCACCACCTCAGGTGTGCATTATTTTCTAGGAATTCAGTGGACCGAAGTCAATTATTCCGCTTATACTACGGTTACCACACCTCAAGACATCGATCAGATGATATATTTCAAGGCATTCGTCCGGTTTTTGTTCTTAAACGGCTATTGTGAGCAGGATTAATTTCTTACGCAGCTCATCCAAAGCCTTCGTTGCTAGTTCCAAAACGTCATTTTAGACCTAGTAACGACGCTTGAGCCGTTGATAGCAGAATAACGCAGTTAATAATGTAGTTTAGACAGACAGACTGGCAGGCAAACAGACAAAAAGAGGTTAAACTGGTGAATTACCTCTGTGAGTCTGTGCTTCTCTCAAACATGATCAGCAGCAGCTCTCTACTTATAGTGAAACTTTAAGTTCATTTTCTTCAGGAACAGCGTCGATGTTACCTTGTTATGAGAAATGTCGTGTAGTTTTTAAGTTGTTAATCGTCAGCGCAGTGCTAACAACATTTGCGTGTATGTCCATGTCTGTGCTGGCTGTTATGTGTGTGCGTCTGTTAGAGAGAGTGGAGAAATAGTGTGTGCTTTCCGTACATAATAAAACTTAATTTTGCGGCAAAAACATGGAAGAAATCTGTCGTTTCTTTGTATTGTTTGTATCTGTATTTATTTGTTTGGCCAGTGTCGTTGTGGGTTTTGTTTATTTTGCTGTTTTAGGCTGTAAGGACCTTTGAAATAACTGAAATAGTGTGGCGAAGTGATATAAACATGTAATGCGGTTAGAAGCTGCCTGGAACTACGTTCGCCGTGTGTTTCCCTGAAAATAATGCACACCTTTAGAACGTTCATCAGCCATGGGGGCAGCCGTGGCCTAATGGTTAGGGAGTTGGACTTGTAATCAAAAGGTTGCAGGTTCGAGTCCCAGGTCCGGCAGGGATTGTCGGTGGGGTGAGTGAGTGATTAATCAGCGCTCTCTCCATCGTCAATACCACGACTGAGGTGAGACCCTTGAGCAAGGCACCGAACCCCCAACTGCTCCCCGGGCGCTGCAGCAATGCAATGGCTGCCCACTGCTCTGGGTGTATGTTCACGGTGTGTGTGTGTGTTCACTACTGTGTGTGTGCACTTGGATGGGTTAAATGCAGAGCACAAATTCCTAGTATGGGTCACCATACTTGGCCTCACGTCTCGTCACTTTCACTTTTTTTTTTTCACTTTCAGTCAGATTCAAGCATTCAACGGCTCCGTAGTATAAAGTTAAAATAATCTCAAACTGGTTTCTTGAACCATACTCAAATGGTCTCCACAGTCACCAGATCTCAATCTAATAGAGCATCTTTGGAATGTATTGGAACTGGAGACACATCATGGACACTGTCATGTCAATATGAAACAAAATCTCTTATAAAGTGGCCAGTGAGTGTATACTAGCCTTTGCAAATAGCATCCAAAGGTAGAAACACAACAAGGCATGTATGAATCCATGTAATGTTGGTTCCCCTACGTTCTCTCGAAGCTGCGTCGGAACGCTATGGGAACGCCCCTGGCGAGACACCGTACTGAAGTGCGTGTAGAACTAGTCCAATGAGACAGCGCTACGTCATGAGCGAGATGACGTACGCAACCAGGAAGCATAAGAGGGCACCGGCAAACGCTCATTTAGCTTTTGTTCTTCAGCGAGCGCGTGTGTTGTGTGTGTGTGTCAAGAAAAGCAAAACTTATTTAGAGAATTTCTGTTATTTAGATCAAACTATGTCTAAAGCTAAACAGAAAACTCGTGGGGTGAGCGAACGGCGCTTTAGACGGTGTCCTCCCCCCTGCCCACGTTATTTGGCAGCAGGGGATACACACGATCTTTGCGTCGTTTGTTTGGGAGCGGAGCACACTAAGTCAGCCCTCGAGGGGGCTGACTGCCATGACTGTGGGCTGCTGCCCATTCGTGTGCTCCGCTCCCGCCTGGCTTTGTTTGATGAGTCCGGCCAGGTTCGCAATCCCGCCGGCAGCGGTCCCGCTGTGGCTGAGGCCCAGCGTAGATTACTGTCGTGGGGGTCGCAGGTGGATCTAACAGAGGGTTCTGAGACGAGCACTGCTCTTTCTCAGTCCTCTACTGGTGGATCCATGGCTCTCTCTCAGGCTTCGGAAGCACGCGGTGCGGTTTCTTCCACCCCGAGAGAGGGCTCGACGCTTTATCTGTCTTCCTCCGAGGAGGTTGACGTGATGAGCGTCGACCCTGAGGAGACTGTGGACTCACCCCCACAGTCCCTCGCCTACGAGGAGCTCGTGGAGGTTGTGACTCGGGCAGTGGCCAGGTTAAAGCTTGACTGGCCAGATGAAAAGCAGAAAGTGCATCCTAAGAGCAAACTGGATGAGCGCTTTTTTGCGTTCCCGGTCTCAACCTTCACGACGGGGTCTTCCGTTTTTCCCCGATCTCCACACCGAGGTGTCGAGATCGTGGGAGAAACCTTACTCCTCCCGCATTTTTAGCCCCTCCATTTCCACTTACTCTAATGTGGTGGGGCTGGATGCGAGGGGGTATGGGGCGGTGCCAGCGGTGGAGCGGACGCTTGCGGGCTATCTCTCCCCGTCTTCGGCAGCGTCCCTGAAGACCCCGAAGCTTCCCACCAAGGCTCTCAAAGCTACTTCTGCCTTGGTGGGTAAAGCGTATACGGCAGCAGGTCAGGCTGGTGCATGCCTCCACACGATGGCGGTGTTGCAGGCTTACCAGGCTGACGTGCTGGGGGACCTGGATAGGGAAGCTGAGGAGGAGTCCGACGCAGTCGCCGAGCTGCGCCGGGCCACAGATTTGTCGCTCCGGGCCACCAAGGAAACAGCTAGAGCTGTTGGCCGTTCAATGGCGGCTCTGGTGGCCACGGAGCGGCACCTGTGGCTAAACCTGTCCGAAATGGAGGATAAGGACAGGTTTTTCCTCCTCGACGCCCCGCTCTCGCCTTCTGGCCTTTTCGGCGACGCACAATGGGTCCTGCAGACTGTAGAAAAGGGCTACAGAATCCAGTTCGGTTCTCGTCCGCCTCATTTTCTAGGGATTTTACCCACACTAGTGGGCCCTCAGCAGGCTCTGGTTATGGAGCAAGAAGTAGACACTCTTTTGAGGAAGGAGGCCATCGAGGTGGTCCCTCTCTTCGAACAGAGGTCCGGGTTTTACAGCCGCTACTTTATTGTTCCAAAGAAGGACGGAGGGCTGCGTCCCATTATAGATCTGCGTCTTTTGAACCGCGCCATCAAACGGTTTCGGTTCAAGATGCTGACTATAGTCCAGATTGTTGCACAAATCAGGTCCGAGGACTGGTTTGTTACCATAGATCTGAAGGACGCATACTTCCATATCTCTATCCTTCCACAACACAGGAAGTTCCTGAGGTTTGCTTTCGGGGGCGAAGCTTACCAATATCGGGTTCTTCCGTTCGGCCTCTCGCTCTCACCCCGCACGTTCACGAAAGTTGTGGATGCATCTCTGGCTCCTTTGCGACTCCAGGGCATCCGTATACTCAACTATATAGACGACTGGCTAATCTTAGCACGGTCGCAACAAGAGGCGGTTCGGCAGCGAGATGCCGTCCTCGCTCATATAGAAGAGCTGGGGTTAAGACTCAACACCAAGAAAAGTGTGCTCACTCCATCTCAGAGGACCACTTATCTCGGTGTTGTGTGGGATTCGACTACGATGCAGGCACATCTGTCCCCTGCTCGTATAGATTCGATTCTCGCATCAGTCAGAAGAGTGAGAGAAGGCCACTCACTCACGGTCAAACAGTTTCAGAGACTGTTGGGTCTGATGGCAGCAGCTTCCAACGTGATACCTTTGGGACTGCTATACATGAGACCCCTGCAGTGGTGGCTCAGAACCAAAGGGTTCTCCCCGAGGGGAAACCCGTTGCGCATGATCAAGGTCACGCGGCGATGCCTACGTGCCTTAGACATGTGGAAGAAACCATGGTTCCTGTATCAAGGCCCAGTGTTGGGGGCTCCTTGTCGTCGTGTAACACTAACGACGGATGCCTCCCTCACAGGCTGGGGAGCGATCATGAGTGGTCGCTCTGCCCAAGGTCTTTGGGAAGGCCACCATCTCCTTTGGCACATCAATTGCCTGGAGATGCTGGCCGTGTTTCGAGCACTAAAATGTTTTCTCCCAGACCTCAGGGGCCATCATGTGCTGGTTCGCACGGACAACACATCGGTGGTCTCCTACATCAACCGGCAGGGGGGTCTGCGGTCATGCCCCCTTTGCAGGCTGGCACACCAGATCCTCCTCTGGGCCCAGGGGAAACTCCTCTCATTAAGAGCAGTGTACATCCCTGGGAATCTCAATCAGGGAGCATACGTCCTGTCGAGGCAGGGGCTGAGGCCCGGGGAATGGAGACTCCACCCCCAGTCGGTGGAGCTCCTGTGGCAGAAATTCGGCCAAGCGGAAGTGGATCTTTTTGCGTCTCGAGAGACGACTCACTGCCCGCTTTGGTATTCACTCACGTATCCAGCCCCACTGGGGTTGGATGCCATGGTGCAGACGTGGCCGGGGCTCCGTCTGTATGCCTTCCCCCCGATCGCTCTGCTCCCGGGAGTTCTGGAGAGAGTACGCCAGGACAGGGTCAGTCTACTTTTGGTAGCTCCGTTCTGGCCGGCCCGAGTATGGTTCTCCGGCCTGGTGGCCCTTCTGGACGGTTCTCCGTTCGAGATTCCACTCAGGAGGGACCTTCTCTCTCAGGGGGGGGGCGCCATTCTGCACCCCCACCCGGAGCGATGGAAGCTGTGGGCATGGCCTCTGAGGGGGCGCAGCTCATAGCCTCTGGTCTTTCAACCGAGGTTGTTGAGACCATTCTCCAATCCAGAGCTCCCTCCACGAGGAAGCTGTACGCCTTGAAGTGGAAACTTTTCACTTCCTGGTGTCGACAGCGACTGCAAGACCCAGTCAACTGCCCAGTTGGTACAGTCCTGGAGTTTTTGCAGGATCGCTTTTCCGCTGGGTTAACCCCCTCTACTCTGAAGGTATACGTGGCGGCCTTGGGAGCTTACCACGCCCTTCTGGACGGTCAGTCCATTGGGAAGAACCCACTGGTTACACGCTTTCTTCGTGGTACACTGAGGCTAAGGCCTGTGCAGCACAACAGGGTACTCACCTGGGACCTGGCGGTGGTGCTCGAGGGCCTCTGCGGGGGTCCTTTCGAGCCATTGGAGGAGGTGCCGCCTAAGTACTTAACTCTTAAGGCGGTCTTTCTCCTCGCCATCTCCTCCCTCAAGAGGGTTGGAGACCTCCAGGCACTCGCCGTTTCATGCCTGGAGTTTGCTCCGGGCATGGTTAGGGCTTTTCTGTACCCTAAACCTGGGTATATTCCTAAGGTGCCCACCTCCACGCCGGGCCCCGTTGTGCTCCAGGCCTTCTGTCCTCCCCCCTTTCGGGAAGCGGACCAGGAGAGACTGAATCTGCTGTGTCCAGTGCGAGCACTGGACACCTATGTACACAGATCTTCTCAGTGGCGTAGTTCAGATCAGCTCTTCGTCTGCTTTGGCGCGCCCAAAAAGGGGTCTGCTGCCTCCAAGCAGACGATAAGCAGGTGGGTGGTCGAGGCCATCTCACTTGCCTATCGGTCCACGGGTCGGCCCTCACCCCTAGGGCTCAGGGCCCATTCGACCCGGAGTATGGCGGCCTCCAAGGCTTTTTCCTTGGGGCTCTCACTCCAGGATATTTGTGCTGCGGCGGGCTGGTCCTCTCCACACACGTTTATCCGGTTTTATAATCTGGACCTCCCTTCTACCCCAGGGTCCAGAGTCCTCCAGTCTTAGGTGACACTCTTCACCAGGCAGGGGAGGGCTCACTCGTATGGCGCAGTTGGTATTCTCGTTCCCATAGCGTTCCGACGCAGCTTCGAGAGAACGTAGGGGAACGTCTCAGGTTACGTATGTAACCATGGTTCCCCAAGGGAACGAGAAGCTGCGTCTCGTTGCCATACTCCTGGCACCCTGCACGCGCTCGCTTCTTCTCAAGCTAAATGAGCGTTTGCCGGTGCCCTCTTATGCTTCCTGGTTGCGTACGTCATCTCGCTCATGACGTAGCGCTGTCTCATTGGACTAGTTCTACACGCACTTCAGTACAGTGTCTCGCCAGGGGCGTTCCCATAGCGTTCCGACGCAGCTTCTCGTTCCCTTGGGGAACCATGGTTACATACATAAACTGAGACGTTTCTCCAGTGACTTTGACTTAATGGACAAAAGTTTTTGTAAAGACTTGTAGTATTTCAACAAAGCTAATTAAAAGTTTTCAAGCTCTGAATAGCTTACGGTTTTTAGCCTTCATCTCAAAAAAATTAACATGAATTTGCAAAAACATGAACTTACAAGTCCCTAGGCACACAGTTTAACAAGGCAGTGTTAATAAGGACCAGTTGAACCTGGAAATGGCATGATAAAGAAAGTTGGTATCAGTGCAACAGAAATTCAGATAAAGGAATACTTAGTTAGCAGGTTAACAGCTTAACAGGACCATTCCGGTAAGGATGGCAACTGTGTTAGTTAACGCCAAAAAACAGATGAGCAGAAGCTGATTCCTTAAAACAACCTAAACTGACACAGTTTGATTTCATTCATTGTCCCGGTAAATTGTGCTTAGCTCAGCACAGTGTATTCTGGGACTGCCTGTTAAAAGTACATGCAGATACTGCCTGGATTTGGGCAAAAGAAGGTACAGTAAGGTACAGCAGAGCTCTCTAGCTCTAGCTCTCTTGAAACAGAGATTACCATTAGTATAACAAAGAAAATTATTTTAATGTAATCTTTTTTACAACAATAAATCACCATAACTGCAATAAAAGTTATTTATGTCAACACTGATTTTACGGTCTGATATTATTTTAAAATGCTCATGGTCCATGTGTGGAGTCTGAATAAAATTGCAATAACTGTGACACTTTGTTACAAATTTTCCCATTCCACCCACCCTTCTGCAGACAAAATATGATGTAGAGAAGTATGTGTGTGTGGGGCTGCTATTCAGGTAAAGCAGCAGGAAGGTATGTTTAATACATGAAATGCACAGTTGGACACCTACTTGTCCAAATGAATACTTCAAATTATACAATATAATCCTCCTCTCACAATTTCAATTTCTCTTTTCCACCACTCCATCACGCCCACACATAAATGCAAGCATACAAAATACGTTGTAGTTTTATACTTTTGTACATGATGTTGCATCATTCCCCCCTCCCCACCAAATTTCCCAATGGGATTACTCAGGCTGGAATTACCTGATCTTAAGAGCAAGAGCTGGCCTTTTTCCCCCCCAACTACTTCTTGAGAGTGTACCTGTGTGCAATGAAGAGAAAAAAAAATCCCCTTCAATAATACCCTGTCCGCACACTCCATTTGTGTAAAAAGAAGGTGAACAGAGGGGAGGGAAAATTCTCCATCTAAATTCCGAGGGTTGGAGTCCTTCAGGGTAAGTGCTTCTCGCCAGTGCCATATAAAACGTGCTGGAATGAGAGAGAGGCTTTGATGAGAATCTCCTCCAAAGGGATAGCGGTGATGGAGAGACGTAAGAAAGTGAGAAATGTGTCTGTGATGAAGGTTTAAAAAAAAAAAAAAACATAAGGAAAAAAAAATGCAAAAGATGTAAGTCAAAGGTACCATGGGAGAAAAGTAGAGAGAAGTTTACTTCATAAATTTGCACCATTTTTATGAATGAATATTTTCCACAGATTTTATTTTATTTTTTTCAAACATTTTTACAAATATCAAGGACATTTTTAAATAATCAAAATGTTAATAATGAATTATTAACATGAGTGCAAGGAAGGAAGGAAGCAAGGAAGCAAGCAAGGAAAGAATAAAGAAAAAGAAAGAAAGAAAGAAAGAAAGAAAGAAAGAATGAAAAGATGAAAGAAAGAAAGAAAGAAAGAAAGAAAGAAAGAAAGAAAGAAAGAAAGAAAGAAAGAAAAGAATAAAAATGAAAAAGAAAGAAAGAAAAGAAAAAAATGAGGAAGAAAGGAAGAAAGAAAGAAAAGGAAAACAAAAAAGGAGGGAGAGAGGGAGGGAGGACGGACGGAAGAGAATAAAAAATAAAGACAGAAGGAAAGAAAGAATAAAAAAAGAAAGAAAGAAAGAAAGAAAGAAAGAAAGAAAGAAAGAAAAATGCAAAATATGTAAGTCAAAGGTACCATGGGAGAAAAGTAAAGAGAAGTTTACTTCATAGATTTGCATTTGCATTTATGAATGAATATTTTCCACAGATTTATTTATTTATTATTATTATTATTATTATTATTATTATTATTATTATTATTATTATTATTATTATTATTATTATTATTTAAGACCAGGACCAGGATTGAGAACCACTGCTTTAGAAACCTTTTTTTTTTTTTTTTTTTTTTTTGATCAGTGCTGAAAATAGTTGTATCGCTTAATATTTTTGTGGAAACCATGAAGCATTTTTTTATTAGTATTCTTTGATGAACAGAAAATTAAAATAGACAGTTTATTAGGAAACAAAGGGTATTTTTTCATACATAATCATTCATACATTAAAAATGTTTTTACTGTCACTTTTGATCAATTTAATGTGTCTTTGCTAAATAAAATTATGAATTTCTTTCTCCAAATATATATGTATATCTCACTGACCCCAAACTTGTGCACAGCAGTGAATCACCTGCCATAAATGAACACAATCATTTAAAAGCAAGATACCTGCCTCCATTTTAAGGTAACACATGCACACTCTCTGAAGAGTGTTTCAAATTGATTCAGTTTCAGTCAGGATGGAGTTTTAGACGTCAGTAGCCTATGTGGACAGTGGACACTAGATTCGGCAACCCACTAGATTCTGGAATGCTGAAAATACGTAGGTTTTTTTAATCCATCATTCTCAGTTAATACAGACTGACAGAAAAAGTCTTTTTATCAAAAGATGCAGATGTTGTCAAACTAGTCTTTGATAGTTAAACCACATGCCTGCCCAGTGCTTTTTTATTTATTTTTATTTTTGATCAAAATCTCTCACATCATTTCGCATGATTCCTCCCTCTCGCACATGCCCGGCAGGAAATAAATCACATGCCTCTCATGTCTGTCAAAATCACACGCAGGCCTAAGGCACTGATTAAAGCTTGACACCGAGACGCTGAATCTGACCGCCTGGTGTTGTGGGTTCGGGATGGAGGATGGGATGGGGAGGGGGGGAGGGTGGAGATGGTGGTATGTCATACTGCCCTGACAGGTCAGGCTGTTTATAGGAGGCTCATTTAGATTCCCCCTCTAGAGGCAATGCAGCTCTGCCTGTCTGCTCCTGACTGACAGGTAAGTCCTTGTGGTGGCTGTTTGCCCGTGGAGCAAAGGGCAGCGTGATAGAAACAAAACAGTCTGCTAAGGTGGAAATTTCCTCTAATGAGTGCTTAACCTTGATGACATGGGGTCAGATAAATATAGACTTACGCCTAAACACATGAGGCTGGCAGACTGCTCCACATTACCACAAGCCAGCATAGTGGAATTAAACATTCTAGTCTAGTCTAGGTACAAAAATGACGTCACATCAACTATTTTAATGATGCCCTTACTAACTTTCTAGGCCTTGAACGTGTCAGTTGCATTGCCGTCTATGCAGGATCAATAAGCTCTCGGATTTCATCAAAAATATTTTAATTTGTGTTACGAAGATGAACAAAGGACTTAGGGGTTTGGAACAACATGAGGATTAGTAATTAATGACAGATTTTTTATTTTTAAGTTAAACTAAATATAAGAATTATCCAAGTTACTCAAATGATTGTTTTTCAGCTGCTACTACTACTGCACTGCATATGTTAGTGTGCTAAATATAACTTCTTCTACTAAATATAATGCCTGGGATGAGGGAGTAAGACGTGACTTGTCACTGCAATGACAATGGCACAGCTATATGTACTGTAGCCACCCACATCCTAAGAGCAAGCTCCTCTTTTTAACACAATGGTAACCAAAAAAAGCAAAAATCAATCAATCAATCAATCTTCTAAATAAATATCCAAAAAACGGAACATTAAACCTAAAATAGCACAAATCATGCTGGGAACAAAAAATTAGCTAGTTTCAGTTTTCAACAAAAATTACTCATGTACACTCATGCACAATGTTTAAAAATCATTATATTTCTTAAAATTGGCTGGAAACAAAATAAATCACACACATAATTATAGAGGCAACAGCAATAATCAAAAGATTATTATTATTATTATTATGCAAGAACAGCCATAATACAGCATAACCCAACAAATCCTGGGTTATTTTTTTAACCCAAATGCTGGGTTATTTTTTCAGTGTTTGGGTAAACAAATGGAACAACGCAATGATTGGGTAGTTTTTTAGTGTTATCCAGCTCCTGGGTCAGACATAACCCAACTTCCAATTCTTCTGTGAAAACAGGTTTGTGTACATTTTATTTTATATATAAAATAATTATATATATATTATAGCAGTCGCAGTGTATTTCGGCTATGATTGAAACACAGGGCGGCAGACTTAGCCATGAGCAGTTCCCCACCGAACACAACTCCAGCTCGGGCACAAGAGCCAACGCCGCTATGGTGGAAACGAAAAAACAAAGAATAGTTGATTACACGTGAAATACTTCTGTTTAATGTTTAATTTGTACTTTTAATATTTGTTAAACAGGTTTAAATAGGTTATATATATATATATATATATACACACACACACACACACACACACAGATTAAAATGAAGGAATAAATAAATTAAAGAACATAAAAAAAGTTATCATGCAAGATGAAGTTAATTTGTAAACATTATTTCATGTATAAAGTAAAAAAAAAAAAAAAATAAGCTATATTATAATAAAAATGAATTAACCCATTATGATGGGTTTTTGCTGGGTAAAATTAACCCCAAATGTGTTCTGTCCTTTATTTACCCAGCCCTTGAGTTAAACAAAAAACAACAAAACAAACTGGGTTGTTTTTAACCCAGTGTTTTTTAGAGCGTAGTTTACAATATTATATAGAATCATTTTAGAAATAAAAAAATAACATTTAAAAGTAGCATTTTAAGTGTATTCAACCATTCTCTGTAATCACTTTTCACTGAAATATACTGCTAATTCTTGTGCCGGTGTGTCGCCAAAATCTGAGCAAGTGATGGGCTGCTGTTTGCCGGGGGAACTGCAAACTTTAGACCGCCGCCTCACATGACTGACATCTAGTCCTTTTATGTTGCGTTGTGTAAATTAATATAATTTGCAGCACACTAAAGATTTTACAAATTAAATAAAATGTATACAAACATTTATTTCACTGATGAAGTGCACCAAATCGACTGCACTGAGAACCGCTCTCTCCTGTAGACGACACAATAAACGCTGACTGTAACTTAACAGCTGGGTTGTTTCATCAGAGACAGGCTCAACCCAGAGGTTGGGTAGAAAAAAAAATAACCCAATATTTAATAACCCATTAAAAATGATCTAGCAGCTTAGGTAGAGAAACTACACAGCACCAGTGTAAAAAAATATTGAAAATAACCCAATAAAATGACCCAGCAAATATAATATAAATAATAACCCAGCATTTTTTAGAGTGTACCATTAAACTCGTTTAACAGTCATTTTATGGAAGAAAAAAAAGCATTTTAATTCAAGTGTATTCAACCACTTTCTGTAATCACTATTCAACAAAATAGTGCACTGTAAAAAATGGCGATGAATTTAACGGTAAAAATGCTACAGTAAAAACCTGTTAAATGGTTAAAATTTACATTGAATAACCTGTAAATTGACATTCCCAGAATTCCCTGCTACATTTGTATTATTATTACTTGATGTATTTTTGTTGAAATAACTCTCTCTTCTTAGTTCTTTTTTTTTTTTTTTTTTTTAGCATTTTTGTACATTAGGATTGTATGTTACATCTAATGTTGTCAAATGAATGTTTATTGCATTATTTCAGTTTCATGTGTGTTACCATGATGGTGTTTAGCGTTTGTGTGAATGACACTGGGCACCTTCTATGTTAATATATTTAAAAGCTGCTTGTGATAGGCTTTGGTTTATCATGTGACTTTCTCATCACCACCTGATTTGGTGGTTATCAGTGTATTACAAAAGGTACAAAACAGATTTCAGTACTTCAATAGGTTGATACAGGTCCTTCTCAAAAAATTAGCATATTGTGATAAAGTTCATTATTTTCTGTAATGTACTGATAAACATTAGACTTTCATATATTTTAGATTCATTACACACAACTCGAACAAGTAGTTCAAGCCTTTTATTGTTTTAATATTGATGATTTTGGCATACAGCTCATGAAAAGAGCATATTAGCAAAAAAGAGCAAAAAATTAGCATATTTCATCCGACCAATAAAAGAAAAGTGTTTTTAATACCAAAAAAGTCAACCTTCAAATAATTATGTTCAGTTATGCACTCAATACTTGGTCGGGAATCCTTTTGCAGAAATGACTGCTTCAATGCGGCGTGGCATGGAGGCAATCAGCCTGTGGCACTGCTGAGGTGTTATGGAGGCCCAGGATGCTTCGATAGCGGCCTTAAGCTCATCCAGAGTGTTGGGTCTTGCGTCTCTCAACTTTCTCTTCACAATATCCCACAGATTCTCTATGGGGTTCAGGTCAGGAGAGTTGGCAGGCCAATTGAGCACAGTAATACCATGGTCAGTAAACCATTTACTAGTGGTTTTGGCACTGTGAGCAGGTGCCAGGTCGTGCTGAAAAATGAAATCTTCATCTCCATAAAGCTTTTCAGCAGATGGAAGCATGAAGTGCTCCAAAATCTCCTGATAGCTAGCTGCATTGACCCTGCCCTTGATAAAACACAGTGGACCAACACCAGCAGCTGACATGGCACCCCAGACCATCACTGACTGTGGGTACTTGACACTGGACTTCAGGCATTTTGGCATTTCCCTCTCCCCAGTCTTCCTCCAGACTCTGGCACCTTGATTTTCCGAATGACATGCAAAATTTGCTTTCATCCGAAAAAAGTACTTTGGACCACTGAGCAACAGTCCAGTGCTGCTTCTCTGTAGCCCAGGTCAGGCGCTTTTGCCGCTGTTTCTGGTTCAAAAGTGGCTTGACCTGGGGAATGCGGCACCTGTAGCCCATTTCTTGCACACGCCTGTACACGGTGGCTCTGGATGTTTCTACTCCAGACTCAGTCCACTGCTTCCGCAGGTCCCCCAAGGTCTGGAATCGGTCCTTCTCCACAATCTTCCTCAGGGTCCGGTCACCTCTTCTCGTTGTGCAGCGTTTTCTGCCACACTTTTTCCTTCCCACAGACCTCTTGCTTGAGGGTGTCAATGATGGCCTTCTGGACAGCAGTCAGGTCGGCAGTCTTACCCATGATTGCGGTTTTGAGTAATGAACCAGGCTGGGAGTTTTTAAAAGCCTCAGGAATCTTTTGCAGGTGTTTAGAGTTAATTAGTTGATTCAGATGATTAGGTTAATAGCTTGTTTAGAGAACCTTTTCATGATATGCTAATTTTTTGAGATAGGAATTTTGGGTTTTCATGAGCTGTATGCCAAAATCATCAATATTAAAACAATAAAAGGCTTGAACTACTTCGAGTTGTGTGTAATGAATCTAAAATATATGAAAGTCTAATGTTTATCAGTACATTACAGAAAATAATGAACTTTATCACAATATGCTAATTTTTTGAGAAGGACCTGTACATTACCATTGTATCACGTAATTAAATTACAGTATTTACCTGTAAATGTAAGTAAAATCCGTAAAACTTAAAACGTTGCTACTGTTTTTTTTACAGTAAAATTCTGGCAATCACAGCTGCAGTTTTATTTACCGTAAATTTTACAGAACTTTTTTAAAGTGTGCTAATTCTCGTGCCGGTGTGTCACCAAATTCTGAGCTGGTCATGGGCTGCTGTTCGCTCAGACCACCGCCTCACGTTTCACTCGTAGCTGTAATTGAATAGCTTAAATTAAATTCAGTATTATAACGAATAAAATCAGTTTATGCTATGCAAGGCAAAAGGCTTTCCATCATGAAAATGACTCAGTTGACTGACATACCGTCTTTTTATGTTAAAAAACGACCCAGCACCTGGGTAAAAATATTAAAAGCAACCCAATAAAATGACCCAACAGGCTGAACCCAGCATTTGGGTTCAAATAAATAACCCAGCATTTTTATAGTGAAGTGACAACGCAAAATTAAAAGTCCTGTAAAAAATCCAGTGACTTTAGCTCAGCAAACTTTACAAGCAAGATTAAAAAAAAAATAAAAGTGGATTGAACATTGAACAAGGTCACCATTTAGTAGAAATGAAAAATTCTTTCCATGTTTGATTAAATTTTTCAGTAGAGAAAAGACGGTGGTGCATGAAGTAACGTATTGTCAGAGGAAATGAGTAATCAGCAGGAAATGTTCTTGAAAAAGAACAAATGGAAGAATAAACACAATATTGTGAAGTCTCCATAGCTCTAAAAGGCAAGAAAACATCATTATCATCATCCTAAAACATAGCAGTGCAGCAAGAGCAGTATGGAAGATTCCACTAAACATGTAAAAAGAATAATTTGCTTACAGATGGTCATGGGCTAAACATTTTGATCGAATGTTTTGTGTTTGGCTCTGGCAACCCAGAATGACCCTCATTATTGGTTTTGGTTCTGCTTTTACAGTTAAAAGCCGATATTGTGTATCAGATGGTTTTATGAAATGACAAACATACTGCACTGAGGACTTCCCAGAACTTCAGTCTATTTTCAAATGATGAGCCAGCAAAATTCATACTGCACTGACTCCAGGTGCCTTGTGATTCAAACTTATAATTAAACTAAATAACAAAGCTAAAAACTTGTTCTTAATGAAATGAAAGAAATTGAGGATGCCTGGAAAAGCAATTGATTAAAATATCAAGTAAAATTTGATCGATTAAGCTATTGATGAATCACTTGTTAGAAAGTCTTGTCAAAGACGCAGAACCTCATCAGGTTTTGCCGAACAGGCCCAGGCTCCATTGATTAAGCATTATTAAAGGAACGCATGCTCTTGTATTGACTGCCTATTAAATGCATATCAGCAAGCAGCGGGTATGACAAATGATCAGGGTGTTTAGAGACTTCATTATTCATAAGCCATTCCAGGAAGATGCTGTAACATAATGTAAATAATGCTCCTCTCTCCCTCACCGAACCCCTCGGGATGCGATCTAACAGAGGCGAGTGTAGAGGAAATGATGAGGAACTCTGCATTTCGGTAGGAAGTAGGTGTTTAAATCTCCTCTATCAATCGCTGAGGCTTAAAGAGACAATCTGGAAATGCTGATCCCAGCAATTAGTGCTGTTTAATCACATGTGGGTGGAATCACATTAAACATTCACATTATGAGGGTGCTGATATTCTGATGTACCACCAGCTGCCGATATTAGATATTAAAACGTGTCACACATGGTGCAAAAATGGGCATGCTGGACCATCTTGTCGAATGGTTGACAGCTGCACTACAAATTCTTAAAGCAATGAACATTTTGCCTTCAAAAAAGGTATTTCCCACCATATCCTACACTGTAAAAAAAAATTATATATATACAGTTTGTTGAGTCAACTTAAAATTATTTTGTTACCCTGCTGCCTTGAAATTTTAAGTTTAGTCAACTCAAATAATTGTATTCAAGTTGAAATGTTAAGTCACTAAGAGACTACTTTGATATTCCAGTTGACTAAACAAAAAAATTGTTTGTTCAACTTAACATCTGTGTTTGTTACTCGGCTGCCTTAATTTTTTTTTAAATTTAAACAGATGATATTTACCATTTTTGAATCCATTCAGCCGATCTCAGAGTCTGCCGTTAGTACTTTTAGCATAGCTTAGCATATATCACTGAATCAGAATAGACCATTAGCATCTCGTTCAAAAATGACCAAAGATTTTCTATATTTTTCCTCCTTAAAACTTCTTAAGACTCTTCTGTAGTTACATTCTGTACAAAGACAGACAGAAAATTAAAAGTTGCAGTTTTCCAAGCTGATATGGATAGGAACTATTCTCATACCGGTGTGATAATCAAGAAACTTTGCAACTTTTCATTTTCTGGTGGTCTTAGTACATGATATAACTACAGAAGAGTCAGGTTTTAAATAGGAAAAATTTCAAAAATATTTGGTCATTTTTGAACGAGATGCTAATGGTCTTATCAGATTTAATGACTTATGCTAAGCTATGCTAAAAGTGTCACCGGCAGACCCGGAGATCAGCTGAATGGATTCAAAAAATGGTAAAACTCATCTGTTTAACTCTAGGGGAGTTGAAAAATGAGACTATTTTAAAAAAAAAAGTGAAGTGTTCCTTTAAGTTGAATCAACTCAAATATCTAAGTTAGTAAAACGTAACATTTCAAGTTGAATAAACTTTTTTTTCGAGTTGACTGAACTTATTTTAAGGCAACCAGGTAACAAATTATTTTAAGTTGACTCAACAATTTATTTATTTTATTTTATTATTTTTTTTACAGTTTTTTACAGTATACTAAATTTGGCTAAAATGGAATTAAAAAATAATAATAATAAATAAAAATGTATTATAAAATGTATTTATATTTTTTCCCCCTTTTTAAACTACTGTTCAAGTTTAGAGTCACTAAGATAAAAAAAAAAATCGTATTCTCACCAAGAATGTATTTATTTGATCAAAAACACAGCTAAAACAGTAAAGTTTTGTATTTTAATACATTTTAAAATGTAATTTATGACAAAGCTACAGAAATCATTTTAACGTGATTTGGTGCTCACATTTTTGAAAATGTTTTGTCGAAACCATGATGCATTTTTTTTTCAATATATATTATTACAAATATATACACCAGTCAAATGTGAACAGTATGATTTTGTATGTCTCTTCTGCTCACCAAGTCTGAATTTATTTGATCCAAAATACAGCAAAAGCAGTAATATTGTGAAATATTTTTACTGTTTAAAATAGCTGCTTTGTATTTGAGTATATTTTAAATATTTATTTAAATACATTTATAATGTTACTAAAGATTTCTATTTTAGACAAATGCTGTTCTTCTGAACTTTTTATTCATGAATGAAAAAAATGTTTTTGAGCAGCAAATCAGAACATTATAATGATTTCTGAAGAATCGTGACTGGAGTGATAATGCTAAAAATTCAGCTTTGAAATCACAGCAACAAATTAAATTTTAAAATATATTTAGATAGAAAAGTTACTGTTTTTGCTGTACTTTGGATCAAATCAATTCAGGCTTTGTGAGCAGAAGAGACTTCTACATGTCTTTAATGTTACTTTTGATCAATTTAATGCACCCTTGCAGAATAAAATTATTACTTTCTTTAAAAAACCTTACTAACCTCAAATTTTTGAACAGTAGTGTACATTTAGATACGGTAAGTCAAATGCATCTCACTATATTTTATATTACTGAATTATGAAAGACAAGTCCAATGTCGTTGGTTAAATCTCATAACCAATAATCTTTTGTATCAATCAGTCAAATGCATCTTAATGCATCATTTGTGAACCATGTGGAATATTTTCGGTGAATAATTATTAAAGTTTCAGCCTTCTCCTCATTCAAAGCTACCATATAGCTTCAGAGGACTTGAATGCATGACATACTGTGATATCACGAGGCTCTCTGATCATTCTGGGAGCCTCATCCCTGATGGTGTGAATTGCAAATTGCGAACTGGAACAGAACTGCCCGAGTAGAGATGAAAGAACGCCATTGTAAGTGGCTGCCAAGTGCCAAGCTATGTCAAAATACCATTCAGAGATGACTTCAATGCTTTCTCCTGTCCTCCATCGCACCTACAACAGATGCAGCCATGTGAATAAACGCTACAAGAGATCTTATAAATCTCTGATTATTTGCCTCCTGGATTTCCTAGAGGCGCATAGTGGCTAAGTGACTCGCTCAAGGCCAAATAAGGATAGTGGCATGGCACGGGGATTTTTAAAACTGATTCTCACCTTGCTGGAAAATCTCAAGGGGATTTCATTCTCGAGGTTCTCAAGTACATTACCTGACCTGCAGAACAGAGCATGTGTCCAGTGTAGTATATCATGCACGAGACAGCAGTGGTATGTGAAAGGTCTCGAGCCTTTAGTTCAACTTCTATGACATGGACGACTGCAAAAAAGCCTGTCTTTTCTTTCATGCCTTGCTTTGATGTCAAAAGCGCTGCTTTTTTCTCTTTTTTTCAACATTCTGTCCTTGTTTGCTTCAGGTATGTCTATCTGTCTCGGTTTTTCAGTCTCTTTCTCACTCGCTCCCTCTGTTCTCTGCCCGGCTCATCTCTCTAGACGCTGTGCTAATGAGCCCAGCTGTGTGAGAACATCAGCGAACCATTTATCGAAGCTTATGAGGGTTTTGCAGGAAGAGGTGTGTTCGGCTATAATTCAAATTATTCCAACCATCTCTCAAAAACACTCAGCACTCCCTCCCACCTTTCATCACATCCACCACCCCCTCTATCACTTTATCCCACTATCGCTGGCTGTCGATCATCGTTTTTTCTTTCTTCCTCTCTGATGGAGCTTCTACTCAGCGTCGTCCTAATCTGTAAATCTCATCGGAGATATCTGAAACTGTTGGTAGACTTTGAAAACCCCATTTACGAGAACTTCAAACCATCATGGGCAGATGAAAATCTAATAAAAGTGACCGAAGAAATACGTATATTAAGACGGGAACCACTAATCATTTCATCAGCGTGTTCCAGACTCCGTATGTTCAAAGAAAATGGCAGATATCTCTCTCCATCTTTCATTTGGCGGCGAGTCTGAAAGTCTCCATTTGGCTGGAGCAAATTGAATATTCTTTTCTGTATGTTTTGATAATTCCCTTTAAAAATAAAGTCAAAGTAGCTCAAATGGATCCTGAATAGATGCAAATGTTTCCATCCCTTTAAAAAGCACTTAACATGACAGGTGTTTTCATTGCGCTTCCTACCTTTCATTATGTTACGGCTGGAGAGGTAATGGACATTTTGGGTGATATTCAGGGCTGTCCTTGAAGACAACTTTCTTTTCAAGCTGTTTTCACCTGTTTGATGGGCAAACAGGTGCTTCCTAACAAACAAAGGGAGAAGGATGTCTGTTTGAGGACAAGGTTTGTGCCTCTGCTGAAAGCATAGACAGGCAGATGGGTAATTTGTGTCTTGCAACAGCATAGATGTGAAGTTATTCTCTTTGATTCTCTCTTGCACCGGTCGGTGCATCAATGGAGATGTGGTGAATACGTGCAACCTTAATGCATAAACCTTAACAGGAGATCAAATGCTGAGCAAAATAAACAAATGCTTTACAGATGCTGGTATACTGACATGCTTAATTTACAAAAGAGGGAAAACGAAAGGCTTGATAAAAAATATGTTTATCTGTAACTTAAGGCATAAAACATGCTAGATATCTATGGATAAACAAAACACGAGTCTCCAGTCTGAATACCAAGGATGCACCTGTGTTTCTCTTCCCGATGGGTTCTAACCCAGACTGGGGTTTGTCTGAAAGCTGATCCCCGGTCAGTTGTGGTCGACCACCGCAGTATTGGCTTCTAGTCTGACATTTGTTCTGAGATCAGATTAGTGAGGAAAAGCGTCCTCCCTTAGGAACTAATGGGGTTTTTATCTCTGCGGTAAGGTATGTGAAGCTCGCTCCACTGTCAAAGGAACCCTAACTTGTTATATGACCTATCGCTATCTAATACACATACCCACTTTCAGATACGAGAAGTGGTAGCCTGAAGAGTGCTGTTTTCATGGACACACTCGCACAACCGTCTCACTGAGGTCTGATTAGGCTCAAAGATTCTCATCCATTGTCCCTGCCGTTGTAACCATGGTTACATTTTCTACAAGTGCTGATTGTTCTGTTTTACTCCCTGAATCAAACAAAACTAGAACTACTAGATCATGTATGCTCATTTTCTTTTCATCTCTCCATTAAAGGGACTGGTCACTCAAAAAAAAAAAAATTCTGTCATCATTTACTCGTTCCAAACCCTTATGACCTGCTTCCTTCTATAAAGTGAAACAGATATACTGAATATATGCTTGAAAAGTTTGTGAACCCTTTAGAATGTTCTATATTTCTGCATAAATATGATGTGACTCAAAACATCATTAAACAACATGAGTCCTGGAAGTAGTATACTTATAAAATACAAAAATACTTATTTAATCAAGAAAATAATTCAATATTGCATCTCAGTAAGTGTCAACAGTATGTGAATCTCTAGTATTAGCAGTTCATTTGAAGGTGAAATTAGAGTCCAGAGGTGTTTTCAAACAGTGGGATGAGTATTAGGTGTCATTGCCTGCCTTGTTTTATTTAAAGAACAGCGATCTATCAAAATCTGATCATGGCAAGAACTAGAAAGAACTCTGAGGACATCAGAGAATTGCCGTTGCTCATCAGGCTGGAAAAGGTTACAAAACCAGCTCTAAAGACCTTGGACTACACAAATCCACAGTCAGACAAATTGTGTACAAATGGAAGAAATTCAAGGCCAATGTTACACCAACAAAGATGGTTCTTTGGTCTCCAAAAAGAACATCGCTTCCCGTCTTCAGTTTGTTAAAAGATCATGTGGACAAGCCAGAATTTGTGGTCAGATAGGACCAAAATACAACTTTTTTAGTTTAAATGAGGTGTGTTATGCATGGAGAAAGGTACACACTGCATTCCACTGCATTCCAAAACCATCTCTAAAGAGTTTGGAATCCACAAATCCAGTCAGACAGATTGTGTACAAATGGAGGAAATTCAAGAAATTCAACAAAGATCACTCCTAAAGCAAAAGCATGATGTCTGTGTGTATGTTAAAAGATTAGTTCACTTTCAGAACAAAAAATTACAGATAATGTACGCACCTCCTTGTCATCCAAGAGGTTCATGTCTTTCTTTCTACAGTTGTAAAGAAATTATGTTTTTTGAGGTAAACATTTCAGGATTCCTCTCCATATAATGGATATGTATGGTGCCCCCAAGTTTGAACTTCCAAAATGCAGTTTAAAAGCAGCTTCTAAGGGCTCTAAATGATCCTAGCCGAGTAAGAAGGGTCTTATCTAGCGAAACGATTGGTCATTTTCGAAACAAACTGACAATTTATATACTTTTTAACCTCAAATGCTCGTCTTGTCTCGTCTCTGCGATGCGCATGCATAGTCTGTGTGATCCGGGTTAATACAGTTGAAAAACTTCCATCTCGTTTTCTTCCCCAACTTAAAAATTGTCCTACATTGGTGCAAAAATACCAATCTAGTGTTACAAATTGAACATACAAAGAAGATCAAACGCCCTTTACAAAAAAGGTAAAACAGCACTGTAGGACGATTTTAAAGTTGAAGACGAAAATGAGATGGGAGTTTTTTGGCATATCCTAACTGTATTGACCCAGGTAACACAGACTATGCATGCGCAATGCAGAGATGAGACAAGATGAGCATTTGAGGTTAAAAAGTATATAAATTGTCGATTTGTTGAAAAAATAACCAATCGTTTTGCTACATAAGACCCTTTTTCATCGACTGGGATCGTTTAAGAGCTAATGTTTTCCTCAAAAAACATAATTTCTTTATGACTGAAGAAAGAAAGACATGAATATCTTGGATGGCAAGGGGGTGAGTACATTATCTGAATTTTTTTTTCAGAAAGTGAACTAATCCTTTAATGTTCATGAGTCCACCATTAGGAGAACACAGGACAACCATGGTGTGCATGGCAGAGTTGCAAGGAGAAAGCCACTGCTTTCCAAAAAGAACATTGCTGCCTCTCTGAAGTTTGTGGACAAGCCAGAGGACTGTTGAAGAAATGTAATATTGCAATTATGAAGGATTCAAAAACTTAGTATTTATGAAAAACATGTTTTTTTTTTTGTTTGTTTTTTTGTTTGTTTCGCTTTTTGTTTTGTTTGGTTTTGTCTGTTCCTTACAATTTGTTTCCTATGGAAGAAAGTAACAGCTCATACTGTTTTTTTTTATGCATATATCCGCAAATATGGAGCAACTGATCACAGTTTTAGGTTTTTGGGTGAGAAGTTATTCAGTGTTGGATATGGACTGTGCAATTCACACTGACAACACATATGACAATTAAAGTTATCATCAACATTACATCAAAGTTGTAAAACACTGTTTCATTATAGCCCTCTTTATTTCTCAAATTTCCTTTGCTCTTTCATTTTTATCATCTTTTGTTTCCCTTTTTGTCGAAGTTTTGTGGTCGGTCTCACTGCATTTGTCATTGATACAGCACTGTTTGATATTGATCAAAAAGGCTCAAAAGCCACAAAGAAACAGATGTATGGAAAGGTTCCCAAAGCAGCCACACAAACAACCATGAACTGAACTGTAGCGCTAAAGTATTCATGAAAGCACAGATCCTAATGTGTGTGTTCATGCCACTGCAACACGGTTTTCTGCATTACTCCAAGAACTACATGTTCAAACTGCAACACAAATGCTTTAACCTGTTTAAATAATGGATAAAATGAAGCCTAGATGCATCACACTACCAAAACAGATCAATCATGTTGCCTCACTTCACAGAGAGTGTTAAGTGCCTGGAGATGGAGGCAAGTATCAACAGTAACATTTATTAGTATTGATGAACCAATAAAAATACTTCTAACAGATTTCTGACATGTTCATCACAACTGGGTCCAAAGGAGCTTTTTTGAGCTATAAAAATATCATGTGACTCTGGAGTTGATGTTATGACATTGCTGCTTTCACACTATAAAAACATGTCACGCTTGTGTGTGTGTGTGTGTGTGTGTGTGTGTGTGTGTGTGTGTTTATTGATAACATGACAGTAAAGACTTTTGAAAACTTTCTATTCATTAAAGGATCCTGGAAAAAAATTATCCTGGAATTTATTTGATCAAAAATACAAAAAATAAATAAATAAATAAATAATAATAATAATATTGTGAAATATTTTTACGATGTAAAATACAAATTTTCTGTTTTAATCTACATTAAAATACAATTTATTCCTGTGATCAAAGCTGAATTTTCAGCGTAATTACTCCAGTCTTCAGCGTCACATAATCCTTCAGAAATCTTATATTATATATATATATATATATATATATATATATATATATATAATATGCTGATTTATTATCCATGTTGGAAACAATTGTGCTGCTTAATATTTTTTATATATATATATAATATGCTGATTTATTATCCATGTTGGAAACAATTGTGCTGCTTAATATTTTTTTGGAACCTGTGATACCTTTTTCAGGATTCTTTGAAAAGTAATAGCAAACACTTATATTGATAGAAAAGATTTCTATTTTGAATAAATGTGGTTCTTATTAACTGTTGCTAATATAAATAATTCTAATAATAAATCAGCATATTAGAATGATTTCTGAAAGATCATGTGACACTTAAGACTGGAGTAATGGCTTATGAAAATGCAGCTTTGTATCACAGGAATAAATTATATTTTCAAGTATATTAAGACCATTATTTTGTAATATTGTAATATTGTATTGTAATAACATTTTAGAATATTAAATTTTTTTTTCTGTATTTTTGATCAAATAAATGCAACCTTAAAGTGACTTCTTTAGAAAACATTACAAATCATACTGATCCCAATCTTTTGAACAGCTGTGTATATGTGGAGATTTCTTTGGAATGTTGTTTGCCTGTGCTTATTAAAACATGCTTATTCGATGCTCTAATGAATTTATAAAACTATTCTGCCTAATTAATCTCAACATCAAAGCCACCGAGCTTTGGTACTGACATGAAGAGTTTGATATACTGTACTAATTTGCAATTGCTGCAGAACTGCATCACTGGAAAGAAGAGGGCTGATACTGCTGGTTAGAGAGAACACAGACTCTCTTGTTCTGCTCCGGGTCTCCAAATCAGGGCCAAAACCCTTGGGAGAGGGAGGGCAGCATGTCCTCTGGCTCCTCTGGATGAAGTAAATAAAGTTTTATCTCTTACCTGTCTCTCAAAAACTCCAAACTGCTTGGCACAAATCCATTGAGCACTCCTAAGGCATAAGAGGCAGCAGGGGCTGACCTAATCACCGTGGAGACGCTGTCTAACAGATGGCATTATGGGATGTGGGGAGAGCGGGGGGATTTGTCAGTGTGCTGCTTGTTTTGCTCCTGGCTGATTCCAAAGGTGTTACTTTCAGGAAGCTGATGATCTGTGAGTGGTGGAAAGGAAGAGAGGAAGGGAGAGAGACAGAGTGAGAAAAACTATTCATGTTGGAGTACAAAGGATTAAAACCTAGAAATCTATTGGATTGAATCTTGGGTATTGATATAAACTTCTAAGTCAAGTTCAGGTGGTGGATCACCCCCTGAAACAATAGCTTAAAATGTAAACTCTGGGTTTAGATGTTCTGGGTTGTTCACCTGGCTGCAACCAAGACTGCATTTATGCTGTAAAGCATAACTCTCAGCTTGCATATTTTATACTTAAAGTTTTAAGGTGTTTTCATAAGTCTGCACTGTATAGGACTGTATGTGCCCTTTTGTTTGCAGTGGAAGGAACTATTAAAAAAAAATGTTTAGTATCTACGAGCTGCAATTTTAATTTCCTGAATATTCATTTATTCATTAATGTCATTTCCTGAATATTAATTTGCTAAAAAGCTTCAAAGGACCCCTTAGTTTGCGCCAGGCCTTCAGTCATCAAAGACCTTCTCCACCAAACCAGTTCTCTCTCATTAACAGAACTTTTGGAAAAATCAACTGGAGTCTTAACAAACTGCATTATGACTCTTACAAACGGGCGAGGCGTGCAGGTTTCAAACATTAAATATCATCAACCCCTTTTTACAACAGTGTGTTTGAACTAAGAAAATAAGAAAATGATGTTTCCTTCAGGCTGTAGATCTGCTGAATATAAATACTGCCAGTACTTCATGCTTTTATTCTTTTCTCTTTAAGCTTTAACCCTCATCCTATACCAAACTGTGTGTGTGTGTGTGTGTGTGTGTGTGTGTGTGTGTGTGTGTGTGTGTGTGTGTGTGTGTGTGTGTTAGAATAGTTTTTAGGTGTTTTCTAGGCTTTTCTTCTCCGGACAATCGATTTTCCAGATGTCCCAAACAGTCGGAAGGAGCTTCATCAGAGAAAATAACTTTGTGCTAGTCTTCTGCTGTCCAAACCTTGTACTTCCTGCAGAATTTTAGTCTGTCCTAAAATTGAAAAAAAAGAAAATGTTTTTCTTGGAGAGAAGTGGCTTCTTTGCTGCCCTTCTTGACACCAGTCCATTGTCCAAAAGTCTTGGCCTCACTGTGTGTGCAGATGCTCTCAAACCCACCTGTTGGCATTCTTGAGCAAGCTCTGCACTGGTTGTGGCACAATTCTGTAACTGACTCCTCAGGAGGAGACGGTCCTGGCGCTTGCTGGACACTCTGGGACATCCTGATGACTTCTTCACTGCAGTTGAACCTCTTTCCTTAAAGTTTTTGATGATCCGGTAAATGGTTCTTTCAGGTGCAATATACTTGTGAGGCCATTTTCATGCAAAGCGATGATGGCTGCTCATGTTTCTTTGGAGGTAAAAATTGCTAACAAGAACACAATGATTTCTTTATAACTTTTATCAGTCTGCTGTTACAATCTAATTGTCATGATAGTGATTTCACTAGTGCTCTAGTGCTCATTCACACTTTCACATGTGCTGCTGATATTAGTCAATTGGTGTTAGCAGATCATTTTGCGTCAGGATCGAAAAACAGTGAAATTAGTTTTTTTGTGCAGTTACTTTTTTTGACCAAGCTTTTAGCAATTATATAAAATGCATCTGATCACTCTACACAATAATCTAGAAACAATGTGAATGAACACCACAACAGCTTAAGCAGCAAAACTTTCAAAACACAAAATTTATGTCACTGCCAAAACTTTTGGCCATAACTGTAGACAGCAATATAATGACACATTCGAGGCCTAGAAAAGGTAGAAAGAACATCATTAAAATAGTCCATAACATTAGTGGTTCAACTGTAATTTTAAGAAGCTACAAGAATACTTTTTTGTGTACAAAGAAAAAAAATAACTTTATTCCACAATTTCTTCTCTGACATGGAAGTCAGAAAGCTTTTGGATTTCATCAAAAATATCTTAATTGTGTTCTAAAGAGAAACAATGGTCTTATGGGTTTGGAACGGCATGATGGTGAGTCATGAATGCCAGAATTATAATTTTTGGGAGAACCTAAATTGGAATTAAACGTCATTAAATGTCCTGCTCATGTCCTTGTTCTTAGAAACATGCTAAGAGGTCAATGAAACATTGCAGCAGCAGGCACAGTCGTATCTCAGTGTAAAAATACAGTAAATACAAGAACGAGTAGTCATGTAACAATGACAAAAAACATTCATGAATCAGAGAAGAATCAGATAGGAGTGTTTAGACATAGCAGGTCAAATGCCAAGATATCAGATACATATTGGATTTAGAACCATGTCTGAAAACAGTCCAAATCGGATACAAAAAAAAAAAAAAATACAATTTTATATCTCATATGTAACAATATCCATGCAAGATATCTGTGAGGGGAAAATCATAATTGATTTGCCGTGTAAAATGCTGATCAATAAACTAAAAAAAAGGAAAGAATTTCAGTATTTCACTTTTTGATTAAAAATATTCTTTTATGATCAATTTCTAAATAGCTCAATTGATGTACATGTTTTGGCTTATTAGTGCTGATCTGATCAATAATCATAACCGTGCTGTTGACAAAAAGTCAAACATTTTGTGGGAAAGTTCATTGGTTAAGCTGTATTAAAAACCTCTTGCGTCCGCCACAACTCATATCCAAGTATTTTCAACAGGGCAGTGTTCACTCTCGATCATCTGCCACATTAGCATCCGTGTATATATCTGCCATTTTCTTTGCCTGACTCCATTAGCGATGGCTGTATATCTTTGACTCCATATTGACTTTCTTTCATCTTCTGGAGGAAACTCTATAGCTGTAGATTACAGACTGACCCTAAGGCTCCCTTCTCAAGAAGAGAGAGAGAAACTTGTGCCAGCTAAAGGTATAAGACATACGCACACAGAAAAGCCTATGACAGGACGAGAAAATGCTGTCATGTTGCTTATAGTCTGAAAGTGTCTAAAGCATTCAGCCAAGCACATGTTCCCTCACCCACTCAACACCGCCTCTTTCTCTCTCTCACACACACACACACTCAATTATACACGTGTGTATGATCACACAAGAATGAGTAAGTCCATGCTCTCTGGAGACTAGCGGTTTATCAGCTTATCACTGCTGACTGACGCAGCTCTCGTTCTTTCTTTGTACCTCCTTATATTCCAGCACATTCAAACTGACTTATTGTCCTTCGTTTGAAAGACAAGCCTCCTCTAAACATCTGTTTCACAGCGAGCGTCGCAGGTAAGCTAAATCCACGTCTCAACGTCATTAAGAAAACACACACCCTGAAGAGACCAATAGGAGGGAGGATTTACACCATAGGATCATTTTCTGTGTCTGAATGCAAAAGAGTGACGGGTGTGTGAGGTTTGACCGTCTAATTTGGCGATACCTGGGCTCCATGTCCAGACACCCGATACCACACGCAGCTTGGCTGGGCAGGTAGGAGAGGAAGTGGAATGGATCAATACACTTGTTAAAGATTGCAGATAATGAAAATATGGAAAAAATATATTCTTGGCCATCAATTTTTGATGAGAAGAAAGCCCATGGATGCAAAAAGACCCAAAAGACGCAAATGTAGAAATAGTATACCGGATAAATAATTGAATGAGTATTCTCATTGATTTGTCAGTCTTATTTATTTTTCATTGTCTTCAACTCTTTTTTTTAAAGGCTAAAATCTAAAACAATGGATCTGAAGGTCATAGCTGTGCATCATGCATTATGTTTTATCTTGGTAATGCAAGCTGTCAACAGTCTTAAAGTGATAGCTCACACACACACACACACAAAAAAAAAGGAAATTCTGTCATTATTTACTTACTCTCATGTCATTCCAAACATGTTGAAGTCAAAGGTTTACATACACCTTGCAGAATATGCAAAATGTTAATTATTTTAACAAAATTAGAGAGGGATCACAAAATGCATGTTATTTTTTATTTAATACTGACCTGAATAAGATAAGATATTTCACATAAAATACATTTACATATAGTCCACAAGAGAAGATAATAGTTAAATTGATAAAAACTTACCAATGTTTACAAAAGTTCAAAAGTTTACATACACTTCCTTGCTTGTCCTAAACAGTTAAACTGCCCGCAGTTCTTTAGAAAAAATTATTTAGGTCACACAAATGGAAAACTTCAGGGTAAATTTAACTTATTTTGTCTTCTGGGGAACATGTAACTATCTTCTGTAGCTTCTGAAGGGCAGTACTAAATGAAAAAATCAGTGAACATTTGAACCTTCTGTAATAGTTGCATATGAGTCCCTTAGTTTAGATTAAATGGCAGTACAATTCACATTATAACCAAAAATCCATTTCAAATTCTGCGATGTTTTTTTATTTTTATTTATTTTTTTTAATTTTTTTGTTCAGCAGGGAGTGTAGATTTGGAGCAACATGAGGGCAGAATGAAGTCCCTCAGTTGTCCTCAGTGTGAAAATATTAGTTAATATCAGTCACATACACATACATACACATACAGTCATTGTTGGAAAGGGTTCAAATACACAAGGATGTTGAAAAAAAAAAACAATGAATTGGTGGGACCTCAAGGATTTTTCTGAGGAACAGTGGGCGATTAAAAAAAAATTACAAATAAAAACAGCTGTGGATTATTTAGGTAACAACACAATATTAAGAATCAAGTGTATGTAAACTTTTGAACAGGGTCATTTTTATAAATTCAACTATTATTTTCTCTTGTGAACTATATGTAAACATCTTTTATGTGAAATATCTTATTCAGGTCAGTTCTAAACAAACAACAACATGCATTTTGTATGATGCCTCTTATTTTGGTAAAATAATTAACATTTTGCAAACTGACTTCAACTGTATTAATGCAGAAAACAAAATAAAATATTTAAAAAAATGCATCCATGTTTTTTATATGTACCGTGAAAGTAAATGGGGTCCAAAACAACAATAGACCCCACTGACTATCATTTTATGCACAAAAGCATTTCTTTAGAATACTGTCTTTTGTGTTTTGAAGCCTAAATACGAAATTTGCAGAAAGTTAGGTTATAAACAAAATACACTACGGTCACACAACTTCTGTATCACCCCCATTAATCAACTGACAGCTCTTTTAATTATTATTTATAATCTACAAGTGAGAAAGTTTTAGTTAGAATAATAAAGAAAACAAAGCTGTAAAAATGGATGTGTTGCCTTAACAACTTCTATATTCCCATTTAGCCACTTGTCATCTTGTTCATCTTGTATAAGACGTATAAACAAAGAAAAAAAAAAAACCTGATGTATTTTCTGTTGCTGAATGAAATATTAAAATATATTGAGCTTCCCTTAACCACAATATTTATTCAGGCATTTAACCAAAATCCAATTAAAAAAAATTCACCATTACATTAAAAGGCACCATTACAGTTTCCAATACAATTCACATTATAACCAGAAATGCATTTCAAATTATGTGATTGTTTTTTGTTTGTTTTGTTTTTTTCAGCAGGGAGTGTAGGTTTGGAGCAATATGAGGGCAGAATGAAGACAGAATTTTTATTTTTGGGTGAGCTATCCCTTTAAAACTCTTGACATGAGGAATAAAAACTGCCCATTGATCTTGCATTTGGTATTTCAGTGCATTCTTTGGCAATTCTAAGTGTATTTCTAAGATAGCAAGCATTTTGTATTGTCTAGTTCGAGACATTTGCAGAGGTAGTTTAATGGTTGTTTCAAGGCTTGCTGATGTACTTGAGTCTCGTTCTACAGATGCTTATATTAGATACAAACAAAATACTTCAGAAATCAGAGCTCATCATTATATTATAAATGTTTGCTTTTAGATCTCCATGGGAACAGCATAGGAAATATGTCATTAGAATGCACCTGTTTTGCAGGCTTTCATTAGCTCAAGCTTAGTTTCGAACGCTAAGGGAGTTTAATAATATGCAGACCAGACGATGCTCCGCACGAAGGTGCGAAGGAGACACGTTGAGACTTGCACGGAGGCGTTGAATATGTCTGCTGCTCCGTCAAGATAACCTTTACATCAAACAGAGTAACAGCTGAAACTCCCAGAGAGAGAGAATTTAGTATTCTACAGAATGTAAATTTATGCAGAAACATCCTACACATTGCAAGGGTGGGGGGTGGGGGGGGGATAAATAATATGGAATAAAGCAAATACCCACTCATAATTAATATCATAAAGACAGTACTTAGTTCCACCTTTAAAGTTAAGCTCACACAAGACACTTCATAACATTGCAGCATCCCTCCAAATACAATGTATGCTCATAATCAATTACAAAGTTCTTCATACTGACTGAAAGTGAACAAAATAAAGGTGAGTTTGGAAAAGCTTCACACTGCTTCTACAATACCCAGGGAAAGCTATACTTCAATGGAAGTTCATGGTCTGAAATGTGCCATCTTCTCCTCATCATAAGCTGTCATGTTACTAATCTCTCTAGAGCAGCTGAACATTTACATCACGCTACACAACTCTGACACTCCAAGAGCATACACACAGTCCCAAGTCTTTCACTAGCCGCCGTTATTCTGAGCTGTGAGGTCAAAGACAACAGAAAAATGTCAGAAATGTCCAAGTCAGTTTCAATTATTTATAAGATCTTGCCAGAATATTACAAAAGCATATTAACTTATACCATTGAGCATTGCCACAAAAAGTACAATGTTGCAGAGTGCAAGGTACAGATGTTCAAATCAATCAGGTAGTGGTAAAACATCTGCTATAATACAAAGGAATCACAGCTATTTATACACGGATACTTTTGAAAAGCCATCAATTCACAACAATGCTTTTTAGAACCATATAGTGCAGTTTCGACATCTACTAGGAGGCGCTCAAGTGCATCAGGTTAACCAGCCAAACCTTGACCTTTTTCTTTTATAGCAGCCTGCAATGTATCAATGCCATTGCTTAAGAGACAGCGTGTAACATAATCTATTGCTTGCCATCACAATCTATCAGTAATAAATGTGTATTTATATGAATATATATAGATATTATATTTTCTGCCCTATTTTCATGACCCCACCATATCTAAAAACACATTTTTGTACCTTGTTGCTATAGAGAATGTGAATCTACGTCACGCTGCGTTGCATGTTGGGGCGCCACTGCCATTCTAGGAGGATCACCCTATGCTACAAATGAAATTAATAAGGAGACCTATTTATCATTTGTTTTGTTTTTGCCTTTAAAATATTCACATTTTTTATTGTATCGACTGCAGAGAAGAGAAGCTGTTTAATCGTGTTGCATGATAATTTTATTTTTCACTTAACTTTTGTAGAATTTCGTTTACAATGTTGATGTGATTACCGTGAGAACAGTGTCGCCCGCTGTGTTCAACAAGCTGAGAGATGTCCATCAGTTTCTTTGTTCTAAACTTTTAAATGACAAAGTATAAAATATTGTCATTGTAAATTATCCTGTTTCTATGGCCACGGATAAGAATCAGAGATTGTGGGTCACATTCAGGAGACAGACACGAACACACTGTATTTTTCTCAACAAATGACAACCAAAATAAAACCCTGGGAGCTTGCTTACAGTTTTGTAGCATTTTAAAATGCTGGTTTATGTACTACGCCAGTGTCACGAATCTTGTCCATGGCCTTCCATCCATGTGCCACCAGATGTCATTCTCTCACCACATTCACTTTCACACTACACAAACTGTTGCATATCACCTGGACTACACTTCCCATCATCCTTTGCACCAATCACGTACACCCAGCTGTATCCAATCACACACACTACTTAAGCCCTGGACTTACTCTCTCAGTTGGGCGAGTATTCTGTAACGATGGGACAGAATCAGGAGACATGCGGATCCATTTGCAAGCTTTATTAATGAACTCAGAGTTGTACAGTCCAGGGTCAAACAACAACAACATATAATCCAATGTAGACAAACCAGAATCATAGTCAGAGTTCAGGCAGAAAAGGTCGGGGCAGGCAGCAAGCAATAGACAGAGTAAATCCAAAAGACAGGCAAGGTCAGGAAGGCAGGCAGAGAGGGATCGGGAAACGTAACAGTCCAGATAAACAACAGAGAATCAAACCAGGAAAAGCTTTGTATGAACAGCAGGGCTAGAACAATACTCGGCAAACTGAGAGAGGAAGTCCAGGGCTTAAATAGTGTGATTGGATACAGCTGGGTGAACGTGATTGGTGCAAAGGATGATTTGTTTAAAAACGTATTTGTTGACACCATTTGAGTCTTCCTTGTGTGTAGATTTGAACTCTTTTGTCGAACCGTAGGTCACCTCTCAAGTGCATCTCTGTACAGAATGAGCTACCAAACAAACCTACCGTCTATGAAAACACATAGATATGAAGCTGGCTAACATTCAATAGCATCAAATCAAAGCATCAAAGTTTTCAAATCTCCCAGCACATATATTAAGTATAATATAATATAGTTCAAGTAATTGTTCGAAAAATTACACTTTATCAGACTCTGTCAATCATACTTTGTGTGAAAAGGAATAAAAGGTGTCAGAGTTTTACTGCCTCTATAGTGTTATTTTTTTAGGAAACTGCTGTGATATATTTCGCATCTCGCAAGAAAAGTTTCTCCAGGAACATTTTTGTCATGAGACTAGGTAGACTTGAAAATGTATTTATTCAATTAAAGGGATAGTTCACCCAAAAATAAAACTTCTGCTATTAATTACTCATCCTCATGTTGTTTCAAACACACAAGACTTTTGTTTATATATGGAACAAAAAAGATATTTTTTATGAAATCTGAGAGCTTTATGACCCTGCATAGACAACAATGCAACTGACACATATTAGGCCCAGAAAGACAGTAAGGACATCATTAAAATAGTCCATGTGACGTCAGTGGTTTAACCCTAATGTTATGAAGCTACAAGATTAAAAAAAAAAAAAAAAAGTCATATTGTAAATATCATTACAATTTAACCCTCTGGGGTCTGAGGGGGTTTTGGGGCCCTGGAGAAGTTTTGACTTGACCTGACATTTCTGCTTTTTTCAGTCTCTTAAAAACATAATAATGGCTAAAGTCTGATTACATTGTAATCAGCACAAACTGGGCTACAATAATATGTAAGCAACATAAATGTACATGTTTGTGTTTTTGAGAAAACAATGGTTTATGCGTGGTTAGTGGGAAACTAAAATTAAAAAACTCATTGATTCATCAGTTCCTTTAGGGGTTAATAGGAAAAATGTCACAAAACGTGCCAACTTGTGCTGCTTAATATTTACCAAATATTTGATTTTTTAGGATTCTTAAAAGTACAAAATAACAATCTATTTGAAACAGAAATCTTCTGCAATTACACAAAGAAAAATCTTTACTCTCACTTTGAATTAATTTTATGCCTTGCTAAATAAAGGTGTTCATTTATACACACTCCCCACTTTTAAAAAAGTATGCATGCACATGCATAAATTTACACATGAATAAGATGATAGAATGTAGATTGTGTAAGTCATCACTTGCCTTATCACATCAAGTCTTTGGAAATTTAACCGAAGAGGTGGAGGGCAGCAGACTTCTTGCTTTTCCTCATCAGTGGAAACGATTCCCATGTCCGCCATTGAGTGAAGGGCAGTGGAGATGAGAAGGCAGATTATGCTAAAAAATAAAGGAGAGGAGAGATTGTTTGCAGCTTAAAGGGTACGCTTCATTTCTCTTCATTTACTCTGAATTACCCTGGAGTCCCTCAGGAGGCTTGTCTTGCCCAGTGCCCTTCAGTTCATTCTACAGAGCCTTGAGAAGTTTACACTTACTTTAGCTTATAGGAAACTGAAGACCCGCTACGGGTAGAGGTTATGTAAAGTTAAACGAATTCCGTCTCCACACCAGCTGTTAACCTGTGGAAGATAATAGAGGGATTGTAAGGGTGAACACAGCAATTCAAATACGTATTATCTGAAGTCGCAATCATTGTAAATAGCACAATTTTGCTGCATATATTATGTTTCATAACCAGAGATATAATTGCACTCTTTTTTAGCTTAATTCTCCTTGAATATTGTTCCAGCCAGTTCTAATATTTATCTAAAATGTATAACTTCCTCGTGGCTTATTTACAGAACCCATAAATCTTTTTTTCTAGACAAGTCAGAAGTGCTGCCATCAACTGTGTGACATCTTAAATGCATCTCTTTGATGTGATGTGTCTTTGATCTCCTCTCTGCTTTCTTCTTTGAATTGTAGGATATTCACTTTTGATTAGACGCAATACACGGGTTTTATCAAAAGTGCATATGGATTGAAAGGTCAGACAGTTGCATATTTATAGTCTCAATCATTGTAATTCAATGCTTACTTATTCATAGACTCTTCTAAAGATACTGTCACCGCAAGCTGTCAGCCAAACCAAACTTCTTCATTAGCAGATCCTTCTGCGTTCTCCATCTGTAAATCTAATCCTGAATCAGTTCACGCTTGAAATGGAGTACTAATGTAGTTAAACTTACTCCATGAGAAGTTTTTGTGTACAATATGCGTCAGGCGGTTACTGAAAGAGAGCGGTCTGTGTAACTATATCCAACTGGTGAAAAGTGGTCAGTTTAAAAAGCAATATAAACAAAAGATAGACATATAATAAAGACATGAAACGGGCCTTTCATGTGTCATCAGATTGTATCTACTTCATTTCCTCACTTCTGTTTCTGTAATATTGAAGTGAATTGAACTCCAGCATGGAGTGGATGTTTCATGGCATTTCTCCCACACAGAGAAATCGCCCTCTACTCAAGCTCCACAGCGGGAGATCAGCAGGTCAGACCTGTTTTAATGAGACACACAGACAGTATGCGTGAGAAAAAGAAAGACAGCGACAGTGTATTAGAAAGTCGTGTTCACATCCTTGCCGCTCTTTACTCTGGAAAGGATCAAACAAACATGTCCTTCAGATATTTACTCAGTCTGAAGCTCATGTTTTCTCATCACACACACACCAAGTACTCCCTTTCTGCATCAATATGTCATGGTGATTTCAATTCACTCCTTGGCATGAAGGAACTCTCAATATCACCCCAAAGATCTGTCAGCACCTGTTCAACACCAGCCAAACAAAGTGGACCATTGTGATCTGAACCAGGAAAATGACTTGTAGATGTTTTTGGCGGAACGTCGGTCGTATAAATTGGAGGACATCTTGGAGATAATGTACTACTGAATACGTTGTTCTTCTAATTCATGCCATCTAAACCATGGAAAAAACGAGTAGAAGCTCAAAAATCATACAGAGAAGGACTTAATAAGCAGGAAAGGGTGCAATATTTTGACAAACTAAAGTTAATAGGTGGTAAAGATGCGTACGAGCAGTATTCATTAAGACATTAGCCTAATATTTCACCTACCTGAACAAAAGTGTTGTCAAGATTCTTGCACTTGAAATCTTGGTTCAGTTTGACCAACCACGAATGCCTTTTGTTCCTCAGATGTTAGCACTCTCCTCCTTTTTTTTCTGGTCTGACCAGTTAGTACAACCCAAAACTTTACAATAATTGAATATTTTCAGCAGCAATAATCAGCAAAATATGTGAGTTTCATTCTGTTCAGTGCCGATACGGCCCATATTGTTTATCATTTAACTTATTCTTCTTGTGATTATATATATAGCAGCCTGGTGGCCAATCTTCACTTACTGCACATTCCACCAGTGAGATTCACTAATGAATATTATTGAGGCACTTTGGGATGTTTTGGAGGAGCGAGTCAGGAAACGTTTTCCTACACCAGAATCACATAGTGACCTGGCCACTGTTCTAGAAAAGGAATGGCTCAAAATCCCTCTGGCTACAGTGCATGACATGTATTTGTCAATCCTAAGACGAAATGATGCTGTATTGGCCACAAAAGGAGGCCCAACACCGTACTAATTGTGGTCTAAAACCAAATGTTTCAGTATTATTGTCCAACCCCTGTATATATACACTACCGTTCAAAAGTTTGGGGTCAGTAAGACTTGCAATTTTTTTTTTAATGAAGTCAAGGCTGCATTTATTTTATCAAAAATACAGAAAATAAACTGTAATATTACAAAATGTTATTACAATAGAAAATAATGGTTTGTATTTTCATATACTTTAAAATATAATTTATTCCTGTGATGCAATGCTGATTTTTCATCAGCTTTTACTCAGTTTCCCAGGCTTAAGTGTCACATGATCTCTCAGAAATCATTCTGATATTCTGAATTATTAGTAGAATTATCAGTTTTGGAAACAGTTGTGCCGCCACCATTTTTTTTTTTTTTTTTTTGAACCTGTATTTTTTTTCTTTCAAGAACAACATTTATTCAAACTATAAATCTTTTCTAGCAATGTAAATCTATTATGTCACTTTTTATTAATGTAACAATTTATTCATTTATTTAAAAAAAAAAAAAAGAATGAATAAACATTTACTGACCCCAAACTTTTGAACGGTAGTGTGTATATATATATATATATATATATGAAATCATTTATTTAGGGTTTAATAAAAAAGTTAATAAAAGTCTGACAAATATGCTTTATGATTGATTGCCCTTTAAATATCAGGAGACAATCAAATGTAACAGTCATTAATAATTGTCACAAGGGTCTTTGCCACTATGAAAATGCTATGACTTGCCTGACATCCCCATGGATGTGATCCAGCTTCAGTTAAACAACTGATCTAAACACAAACACAAGGAAAATACACCAGAAAATGAGAATTCTCTTCTTAGACGCAGGCCATAAATAATATAAATCGCATACACAGTTGTACACATGATCATAGCTTGAATAAATGTTAATGTTTTTTTGCTTTAAAAATGTGGCCACGAGATGAGGCTCGAATCCACGACGTAAGATCGTCGTTATATCGACAAAATGCTCTGGCTGTTTCAAAATACCACGAAGTTTCGCTCACGTTCCGCAAACCTACCCGAACCAAACCAGAGACCGAACCCGTTCCTTCCCGGACACCGTAGTTCACCGCCTTTTTCAACGGTCCTCGTGTACATAGCTAGTGTACATCTCAGCGGAAACACTAGGCTACATCACGTCATGCAAGTATCGCCATAGATATGGGTATCGCTGTAATGATGCTTAAAATTCAGCTTTGAAATCACAGGAATAAATTAAAAATATATTCAAACAGAAAACAGTTTTTTTAAATAGTAAAAAATATTTCAAAATGTTACTGTTTTTGCTGTACTTTTGATCAAATAAATGCAGGCTGGGTGAGCAGAAGATACTTGATTAAAAACATTAAAAACAAAACAAAACAAAACAAAAAACATTAAAAATCTTACTGTTCAAAAACTTTTGACTAGCAGTGTATCTTATCAGACCTGTTTATAAAGACCTGAATCATAGGCACAAAAATAAAATTTTGAACAAAATAACTGTAATTAATCACCAGTAGTGTATAAAAAAAAAAAAATAATAATAACGATAAAATGTCAAATTCAGTACATTTAAATTATTTTTATTAACATTTCTACAGTTTTTTCTCTCTAAACTTTTTTTCACAAACTTTCTACAGCCCTCCCTTGAGGCTCCTTAGTTTGAAAAACTCTGATTAACTTAACAAGAAAAAATGCTCAGCTAGACAATATCCTTCTTTGTGAAGCTCTCCTTGGTCCTGAAATCGTGAGCGCGCCACTTGTATTTTCAAGCGCATAGTAGGCTATCCAAAGAGCGAGAGTGAGTGAGATCAGCACTGACCGAAAGAGAGAGAGAGCGAGCATCAGAAAGAGAGTGCGCGCTCAAGTGTTGGATCAGTCCTTCAGAGGGATCTGAGGAAACGGCGGGAGGCACGCGCTCATTCGCAGCTGCACCTCGTTGTGGTGGGAGTCGAAGCGCTACCTTGAAGAGACTTAACGCTTTTCCCCTAACGGTTTTAACGGGCGGAGGTAACGTTACCTCGGAAGTGTGGAGCGGAGTACTTTTCCGAACATGAGATTCCACAACAGCATCGGAATGTTCCTCCTCACGACGCTGAGCGCGTTAACTTCAGTTTTATCGGCGAGTAACTGTAAGTTACATTCATCTATTCTGTAAAATACAACTGTTAAACAATATGTCGCTGTATTAAACCTCATCCAAACATATTCAAACACGAGAGCTTTGAAGTAATCCAGTCAGGCTGTTCACTGAATTAAAATGCAATTTAAAAGACTGCTGTATCTTTATTTATTAATTGATCAACATTCATTGTATCTGTTATGTGTTTTGTACAGCAGTACATAACTTCATTGTGGCATTTTGACTCTAGTTTTTTGACATTGTTTGACGTTAAAGTTCCTTCTTCGCTTTTTTTTTTTTTTTTTTTTTAAATATGCTTTAAATGTGTAGTATGTATAAGGCCATATTAGTTATATATGTTATTACAGCTGGTCTAAGCTCACACAGAAATGTCATGATCCCTCTAGACAAGAGTCGGTTCTTTAATAAAGATACAGAAATGAGCCTATCACGTCAGAAGAATAAGAAAAAAAAAACTTCTTTTTTTTGTGTAGCATTTCATCTGTTTGGAAGCAAGCGTGAGAGATGGGAGGAGTATTACAGTAAAAAATAAATAAAATGCAGGCGATGCTTGCGAAGATCTGCCGCGATTGAACAGACTCAGATACTCGCAAGAAAAGGTGCACTGTGTGGGTCAGGTTTTGTCTACGTCTTCCCAGAATAGTTAAACCTGAAATCACCTACACTGGGGAGACTGGCATACTGTGCATTCTAGGAAAATCGCTTGTAAACGTGCAAACAATGTCTTAATATAATGTGAAAATGCAGAGAAATGTGTATGTGAGCTTTAGGAAATTAAAATGTCAAAATGTTATCAGCTCAGCATGCAATAGAATAAGCAAAAGAATGCATGGAAAATGTGGTTTTACTTCACAAAACATTCTTTGTTTATTTATTTATAACTGTAATTTTTGAGATTCTCACTTGGAAAGACTCATCTTTTGGTTTAAACCCACTGATATCCACAGGTTTGAGTGTGTGTTAGGCATAGGGTTAGCAGATATATTCACCTCCATATGAAAACCATTGAGTTTATGAGAAGTCCTTACTAATATAGTGAAACCAACATGTGTTTAGGGGTACGTTGAAAGAAAATTGAAGGTGCTGTAGAGCAGTAGGTGTGTTTGATTCATGTGGGAGTTTTTTGAAGATTGCAGTAGTCTGGAAATATGATTGTTTTTGGTGAGAGAGAGAGTTTTGGAGTACACTAAAGTAGAGATTTTCAAACTTTCTACATTCAAAGTACCACCAATTATTTTGATTCCCTTGTGTGGGACTTTCTGCTTAAAGTATAAAAGCTTCTCGAAATAGTTTTTTGTACAGACCCATTTATACTCCGTCAGTAAGGCAAGCTATTGCTAGTAAAATTAAATGAGTTTAAAGTGTCACTGTATTAAAGCTGAAAAAATAAAGAAAATGAGAAATACCTCAAAGAAACTGTAGCTAACTGAGTTTTATTTAACTCAGCTATTGCTTAAAAATACTATATTTCTTGCTTAAAATGGTGGAAATTAGCATTTATTCATATTTTCAATAAATGAACATTTATTAATACGTTATTATTTATTAATAAATAATAATTAAATACATGTATTATTTAATTGCTTAGTAATAGATTGCTTAGCATTGCTGATGCCTCTGGTAATAGTCAGATTTTTAATTTACAACTATCTTAGGTTGATTTTAAGCCAGTTAGTAATTGAGTTAAATAAAACTACCCAGAAACATTTAACCTAACTGTTGGGTCAAAACAACCCAGTGCTGGATTGTATTTAACCCAATGTTTCCTAGAGTGAAGGTTGTACCGTTCAGCAGAGTTTAGTACAAGCTGTGGGTGAAACAAGTGACTTGTCAGACTTCCAAAAAGGACAAATCATGAGAAGCCTATTTGGCAGGAGCATCTGTTACCTTAACAGCCCAATTGTTTGGAGTTTTAAGAACAACAGTCTTTACGATTATGTGTACACAAAGCTTGGCAAGACTTCATCAGTAAAGAAGAATGAGCGAAAACCGAAAGTGAATGATAGGAACCAAGAAGGATTCTGGAAGGAAAAGAATTTTGTCCAAACAACAGAACTGATAAATAACAGACGGCCCTGTTGCCACAAAAAAAAAAAAAACAACCACAGAGAGCTTCACATAGCAACATCCATTAAAGATCTGCAACTGCTGAAACTTTAATCATGGACAGCAGTGCTAAAATACAGAAAAGATGGTGCCATGATCATAAAACCTGGACAGTTGGAGCACCAAAAATGAACAACTGACCTGAATATTATCAAACCGCTGTGGGCAGTTTTGGAGAGAGGAGTGAGAGCAGATTTCTTTCTTCAGCAAGTGGCAGATGTTCTGACAGATGACACTGGACACTGGAGATTATTGGGAAGTTGAATGAATCTATTATAAGAAGGTTAGAAAGCTGTATTAAAGGCAAAAGCTGGTAGAAAATCTTAATAAAGGAGCATTGCCTATTTTGCAGTCTGTCCAACCCTTGTAATTTAAATTTATTTGTGGTGCGCTTTTACAATACATTTGATTCCAAAGCAGTTTTACATAGAATAAGTGATCAAGCTAAATACATACTACATGCAGTAATTAAAAAAAAAAAAAGTGTGTGTAGAAGGTGTTTTTGCATAACTAAATAATTTTTCCTTATAATGAAAGTAGAAAAAAAACTGTAATAGCTTATTTTATTTGCCAGTCAAAAGTTTTTTTAAAGATGAATAGAAAACAGTCACTTTAGTAAAAATATTTTTACTAAAATAATTTTTAAAATATGTTTTTTTGCTGTACTTTGGATCAAATAAATGCAGACTTGGCGAGCAGAGACATTTAAACATTTAACTGGTAGTTAGGGCTGTGCGATATTGAAGATAATCAAGATATTACTTATTAAATAATGCGATATTTGATATTCGCAGTGCCACATGCTCAGATGAAACAGTTTTACTCAGATGTTACTAAGTTAGTTCTGTGAACTTCTATAACTACCTTTTGTCATTTTATATATATATATATATATATATATATATATACACACAGTTGAAAACAAAATTGTTAACCCCTTATAAAATATTTCATTATTTTTCAAATAACTCCCAAGTGTTGTTTAACAGAAAGACGATTTTATCAACACAGCATTTTTAAACATAATACTTTTTTCAGATAGCTTTTAGGGTATGTAATACAAATAGAAATAAATGTATAACCAAGAATTTTAAAAAGTCTACTGGTCAAAAAAAAGAAGGTATTTCTTCACCAGAAGTGAGGTATGCTTTGGGTCATTATCATGCTGGAAGACAAAATGTCGACCCAAACCAAGTTTTCTTGCAGTCTGTCTGAGGTTGTCTTTCAAAATCTTCTTATAGTCTTCCTTTTTCATGTTTCCTTCAACCCTGATGAGATTCCCAGTTCCAAACGCACTGAAACATCCCCACAGCATTATACTCCCACCACCATGTTTCACTGTGGGAACGCTGTTCTTGGGGTTAAATGCCTTGAGAGCAAAGTGATTTTCCCTGTTTTTTGTTCATGGCCCCAAATATTGCAAGCTGCAGCGATGTGCATATTGTGATATGTACATATGTGATATTTTGATCATTTTGATATATTGCACAGCCCTACGGGTAGTATATTTTTCTGAAATGTTCCCCTGGGGTCTGGTGGACCTCAGTTTGAAAACCCCTTCATTTAACTGTGCAAGTGTGTTAGGGGGCATTACAGGAATTAGTCAGACTGGTGAGTGTTTTTAGGTTGAGTTGAGCGTATAGGTGTGTGATGCTGAAGTAGAGTGTGACGAAGCTGCGAGTGTTTTGTTGGAGGAATGTGGAAGGCTGCTGTCGACGAGCAATCAGCACCGCCCATGTCAGGCAGAGGTGCTGCAGCTTCTGTAAGACAGAGAAGTGGCGTTTAACTCGCTCCCTGCTGAGAACAAAAGCCCTCTGCGGTTTTCAATCTGTCTCTCACAGACTTCAACGCCCACGAACAGGTGTGTGAGTGATTGAACTCGTGGACCCTTGCCAGGAGAAAATAACTTTCCTTTAAATAAGTTACGCTTTGGAAAAAAAGCGCTCTGAAATAGACAGCAACAGTGAGATCAGGTCTATATGAGGAATCAGACAAACCCCTGGAGTAAATGCAGATGATTATACAGGGAGAATGCTTTTAACAAAACTTTGGACTCAAAATGGCAGGCAGAAATGGGTTTTAGTCATTTTTATACCCATAAATGAAGCCGCAATTATCATAAGCAGCACTTTCACTTTGTAATGTGACAACGTCTTTTTCCATCATACTGCAAAAAAGCAAATTGCAGTGAGGTTTCTTAGGCATTTGCTAGGTGTACATGCATGTTAGCATGGTCGAGCAGCAGAGTTGTTTATTTGCCTGCACATAATGTTCTTCCATATTGTACACGTACCAATTTCTTTAAGAAACAGAAAACATGCTTACATAGGCTTACAGCTGTTGATGTAGATTAAAGAATTTAGGCAGCCAAGTCAGCCTGAATTATGCTCTGTCTGTGTGCTTCTGAGTCATGTGTTTACAGTCTTTTCTACTGAGTGTTACGTGTGTCTTGTGGGTGTTTATTTATGATGCCGTTTTCTGTTGGTTTTCTCCACATTCATGAAATGCTGGAGGGACGTCTTGAGATATTTATAATCAGTTTTGGGCGTCACTCCAAATACCGAAGCTAGATTTTAAATCATGTAGCTTTTTAGCGGTGAAGCTATTTTATTGATTAGTTGCTGGGCAGAGCTGACAAATTCTACAGCATTACATTTTTCGAACAGTATTTAAGCGATCAAGTCATGTTTTCTGTCAGCTGTTTAGAATCAGGCCGTATTCATGAAAATGATCTTAAGGATGAAGTTCTTTTGAATTTCTTAAGATAAATTCTAAGTTTATAAAGAATGTTCCAAAGCGCAGTTCTTGAAAAAATCTTTAGAAGTTCTCAAATATTTTTTTAAGAGCATAATCTACCAGTCAAGATTTTTTTTTATTATTATTATTGAAGTCTCTTCTGCTCACCCAAGCCTGCATTTATTCGATCCAAAGTACAGCAAAACTGTACAACTTTAAAATATTATTATTAAAATAACTGCTTTCTATTTAAATATATTTTAAAGTGTAATTTATTCCTGTGATTTTTAAAGCTGTATTTTAAAGCTTTAGAGTCATTACTCCAGTCACATGATCCTTCAGAAATCATTGTAATATTCTGATTTGCTGCTCAAAAACATTAATTATTATTATTATTATTATTATTATTATTATTATTATGTTAAAAAACAGCCAAGTAAATTGTTTTCAGGTTTCTTTGATGAAGAAGAAAAGCATTTATCTTAAATAGAATTTGTTTGTAAAGTTATAAATGTTTTTATCATCACTTTTGATCAATTTAAAGCATCCTTGCTAAATAAATGTTAATTAATTAATAATTAAAAAATATTTCTATAATTAAAAAAATATAAAAAGCTTTTCGGTGGTTTAGTGTATAATGTTACAAAAGCTTTTATTTCAGATAAATTCTAATCTTTGGATTTTTCTATTCATCAAATAATTCAGAAAAAAAAATACTCAACTGTTTATATATTTAAAATAATAGTAATAAATAATAATATATTTTTTGAACTGTAAATCAGCATATTAGAATGATTTCTAAAAGATTATGTAACACTGAGGAAAAAGAGTAATGATGCTTGAAATTTGCTATGATCATACGAATAAATTATATTTTAAATATATTCAAATAGAAAACTGTTATTTTAAATAGTAAAACTATTTCACAATTTTACTGTTTTTGCTGTACTTCGGATCAAATAAATGCCGACTTGGTGAGCAGAAGAGACTTTATTAAAAACATTACAAATCTTACTGTTCAAATACTTTTGACAGGTAGTGTATATCTTATACTATAGTGTATTTGATTGTATCTCACTGATCAGCTCAATGAAAAACACATCAAGGCCATCTTTTTTGCTCAGCCTTTAGTGTACACATATGCACAATACGTAGTATATAGTATTATGTTGTAATGCTAAATTAACCTGATAGATTTATTAAACCTCTTACAAAGACAAGTTTGAGGGTATCCATTTCTTTTATCTTAAGTAAAAAATAAAGCACTTAAGTAGACTTTTATTCATATAAATGTTTTGTGAATCCAGCCCCGGCGATGCCTGATTCATGAACTCTTCTGAGTCTGGTCTTTTCATTGAATCGTTCAGGAAAATTGGTCTACGTTTCATTGTGAGTCAAGACAGTTCACTCACACACTGAATCATCTGGAGTAGGTTCTCTCTTAGTAAAACTTCAGGGTAAAATATATGAGCATATGCTATAAAGTGATGAAGTGAACATGCACACAGACAACAGACAAAGCCAGAAATGAATCCTTTGAGACAAGACAGAGGTTATACTCTCCTAATCCTCCATAAGGTATTCAATTAAAAAATAGCTTTCACCCTTAATTCCAAGGCCTATGTTTTATCCTCCAACAGATCCAGCTCTATGTGCTGGTATGCAGGGATTGCCTATCTAAGAAAAGCTCCAAACCAGGCATTCGTCTCAAATCAGAACAGAGCTGTCAAATTAGGAAAGGCACAACCTCAATGGACTTTGCATTAAGCACGAAACATGTAAATGAAATGAACACAAATCCAAAACACTGAAGGTTTGCAATGGAGCAGCAGACGGGCATAAATAATCACAAAATGTCCTGTGTAAGAATTCATTTGTTTGGGAGCGAATGGCACTGATGTCTAAAATAATCAAAAGTCAGCTTGCCAAGAGATCAGTGTGATTGTTTTCTGCTGACCTTAAAGCTGTGGGTTCAATCAGTGTTGTTTGCAGGATGGCCCAGACTTGCGCAAATCCAACAAGATATGACTGAAATTCAGAATGCAAAAAAAAAGTAATGCAATGACTTCAAAAAAACACAAATAATTATTAGTATTATAAAACACATATTAAACATGACGTTTTAAAAGTAGAAAGACTGAAATAGCATTTTCTCAAAACATGCTGCAATAATCTTTGTTTTATTTAGAACTTGAGTCTTGAATCTTGAGATTGCGTACTCCTGAACAACATCTGCACTAGTACAAACTCATGTCATGTTACAACAGTTTTTGTCATTAAAAATGTGTAGAGCTCAGCTTCTGGATATTAAGAGTTAAGCATACATCACGCAGTATGTAAGGCAGGCATAAGTAGGGCTCCCTCCCGCTTGATGGCTGGATTAGCTCTTGATTTCAGAGGAAGTAGCTCAGCCGACAGGCTTGCCTCATTCTGTTAAAATGTCAGAATGACTCAAAGTTATGTCACTGAATTTTCTAAAACTTCAACGCACTAATGGATAGAGAGTGCAACTGAAAATTAACTTTGTATAATTAGATCATCAGGTAAACATGCATGTGAAGGTGAAAACAATTTGTGCATGCATGCGTTTTGTGGCCTACACTACGTGAGTAGAGTCAGCATGAACTGCTCGCTATTTGCTCATTATAAGTTGGCAGTGTTTACATATTACAGGTTATTTATTTTCTCCAAACATCCGAGACAAGTACAAGAATCTTGGTTTTCTAAATAAACTCTATTACCTTCATAGTCACTTAAATTGCTCTTCACTGTCAATAACGTCAGAGCCGTTATATATAGTCCGTGTTGTCCACAGAGTGTTTGTGAACTTTCAGAGGATCACTGAAGCAAGGTGGGCTTACTGACTGCATAAAGAGATGCGTCTGCTGTCATAGGGAATTGCTCATGTTAATTTATATTCAGTGTGGATTCTTCGAGGTTACAAACTCTTGTGTAGTTTCTTTAAAAAAAGGTTACAGCACTGCTTCATTTTTAGAATATTCACTGTTTTGCTGCATCTCAGGGATTCTTATAATATATTTTTTTTATTAGTTATTATTTAGCATATTGCTGGGCCTATGCAGTTCTTATTTATATTAGGCAAGTTTAAAGTCCCCATGAAATCAAAATGAAAGTTTTGGCTTTCAGCATGAATATGTTAGTCTTAAGGTTATCTATAAACTATGACAAACATTTGCATTTACAAGATATAAGCATTCAAAACTTCCAGTTTGTAACTTATAGAATAGAGCCCTGCAGAATTCTCAGCCCGAGTCTGACCTGAGCCCGTCTTTTTTCCTCTTCTCGCAAAACAGCTTATACTACTGTTTCGGCTATCAAAATGTTCAGTTGTGTATGTAATGGCAAAATGATTATATTTTGTTTCATTGTTTTATTAAGTAAATTTAGAAAAAAAAGTTTGAAGCATTTTATTTTGCTTGTTAAATATAAGTTTTAGGTTTTTAAAGTAATGATCAAGCGGTCAGCAAAAGACTGATCATAGTCTGTTTGATCAATTTGGCCTTCTCAAATCATCACTACTTGCCTAAAATAAACTGTTATACGTCCAAATCATTTCTGAAACCCATATTTAGCATGAGAATCCAACTTTTAAACAGTGTAAATAACATGCATGAAACAGCATTGGCACTTTAACTCGGCCCCTGCTATTGACGGAAATTTACGTAAATTGTGAGACCCTTCACTGCCATTGATGGAATTTTCCAGCTTTGCATGTTTTTACTGGTGTATGATAGGAGGCGCTATTATGCATCATCTGAAAGAGTATTACATCTCTGGATCATAACACAGAGAAGAACATACTGTAACAAGCAATCGTGTATATAAGTAGTAGCATATGTAACTTACATATCACCACAGTTCTGACACTATTGAGAAATGTCTGTTGAGTGGCACTATAACTCTAATACTTTGTGGCGTTTTAAAATAAAATACCATCTGTCGGTGCCGGTAGCCTAGTGGGCAGTGTGTTGACATACAGTGCCGTTGCATTTCGGGCATCACGAGTTTGAGTCCCGGCTCACAGACCTTTCCTGATCCCGTCCCCTCTCTCTCTCCTGCTTCACTTCCTGTCAGATTTAAACTGTGCTTTCTAATTAAAGGCAAAAACGCCAAAAATAAATCTTTCAAAAAATAAATAAATACCAACTGCACTACACCTACCTGATTGCATGAACAAAAAAAGAATTTGACTTAAAAAACACAATCGCAAGCATGCCGTTTTAGCTTGTTCTTTAATCTCATCATTCATCATGAGTCATGTTTTACACAGTCCAATTCCATGCCGCCTGAGCTACCGAGCAAGCTTTTTACCTCTAAAAAAAAGTGCTCACTGTTTTATCACCTCTAGTGTTCATTTCTGTTAGAAACTGCAGTAATATGTACTTATTGGCACGTATTTCAAGTCTTGCAAAAAGTTCCCACAGGTATGTTTTCAAAGTAGTTTGAATCAAAACTGCCTAAGGTTACAGAATGAAATGATAATCCAGGAATTAGTTTAGGACTGTGCAGGCTTTGGGGGTGGTAATGGAAGCAATCGACTCCATATGCTTTGATCATCAAACTAAATCTGATTTGGAAGTAGGCTTTTACAAAAACACAATTTTTTTTATGTAACATATCCACACTAAAGTGTTGATAAAAAAAACAATGCATAAAGCTAGAATAAAACATTTTGTTTTTGTTTAAAAGCAGAGGTTCTGTTGCATTTTTTCCTTTTCCTGTTCCTTTTTTTTTTTTTTAATGCAAAAAACATTTTGTTTACCCTTCTACAAAAAAGTCTGACTTTTTTTTAAAGTCAAAATCTGGCTCTTGGCAGAAAATATTACTGCCTTAGACCACTTATCAGGGTTTGACACTTACTTTTTTTCCCAAGGGGCATATGTGCTCCAAAGATGAGAAAGTTAGCTGCACTTTAGGGGTGTAATAAAAATAAAGCATACAAGGAGACATATACAAGCAGAATTATTTAATTTATTAGAATACAACATAAAACACTAGGTTGTCAAGTATTTCTGCTTCAGACTGTGTTTTAAATTAATGTAATTATCCATACACCTAATAAACTGTGTAAACAGTTTATAGTCTAATCTTATTCTTTTCTTTCTATGTGACAATAATTATTTTTCAAAGTCTTAAATAAAGATTAACAGAATATGTTTTTACTTTACATCGGTTGGTGTGCGTAGCGTAACTTCAAGCCACACGTACCTGCTGACTACATAACTAGGGTGACGCACCAGAGCTATACATTGCGGCATATGTGTCGAACGTATGAAAAAAACAGTATGTGCATTCAAATTTACCTCAGTAGAACGCGTACATAGATTTGCATGGTTTTAAAACTGTTTACAAACCTTTTGTCTATTAAGAACATTTTAATGACTCATTTTTTCATATCATTTGCTCAGGCTGTTCTCTCAGTGAAAGGTGTTAAATTTTGGAATTCATTGCCTAACTATTTAAAATCTATTGCAAATTATAATAATTAAAAAGCCAAAAAATCTTGGTTGATACAACAACAAACTTGTAATCATGTTTAGTGTATTTATTATTAATGTGTGTACTGATATTTTATAATAATTGTTATTTATAAAAGCCCTCCTAGGGACAAGTTTTGTAAATTAGCTTTGGCTACAAGCGCTATCTTACTTGCATGGGATGACTGTTATTTCAGTTTCATCTATGTCTATTGTATCCGTCCCTAACAAATAAAACATTAAATAATCTGCCAGTGGGTTAAGCAACAAAAAGTATTGTTTTCCCCTTGAAATAAGATTATTTTGCTTGTTCTAAGCAAAAACTCTTTATTTAACTTTATTTTCTATTATTTAACTCTTTATATAACTTTATTTTGACTTTTTTTTCCCCCTGAACACAAGACAATCATTTTGACTTTTTTAGAAAATCCTTGATTTATTTTTTGTAGAATTTTTTTTTTTTTTTTTTTTTTTTTTTTTTGCTGCAGTGCATTCTTTGTAATACGTTGTGAATTTCGTGAAGAAAGAATTCATTGAAAAATTGCTAGTAAATGTCACATTCACAATTTATTGGGTAACAAATACACAAGGACTCTTATTTTAAAATGTCAATGTTTTACTGTTGCTGGTTGCTTATTCAAAAAGATGAGGGACATAAAATATGTACTTCTACAACCATCTAAAACAATGTACAATACAATATAAACACCATGAAATAAACCTTATCATAATTTATTAACATAAGCAATCTATTAGCATAAAAGCATAGTATTCATTGATTGTGAACTTCTCTAAAACTGCAGAGTATGGTATGCCATACCTTAGCTAATTTTTTAGACTGGTTAGGGACCCACATTGACTATTCACACACATGGTCTGAAAATCTTACAGTTCACACACATCTATTTTTGGGCGCAAATGCAAGTGAAACACTTGCAGTGTCGAGTCCTGTTGAGCTATGTGAGGTTCAGATCTTTCCGTCTCTTTCTGCTTTCTGTCTATCTCTGCACTGATCTTTGAGAAACATGATAGATGAGTTATTCTAAGGATCCGGTCGGGTGGGGGAGTTTGGCGAAAGGGCCCTCCCAGTCACACACACATATCGAGAAGACCCTCCTACTCACACACAAATGAAGATCAAAGAAGGCAGGCAGGGATTTACAGAGATTAAAGCAAAGTGAAGGACAAACAAAATCCTCCAGAGTTTTGATGAGGGGAAATTAAGGCCACGGCTCAGCATCGATGAATACAAACAAATGGAGCGCCTGCCAAATGACACATCTCAGAAAAAAAAGAAAAGAAAAAAAAAAACATGCACATGCCAGTGATGTGTTTTCAGCTTCATTATATCATTAGGATCTGTTGTCATAAAAAGGCAATTTTGGTGGTGTGACTTGCTTAATTTCAAAACTTTTTTAAATAGCATTTTTCAAATTTTACATTTTTTTAATTCACTCTCACTCTCACTGCAGGACATTTTAATGTGGTAAAATCTTGATGTTTAAGACTCATTCATGGCCCTTTTCCCACAACCCTCTAAATGTTTTTGGAAAGGGATTTCAGATTCCTTTTTGTGTGTGTGTGCGGTTTGAACCTCAAAAAATAATATCATATATCAGATCGCTAAAGCTAAGGGGCTAAACAGAGTTATTTGTCAGGCAATCTTATCAAAGCTGCTATTTACACTGCAACTACTGCTGTCATTCTGCTGGGAGATGATTTAAACAATGCCTGGCGGTAACACTGAGGAAACCCGCTAATCTGCCATTAATCTCCCACCTTAATCAGCGCTATCTTGGTGGCCCATCAGATGGGTGATCGATCCTGCAAGCTATAAATAGCTTTGAGCGGTGTGGTCTAAACAACTCACTGATGTGATGTACGTTCATTAGACCTGGTTGCTCAGGGTGTTTAGCACATCCTGTCCTCTCAGTGATGATCATAATCATTTCCTCTCTTTTTAATCTTTCACGCTATCCTGCATTGTTTACAGCTATCAAAAAATGACATGTGATTCCTCTATACAGGGGTCGGCAGTGTTTCTGACATAAAGTGCCATGTCAACCTCTGGTGTCAAAATTAGCATGTTAATGCAGGCAATTCTTCTCCTTTTTTTTTCATTTTAACGTGTTAAAAATATTTAATACAATTAACACATGGGCAGGGCTGGGTTTGGCCACCCCGCTCACAATTGTTAAAGAAATGCGTTTTTTTAGTGTCTTTACGAGCACATCTAGACTTTTCAGATGCATGCTCCAACTTCACTTCAGCACCAGATGCGGCTCAAACGAGCACAGAAAAGGTGATGAGGAGCCTTAGTAGAACATCAGTGAACTGCGGTCAGATGAGATGTTGTCACATGTCCGTAAAAACTAATTTACCTGTCCTGTCAGCCGTTATACTGTATTCATAGCACGCACTCTTCAAATGCCCGCACAAATGTGCCGGTGCAGGCTGTATTCTGCTATATTAAAGCACTGTATCATATTCAAACCCACATGAAACTGCGAGCATACAAAGTCCTAGTTATGTCATCACTTAAGACCTGAATTTACCACAGAAAGGTGATTAAAGCTGCCTTAAAACTGTGCATGTAAGTATTTATTATTTATAGGTCACATTTAAAGCAGTGTCAGATCGCATCAAGTTCAGCAGCGGCAACTTTTAAAGTAACAGCAGCCAAAATATACTAATAACCAGCTGCTGTGATGTCTGTTAATCAAAGAACAACATCAAAAAGATGAAATGAATAACTAAGCTTTATCTTTATATAATTTAGATTTTGATCAATTTTAGATCACTTTAGACTATATTTTCTTGCTGAAGCACACAGGAAGCTACTAGCCTATATGACATTTATTATAATGGGTTTATGTGAAGATTGTTTCAAGTTAAATTAGAAGTTATTTTTTATTTATTAAAGTCAAATAAATGTTAAAGTGCCATTTCAGAAAAATGTGTGATTAATTAGTTTTTGATTAGATTGACACCACTAATTGGTACACTTCAAACTATTTAAAATGTATACATTTGCATACAATGACAAATTGACATCCAATTATTTGGATATGTCAAAGCTTTTCACAAACATCTCTGAGCTATTTTTGGTGTTCATTTAACTGACTGGTTTCAAAGTGATTTTTAATGGATGCATAAAATCAACTATGAATATGTTCCACAATTATACAGTATCTATTATTTTAAACCACATGTAGGTCACTATGATTTCTGCAAAACAGAAAACGTGGATGGAATCACGTAAACAGTCATAAAAATGGAACTGACTGTATAATAATGAATAAAGATTAACAGAATGTCACCTAATTTACCAAATTTTGGATGAATAAATCAAAAATAGATCAGTTCACTTAAATCGGATCGCGACATGGACTAGTGTCTGTGAATATTAAGCCGCAAAAATACTTTTTAAATATGAATCCTGCATGTTCTGTGTATCTTTGGGTGAATTAATGGTGTAGCCGTGGTTTTGTTTCCTGCACATACTAAAATGTGCATGATGCACATGGTGTTTTCTAGTGATCGACCGATATTGATTTTTTATGTTTATGTACCCAATAACCAATATGCAGAACCAATATTTATTTACTGTTATGAAGTAAATAAATGACTGAGTGAAGTAAGTCCGTACTTCACTTTGATTTTTCCTTTCAGTCATCTTTAAAAAAGTTAAATTTAGTATTCATATTACAACAATAACAACATTTTATTTATAAAAACCATCAGCTGCAACAGTAACAAGCAAAATAAATGTAGAATGTCTAATGTTTTCAAATGGAGAAAATAAATAAGGAACAGGAGTCATATCAACTTTTTAAACATTTTAAAACTACAGTTTTAGTAGGTTTATAAGCTGTTTAATATAAAGAGTGAAGAATAATTCACTGGATAATGTTAATTCACTTAATAATATTCTCTGGAATATTGGAATATAACAAACAAAACATCATATTTCATTGCATTCCTCAACTGGTATGTTATATCAGGCTATATCAGAAAACTACTATTACTCAAACTGTGATTGCTTGCGGAGATAATAAATAATTCATTTCCATAAAGTTGTATTTATTAAGATGTGAAATAATGGCTATATAGTAAATGTTAATATAATTTTGGCTGTTTTAAACAAGTGAATCTTGTTAAAAGTCACTTGCGGTGGTCATGTTGGAGCATTTGAAGCATGAGTGAACAGCAATATGAATGCAACTTCACGAGACTAATGATGCACATATAGACAGCAGAGAGCAAATCCAGCACTTTATTTCCAATATGTACTCATTCAAGGCTGTATATTATTCAATTCAGGTAAATTTACATCTTAATTGGGGCAGGACTTGACAGATTATCTTATGACTCTGTGAGTTTGTCTAATTCTTAGAGCCAAGTTGCATAACCAGGCATTTATGTAACACATCTAATATGTTTATTAATGGCTTTTATGTTCATTACTTACAGCTAAGCAAGTGCTTTACCTATGCAAGCTGTTGTTGTTGTCTCGTCTCCCCTCAGACGTGCAGCAGTGGCAATCCTGCCACATCCGATGCTACAAAACCAATAACCGATTATGGTTAAATACTTAAATATCTGGAAAAATATCGGTAAATCGATATATTGGTCGATCTCTTTCAGCATCTGTGGTCTTACTAAATGAGAGATAGGAGCTGCTCTGAAAGTGACTTTATGGGCATTTTACAGTTTGATTTGAGAAAAACTACTGTCATTTTATATACACACGCAAACAAAACTCTTCACAGCAACCCATCAAAACAAAAGTCCTGTTAAACTTGAAATTGTGACAGAATCACTTTTGTACAGTAGAATGTAAGTCTTGATCTGCTACTACCGCTATACTAATACAATTATTAAAACTTTATTTTAAGGAATATTCAAAATTTTCTTTAATGATTTTTAAACTATAATTTAACCATTGGGAAAAAAAATGCAATCTAGAAAAATGTAACAAAAAAAAAAAGAAAATGAAAAACCTATGCCATAAACCATATGTGACCTGTGCTGGCATAATTAATCACAATTACTAATTTTGAATTATTTTTTTATTTCACATAGCAACACTGCATTGTTTCCTCCACTTCCTTTCTTAATATTAATAATCTATATCTATATTAATAATCACAATATAGCAATTTTTTATTTTATCTTTGTTATTAAAAATAAGAACAGATGCAAAAAAATAATAATTCATATGTCAGTAGTCGGCAGCGTGAGAAGCAAGCAGAGAAAAAAGTCCTCCTCTTGGAAAACGTTCAAATAGAGATAATTGTACATGCTTAAATACTATTTGGAGCATTTGGGGTTGCTAGACGAGTAACAAATTTTTGTGAAAACCTCAAATTCGCTCAAAATCTACATCTACAATATTCACTTGTTTTGTCTGTAACTCAAAATGTAAAACCTATTTTAAATGTTACCATTTAAAACTCCTTTATATTAAATGTTTTCCTTAAAAGGTATTTTTTATATGAAAAAAAAATCTAAACATCAGACCGAAATTGCATCACTGCTGCAGAGGACTGTGCGACTCTGAGGACAGCAGATTGTTTTGTAAAGTGTTCCAGTTTTAGTACAGCGCAGATCATTTTCTGATTTGCGTTGCCTGTAGGTTGCGAAAGTAAAGAGAACAGATCTCTGCGCTATTCAGTGGGCCGTGCAAGTAAACAGATCCGCTCTCTAGTGATTTGCACTGCGCGATTCATCTGAATAGTGCTGTTACGTCCCACTTTTGAAGCGTTTGGCTTCCCAATCAGCTTTATAACTCAATAAAACAGTCAGTGTGATTACAAAGAAGGGTTTCTGAAAGATTCATGCAGATACGATTGACTTCAGCATTTTCTAAAATAAACAACTAAATAAAATTATATGCATAATATTCCCATTCGCTCCTCTCTTATTGCCTGCATTCCAGTGATTACACCTCCATGTTCCAATGGCAGCAAGCTCCTTTTCTCTTTTTTCACAGCCTTATTACCAGCATTCCCTTAAATTCTTCCCCTCATTTCTCTCTGCCATTCCCACTCTCTTCCTCTCTTTTCTATGCCCCCCTGACCACATGATTAAAGCACTCCTGAGGCAGCACAGTAATAATGTCTGACCTTTTGAACAATGACCATGTGAATGCACTTTCAGGCAGGTCAGGAAGAGTCCTTGAAAGACACAGACCTACTTGAAACGTCACTGAATCAGGCCCACCTTTCTTAGGCCGAAAATTCCATATAATGTCTGTCATTCAGCTGCTTCAAAATGCTGCTGTTCAGGGGTTGTTTTGTGTTGGAAAAATATAATTATGTTCCTGTTGCTAGGCAAACACTTTACTCCACTGGTTCTGTGGCCTCTGTCATATGTCGGGAAGTGAGTGTGGGTACGTGTGTGTGTATATGGCCAAAAGAGAGTGAGAGCGATGTAAAATTGTAGATGTGGTGATTTTTAAAAAATGTTGAAAGGTCAATGAGATGCTGCTGTAGATGAAGGGGCTTGAAGAGAGCTGCTTTTGTTGTTTTAGCCATGAAGGGCCATAAACCATTTTTTTTAAATGAAAGATAAAAGCCCACATTTTGATTGGCTGATGAGGTGAAAGGGGTGCAGCTGAGGGTACTTAAGAAACCGCCAATAGTGGTGGACTTACAAAATATATATTTTTTTCTTTTTAGGAAAAGTAGTAAGCTGTGTATAAAGGATTTGATGTCACATCACATCTTTCCAATTCTGTTTCTGGACATCTACCATCCCACAAAGATTAAAAACACTTAAATCAGCTAAATAAGATCTTCAAAAACACTTAATTACAGCCAGGTGTGTTAGACTGGAACAGGGTTTCTCAGCTCTGGCCCTCGAGGTCCACTTTCTTGCAGAGTTTAGCTCCAACCCAAATCAAACACACCTGAACAAGCTCCTCAAGGAAAGTTACAAGCAGGTGAGTTTGATCAAGGTTGGAGCTCAACTCTGCAGGAAAGTAGAACTTGAGGGCCAGAGTTGAGAACCCCTGCTCTGCAGAATTGGGCACCTCTAAAGCCTGGCTCACACTGTGCGATTTTGGCCACGATTTGGTCGTCTGAGACAAATTTTGAAAATCCTAAAAGATTCCTATAATCCTAGGCTAAAATCTGTAGTCTTTGGTCGCTGGTTTGACATGTTCACCGACAGCCGATTAATGGCTGTTGAGATCAAATTTTACCTCAGACAAAATTCTGGCAGTGTCAGAAGATTTGGCGCAAAATCCTGCGTCGTTCTCCTACGACGAACGTCAAACAATCTCCGTTTTTCAAGACAAGCCATGATTAGAATTATTGCTAGAGATTTCTTCTAACCGCATAAACTCCCTTCAGCACCGAAATCATATGATATGCTGCATTTGCTAAAATAAACACCGGTTGTGCCGCTGTTTCCATTTGCGTGTTTGTAGTGCTGCTTACGCTATTCATAAACTTAATGATAGCCAACATTTAAGCCCTGCGTTTAAAGCGTCTTTCACAGTGAACGCGGAAAGCACTCCGCGGGGCCGCGGGGTTCAGCGCAGCGGCAAAAGTTAAACTATTTTGACCTTTGAGCGCGGCTTTGGACTTTGGACAACGCAGCAACAAACTGTCCTCGCACCACGCAAGCCATTGAAATGAATAGTCATTGAACGTATGGTAAAACTCCGGACAGGTTTTCTTGCGCGCACCCATTTTGAACGCGTCTTGACTGTCGTATAGTCTGACATCAATGACACCGAGATCCCACAGTGTGACATGATCATCATGTTCGTACAGTCTGACAAGCAACAATCGTAAAGGACTATTAAAAATTGCACAGTGTGAGCCCGGCTTAAGATAACTTTAAGAGAACTCACTTCTTAAAGTTGTGATAAGACTGAAGTAGAAACAGGTCTTTTTTTTCTTTATTTATCAGACAGAAGTCTGATGTTTCACCTTAAAGGTTACATCAAAAGGTCACATTTAAAAAAAAAAAAAAAAGAAAACATGCTTAGAAGAATTGTTCAGAATAAGATCAATAACATCCACTTAGAAAATAGTTCTTGAAACAACTTAGCCAACCATTGGCAGACCCTTCCCACATTTGCTTTAAATTCAATACAGTGCATATGAATAGGTTTGTGTTGATAAAATGGGTAAAAGAATGTCTAAAAATGATTTATTTTCTTCATTACAGTTGTGATGATGTTTTTTTTTTTTTTTTTTTTTTTGTGTGGGAGAAGAAAAGTATTGATAGGAATAAGTGTTGCATGATATACCGGTACTAAAAAGGTATTCACAATACCCTGCTTGATAAGAGCCTTATTTCCTGAGTAAAACACTGTTTATTTAGGGCCCTATGATAATTGCGAAGTGTAAAACGCAAACAGAATCCTGTCATAAAAACTGAATTTACTGTATAACGGGGAATAGCACAGAATTTGCCTATTCAAATATTAATCCTGCATGTTCTGTGCGTCTCTGTATGAATGAATGGTGCAGACGTAGTTTAGTTTACTTCACACAAACTGAAGTGTGTGTTACACTCGTGGTGTTTTCAGCCTCTGCCGCCTCAAAATGAGTTCATGAGTAGATACATAATCTCTAAAACAGCTAGAGATTCACTTCATCAGCACTTCATCAAATATACAGTTGAAGACAAAATGATTAGCCCCTTATAAAATATTTAATTATTTTTCAAATAACTCCCAAGTGTTGTTTAACAGAAAGTTTTATCAACACAGCATTTTTAAACATAATACTTTATTCAGTAAGCTGTTAGGGATTGTAATACAAATAGAAATAAATGTATAATCAAGAATTTTAAGAAGTCTACTGGTCAAAATTATTAGCCCTCTGATGTTAATAGTCAATAGTGTATCCCTTTTCTTGATAACAGCCTTTAGTTTAAGTTTCAAGCATGTCTCCTGAGGAAAGACAGCCCATTCTTCCTTAGCAAATCTCTCAAGCTCCTCCAGATTTGTTGGTCTTCTGACACAAACTCTGGATTTTAGTGTGCCCCACAGATTTTCTATTGGATTCAAGTCTGGGCTTTGTGCAGGCCAGTCAAGTACATTCACTTTGCTCATTTGGAGGTATTTCTTCACCAGAAGTGAGGTATGCTTTGGGTTGTTATCATGCTGGAAGAAAAAATGTCGACCCAAACCAAGTTTTCTTGCAGTCTGTCTAAGGTTGTTATTCAAAATCTTCTTATAGTCTTCCTTTTTCATGTTTCCTTCAACCCTGATGAGATTCCTAGTTCCAAACGCACTGAAACATCTCCACAGCATTATACTCCCACCACCATGTTTCACTGTGGGAACGCTGTTCTTGGGGTTGAATGCCTCTCCCTTCTTTCTCCAAACATAGGCAACATCTCTATGGCCAAAAAGCTCTAGTTTTGTCTCATCTGACCAAAAGACACGTTTCCAGTATGCATCACATTCCCCCAGGTTGTCCTTAGCAAACTTCATTCTAGCTTGGAGGTGTCTCTTCTTCAGAAGTGGAGTCTTTCTTGGTCAGCAACCTCGCAGTTCATTCCTGTGCAGGGCTCTAGTGACTGTCTTCACTGAGACATCAATTCCAGACTTGGCTAGGTCATTCACTAGTGTCTTGGCAGTTGTTCTTGGGTCTTTAGAAACCTCTCTCACTAGATTTCTTTCCAAAGTTTTTGAAATCTTTGGCTTCCTGCCTCTGCCTGTCTTGTTCTCCACTGTGTTGGTCTCTTTAAACTTGACATTTGAAAACACTTTGATAAACGTGTGTATCCTTCTCCATCTTTATGAGCATTAACAATTCTTTCTCTCAAGCCCAAACTACTTTTTTTGTCTTTGCCATGATGACAGCATATCATTTTACTAGTTGTTTCGCAAGATACCTATCCTCAGCTTAAAGAGCAATTTAAAGGCTTAACTAGGTTGTTTAGGTTAATCAAGCAAATTAGGTTAATTTGGCAAGTCATTGGACAACAGTGGTTTGTTCTATAGCTAATCAAACTAATAATTTCTTAAGGAAATTATCTGACCTTAGCAGTTTTTTATTAATTTATTTTTTAATTATTTTATTCAAGCAACAATAAGAAATCAGACATTCTGTAGAAGAAAAAAAAAAAGGAAATAATGTGAAAACATTCTCTTGCTCTGTTAAACATCACTTGGGAAATATTAAAAAAAAAAAGTAAAATTTCACAGGGGGGCTAATAATTTTGTCTTCAACTGTATATATATCGTCATTCGTCATATCATATACAAATTGTAAATACACAACAAAGTATTTCCAAGGGGAAAAAAACACATTTTATGTACATATATACATATACATTAATTAGACATGCTTTTGATTATTAAAATGTATTTGAAAATATTAAAATGAAATCCAGACAATTAATTGAACGGTTCACAGAATTTGATAAAATAAAACTGAATTTGTACAACATAATAAAAAAGTTTCGTGATTTTAATTAATTAGAGGTGCTTTTTGATCACTATTTTTAATGTAAACATTAAAATAGAGTCTACAAAAATTCAAATGAAGAAAAAAAAAATTACAAATCAGGAAAAATTGACATTTAAAAAAAAATTAAACGCATTTTGGGAAAAAAAAATCATAGGACCCTATTAATTTCACTTGTGTCTTTGTTTTAGTGTATTTGTCCTTCAGTTTGTTACTTGCATTCTATTAAAAACAAAGATAGAATAACAAAAAAACGACTATATCATATAAATTGTTATTGTGAAATAAAATTACTGTATCATGAAATAAGATTTGGCTTTATCCTGTCTTTGAAATGTCTTTGAATTTAATGTAAAATTAATATATTTTTATAGGGTTTGTAAAATATGCTTTTAAAATTAGCTTTTGTTGTGATTGTCAGTTTCTCTCAAAATGGGTCAACAAGCAACTGAAGAAAGCCAGCAGGATCAGCTTTTGCAGTGTACCATGTCCTATTCTTATCCCTTGTTCATTTGTTGCCTCCACATGTTATTTTTCTAAATCTTGAGTGTGATTTTTAGTGTGAATATGTCCATCCCTAGTCTGTGTTTATGGTAATTAAACATTAGTCCAATTTTGTGTGCCCTTATCATCCGTAACATCTTCAGGTCTAGACACTCCATTGGGAAATTAACTTTATTTAATAAAAAAAAATCCAGTTAGAAATATCACTGGAGTCAACAAGACCCCCAATGTGTTTATAATCCTGACACTGGTTGTTTATTAATTTTCCCACGCAGAAAGAGCTTGATTACTTTCGGAACACGCAGCAGTTCAAAAATATGCGCCTCAGTGAAATTTACAAGGTCCTGCTTGTGAGTTCAGTCGTGAAATATTTGGTTGTACCCATCAAATGATGTCATACCCTTGAAGGTGTCACATAAACGTCAAGTGTATCATTTGTAATCTGTGAGGTTGTATTTTCAGCGCAAACAAATCAACCTCAGATGAACTTTGCGGAACATTTAGTCGGACACTTCATCACTTTCTTCCGTGAACTTTCTTAAAATGCTACTTATTACTGTAGGAGTAAATCAGAGGGGGGTGCTGCGTGTCATTTGCTTAGCTGAGAGTGAAAGGACGATGCCGCAGCTGTTCTCTCTGATGCAGCGGAGAGCACTGCTGACTCAGATTATAGCTCCCTTATGGTGACAATAACACATGTGAGCCCCCTCACAATGGCGAGACTTCTCTCTTTTCTCATTAAGTTGAAGAGAAGGTGGGAGTGTGTATGTGTGAGATGGCGAGAGAGGAGGAGGAAAAACTGAAATTGAAGAGTGGGTGAACAGAAAGATGGGCGAGATTGAGGAGGGGAGAACAAAGGAGATGGAGAAACGGACATAGGGAGCGTCAAAACAGGGAGTAGACAATTCAATGTCAAATGAGTGATTGTCAGGCAAAATGTTGCCACAAATGCAAAGGCCCTCTAAATAAGGATATATTTTTACCCTGGTCCATGGAGAGTGCTGCAAAGTGCTTACGCTGCTGAAACAGGAGAGAGCTTTAAAATGCTCCCTGGACACAGCTAATGGCTCCCTAACCTGCTGTTCATTGTTTTGTTATTCTGACGATACATGCATATTTCGGAGGCTCGAGACTAATGCGTTTGGGCTGTCGAGCTGCGGTTCATTAGAGTTCTTTTGATCTGTGGGTTTCCATGGAAAAGGCCATTGAAGGATGCAAGAAAAGCAAATGATGGCATGTTATTTACTTTTAAGGTATAATAGGTACAATACATCTGGTGTTGTCTCGCATGACCTTGCTGACATTTAGTCTTTGTATGAAAGCAGTTTGGGTGCTCGATGGTTGGTTGCATGGTTATCTGTATATTGTCTATAAATGGGTGATGTATGAAAAGCAGTTTGTAATTGGTTGTACATTCCTCGCTTTACAACTGAGGGCCATAGAAATGTTCTTTTTTTTCAGTCTCTTTCATCCAAACCAAAAAGAGCCTTGACCTTTAGCAAATGGGTATTCTTGCCAACACACTGAGCAAAAAATCAAAAGACTAAAATTACCACTGCTGTAAAACTGACAAGATTTGAATGAACTGTCTGATTCAGCTGGTGCTGTCACATAATGTACCCTATTCCCAGCTTTGGTTTTGAGTTCTATTATGAAACTCAAGATCTTGGAGTCTAAAATTCCTGTCAATCCAGACATTTAACATGTTGAAATGAATTCTTTAAAAACAGACCTGGGTCAATGACTGACTGGCACTGACAATGCAGGCGGATGAAAGGCAGATTACATGTGACAGCTTGCTAGACTCAAGACTTTAATTAACTCTCGCAAACTGGCTGTCTTTGCAGAGAGCAGATGTCTTTACATCACACTCTGCAATATGAGACTCTGCACTACAATTAAAAGAGGGATAGGTTGTTTCATTTCAGATTTGAACCCCCATTAATCAGCTGAAATTGAATTTTTAATAAATTGTATCCAGTGGTGTAATGTAACAGTAATAATACTTTGTTACAGCACTTAAGTATTTTTTGGCAGTATCTGTACTTTAGTTTTTATAATTCAGTCTACATTTACTCCACTACATTCCCTAATTAAAATGTATACTTTACATTATACTATACTAATGTATATTCATTGCTTACTGCAAAATAGTCAGAAGAACACTGACTGCAGGAAAACAGGGTTGACAAAACAGTGGTCTGGCACTCACAAGTTAGACAAACAAGTACTCGCACAACCGCGGATCATTCATTTTCCACTCAAGTGGAGTCTGGAGTGTGCGATGTGCAGTATATCTTATGCGACAATGTGGTAAGTTTTGTTGTAATGATGTTCGATTTGACATTATCAAGTAGGCTATATCACCAAATCACACACAGAGTGCAAGCATGTTGATTTATTAGTCTACTAAAACTCAAAATTCGGCTTTCTAAATTGTAGACACTAAAATGTTTCTGTATTTTATACAGATGCTTTATGTCAGATGCTTTTTACTGAATGATTCAGCCGTTTGAATGAATCAGTTGAATCTCAGTGACTGACTCACTTGTGCCACCCACTGGCGGTTTTAATTTCACATTTCAACTCTTTTTTCATGTCTTAAATTATTTCAAATATCAGTATTCAACGTTTTATGTTAAAAAGTAAACATTACGCCTATTAATGAATCTGCAACTGCCGTTTAAATGCATCAATGCTCCCCCTATACATCTAAATGCTATTTCAAATGCAGATTCCAGAAATGTTTACTTATGTTGGAATGAAAGACACTAACAACTGGTTGAAATGCTTCTTATTTTTACCCAAAAATACAAAATGGAAGAAAGAGTTAAAACAGAACACAATTTTGCTATTTATGAACATTTTATATATGTATTTTTTGCTTCTTTTCTATTTTGCATTTGCTTGTACTTTTACTTTCAATACTTGAGTATGTTTACTATAAAACATACTTTTAGTACTTAAGTACAATAAATATCACTTACTTTAATACTTTTATTCAAGTAATATTCTAAACAGTGACTTCAACTTCTACCAAAGTCATTTTCTGGTAAGATATCTGTACTTTTACTTACGTATGGCTTTCAGGTACTTTATACAACACTGATTGTATCAAAAAAAAAAAAAAGTAAAAAACAAATATTTGATTAGTATTTAGTAGAGATTGACCAATTATCTGCCTGGCCCCTTATCTGTGCCAATATTAGGCATTTTATGGTTATCGGTCATTTTCAAAACCATTTTACACCAAACATAAATCAAACCAAAATTTATTTAGACACCTTCAACATTTCTCACATTATCACAGTTTAGAAAATGGTCATAAAATATGACAAGAACTCAGAGTTAAACTGTGTTAGAACAAATTCATCTTGATAATGTCAGATAACTTTGATAGAGGTCAAAGTGTCAAATCAAATTTTTGGTCCCAAATGTTTATCAGTTTTACTAGTAGTCCAGTGTATGGAGAATTTTTGAGTATAATATGTCATAGTTTACTTTATTTTGCTATCCTCACTTACATAAATTAACTTTGCCCCCGGTTTCACAGACAAGGCTTAAGCCTAGTCCTAGACTAAAATGTAAGTCTGAGCTGTTTCAACTGAAGGAAACTTACACTGACTGATCTTAAAATATATCAGTGCCTTTGTTTTGTCTCAAGACACACACCAGTAATGTTTTTTCTAAGGCATGATTATAAAACGTACTTAAATGTCTTAGTTAAACTATGGCCTAATCCTGGCTTAGGCTAAGCCCTGTCTATGAAACCGGGCCATAGTGTCCCGCACCCGCTTGTAAAAAAAAAAATAAAAAATTATATCTGGTGTCTGAGTCATTTTTGATTTGACTGTATATATCAGTTCAAAATATAATTTATCACACAATTGGTATAGCCCTGAAAAACACGTATCTGTCAACCCCTAGTGTTTTTGTGCATGCAATGAAATCACATAATCATATGGAAAAATAAAAATCATGTAATAAAAACTTTTAGCTCTTTTGCATTTCAAATGAAGAACTAGAGATTGTTGGTTTTTAATACAACTTTTCATTGTATTTTTCTCCAGATTACTGCGAAGAGCCACTGGTGACATCACTATCCCCAGCTTCCTTCCAGAACTCATCAAGATTCTCTGACAGAAGGTCACCACACTATGCTAAGCTCAACAGAAGAGATGGTATGTGCTCCTGTCTTGTTGTTCTCCTGCCCTCTTTGTACCAAATAACATCTACGGTTGTCTGTGTTTATGTGACTAGAGAATTAAGCAGAAGGGAAATTTGTCCTTGTCAGAAGAAAGTGTCGACGTAAAGCTATTTTATGAATACCTAACGTAATGCGATTTAGCTGCCACAAACACTGCAAAAAAAGTATTAGAAAACTTTAGACTTTCATTGGAGGGAATGTAACAGTCTGCTGGTGTCCATGAGCAGTACTGATGTGAAAAGCTCTGGTGATTAGCTGTGCCTGAAGCAACATTTTAAGATTTTAAAAGCCATTTCTCAAGTGTGACAAGACAGAGACAAACATAAATCTCTAATGACAATATGAAGCAACCACTCAAAATGTAAATACGGACTCAAAGGAAGGGAATTGAATTGAAAGTAGTTTAGAAGTTTTAGTAATCAAATCTAATTTGTCACGGGTGTTTTTTTTCTCCCTGAATGCTTGGTGTCAGTTAATATTCAAATGCATGTTAACAAATTCTAATTTGTATTAAGCAAACAGCTATGATTTTCCAGGGCTGCAAAAAGCATTGTAAGCCTAAGGAGATCATAAAAATCACTGGCACCAATGACCTTCAGTCTACTTACGATGCTTTTGGGAAATGCAGCCTTGGTCAGTTTTTTGAATTAGTCCTAAGAATTAGGAATAAGAATTTGTCGTTCCAAACCTGTATGATCATTTTTCTACTGTAAAGCAATCACTATCGATTGTTCAGTCGATTATTCTGGCAATTATTCAAATCAGATAATTATAATAATTTGAAGTAATAAAAATAGACTTAAGCAAACAAGAGTCTTTAAAATGCCTTAAAATACATATATAATAGCAATGAGGCAATAATAATTGTTTCAAATAAAGTATAAAAAGAAAGTATCATATGGCTGTTAAACAAAACTGTGAAAATACATAATGTGTTATAAACAATAGAACTCAATCAAGGATTTTTTATAATCAAGTACTCAGTTGAATGAAAGGAATTGTGACAGCCCTATATAAAATGTTTTGGAAAATGTCTCTTTTTTATCTTTACAATTGTAGTCAATCATCACTTAAACTTTTTGGTTATTTATTCTTTTTTCTACTGTGAAACAAAAGATTAGGGTTGTCACAAACAATTATTTTAGTGCTCGAGTAATAGGTCGATTATTCTGACAATTAATCGAGTAATTGGATAATTATATTTTTTTCTGAGGTAATAAAAATAAAGCTAAGCAAACAATAGCTTTTAAAATTAATGAAAATATATACAATTGAAGACAAAATTATTAGCCCCTTATAAAATATTTCATTATTTTTCAAATAACTACAAAGTGTTGTTTAACAGAAAGACGATTTTATCAACACAACATTTTTAAACATGATACTTTATTCAGGAAGCTTTTAGGGTTTGTAATACATATAGAAATAAATGCATAACCAAGAATTTTAAAAAGTCTACTGGTAAAAATGATTAGCCCTCTGATGTTAATAGTTAATAGTGTATCCCTTTTGCTTGATAACAGCCTTTAGTCGTTTGCTGTAGTTCTCAACAAGTTTCAAGCATGTCTCCTGAGGAATGACAGCCAATTCTTCCTTAGCAAATCTCTCAAGCTCCTCCAGATTTGTCGGTCTTCTGGCACAAACGTGCACCCCACAGATTTTCTATTGGATTCAAGTCTGGGCTTTGTGCAGGCCAGTTAAGTACACTCACTTTGCTCATTTGAAGGTATTTCTTCACCAGAAGTGAGGTATGCTTTGGGTTGTTATCATGCTGGAAGAAAAAATGTCGACCCAAACCAAGTTTTCTTGCAGACTGTCTGAGGTTGTCTTTCAAAATCTTCTTATAGTCTACATTTTTAATGTTTCCTTCAACCCTGATGAGATTCCCAGTTCCAAACGCAGTGCAACATCCCCACAGCATTATACTCCCACCACCATGTTTCACTGTGAGAACGCTGTTCTTGGGGTTGAATACCTCTCCCTTCTTTCTCCAAACATAGGCAACATCTCTATGGCCAAAAAGCTCTAGTTTTGTCTCATCTGACCAAAGGACACGTTTCCAGTATGCATCACATTCCCCCAGGTTGTCCTTAGCAAACTTCATTCTAGCTTGGAGGTGTCTCTTCTTCAGAAGTGGATTCTTTCTTGGTCGGCAACCTCACAGTTCATTCCTGTGCAGGGCTCTAGTGACTGTCTTTGTTGAGACATCAATTCCAGACTTGGCTAGGTCATTCACTAGTGTCTTGGCAGTTGTTCTTGGGTCTTTAGAAACCTCTCTCACTAGTTTTCTTTCCAAAGTTTTTGAAATCTTTCGCTTCCTGCCTCTGCCCGTCTTGTTCTCCACTGTGTTGGTCTCTTTAAACTTCTTGATAATGCATCTCACTGCAGTTCTTGACACTTGAAAACGCTTTGATAAATGTGTGTATCCTTCTCCATCTTTATGAGCATTAATAGTTCTTTCTCTCAGGTCCAAACTAATTTCTTTTGTCTTTGCCATGATGACAGTGCATATTATTTTACTAGTTGTTTCGCAAGATACCTATCTGCTATCTGATAGGTATCTGTCCTTATTTCTACCGTGAGACATAAAAGATTGGGGCTAGGCACAATCAATTATTTTGGTAATTGAGTAATCGGTTGATTATTCTGATGATTAATCGAGTATTTGGATAATTAAACAATTTTCTGAGGTAAAAAAAAAAGACATAAGTAAACAATAATTCTTAAAATTACTTAAAATACATATACAATAGCAACAAGGCAATAATAATTGTTTAAAATAAAGTATCAAAAGCAAGTAATCATAAGGTTTGTATCATAAGTAATCAAACTGTGACATAATGTATTATAAACAATATAACTCAATCAAGGCTTTTTTTTATAATCGAGTACTTGAATTATATCGAAGAATCATGACAGCCCTCAAAAACATGTTTTTAAAAATGTCACTTTTAATCCATACAATGGAAGTCAATCATCACCTAAACTTTTTGGTTACCATTGCTTAAAATAGCATTTATGTTTCACAGAAGAAAGAAAGCCAAACAAGTTTGGAAGATTAGTAAATGATGACCTTTTCTTTTCTTTATTTTCTCTCTCTCTCTCTCTCTTTTTTTTTAATGTTTAAATCAGAAATGCCACTGGATGCATGTTTCCTGAACAACAGCAGCCACAGAAACGATCAGGAATCAAATTCTGAAGGAGTATAATGGCTGCTCTTGATTTGCGTAATGATTCTAAAACACTCACAGACTAACTATTTTACCAGACTGAGCTTTGGCAAAGCACGGGGTATAACAAGAGGGCTGTATAAATTATGACTAAGCAAACGTGTTGTGGTTTTTACTTCGGGGGGATGTTTGATTAATGCAACCTTACAATCAGCAGCTGATTACAGTCTGTAGAAGCACTTCAGAAAACTCCCCAGCCAATTAAGCAGTTAAGCATAGACGTGCCATAAATACCAGTTTATGCTGAGGCCTTGCTTTGAGAGCTTTGTTTTGTGCATTGTAAGATATTTAACCTCATGGCCCAAACACACTCCAAGAACATTCTTATGACGCTCAGTGGCCCTTGCAAATGATCACACAACTAAACTCTGCAGCGGATTCATAACTTTTTGGATCAGTGGTGTCTTCCAGCGATAATAAGAGGGGTTACGATATGTTGCCTTGTCCCTGTCAGCCCCAAGGCATTTCTTTTTCTCGTCATGCCTCTTGCTTAGTAACAGCAGGAGGTTTCCTTTTGCTGTGAGACACAGACATGCAGCCGTTCCCAGCCACTGCCAGCCTGATCCAAACGTGTACAGGCACCAAATGTTAGCTCTATCCATCTATTGCATGGTTTGTCTCTGATGGTCATTAGAATTCAAGATCTGTGAGTTGTAATTTATGTGTCTGCTTGTTTTTTTTGTTTTTTTGTTTTTTTTTGTGTGTGTCAGTTTGGAAATTATTTGATAAATTAAATTGCTCATGCTAAAAACACATTTTCTGTATGCACATGTCTTATAAGAATGTTTTATCTGCCTCCTCACAGAGCCTGTACTGGAATGTAATGAGCTCAGAGTGTTCACCCTGACCTTTTGCGAAAATCTTCACAGATGATATGTACCCAGTCACTGAACAGCACTGATGAAGCATTTATTATCTGACCATCTTGTTCTGACTTGCCCTGAGGCAACCCTGTCACACCTGACCTTGAGGGTTTCCTTTTTCCACCCCAGCCTGATGTCCTCTCGAAAAACAGCTTTAACTTGAGCTAGAAGTGTGTGATATTGACAAAAAAAATCTATATTTTGCTTGGGATTTTGTCAACAACGCTAGCTAGGCGATATTTCATGTCATTTTTTTTTTTTCATGAACAGTTCACAATAATGTAACCATTATGCATTTTAAGTTAAAATCCTAAATATTACAACTGCATAAGTAATTCTTTGAGGTTGTTGTTTTTTTTTGGTTGTTTGTTTGTTTGTTTTTTTTGTTTTATAATTAAATGATTGTGATTCTGAAGTGAATTTTGATTTTTTTTTATTTCTTGATATTCACTGGAATTTCATCCATAACAATAATTAGACAATATTTTGCTGAGCATGTTATTGTCTACTGATCTCATGACGACAACGTACCTGTGAAAAATGTTTGGCAAGGCGTGAAATACGTACCAATTATTACACTGAAGTTTCCAGCAGAAATCAACACTAGAGTCGGTAAAACAGCAAGAACTTGTAATCGTTTTCATACACAGTTGTGATTACAGATCTGTATGTCTAGTTTTCTGGATGTAAAAAGGTTGATTAGGACTTTGGTATGAATCCTGTCAAAAGCATGACTCACGATGAAAGAGCTGACGAAGCTAAAGAAGCTAAAACGGCATGCTTATGATTTTGATTTTACATCACATTCACTTTTGTTCATACTGTCGGGTAGGTTTAGGTGTAGTGCAGATGGTACGTTATTTTAAAACGTCACAGAGCATTGGAGTTGTTAGCGCCACTCAAGTCAGAATTGCTGTGACGTACAGAATCAACGTCACAGAACGTACCATATGTACATTCATCTGTTCCAGGAAAAAAAAGAACACTCTTTTACCACCACTCAGTGGACATTTTGAATATATCACGGAACGTACATGGCCATACATCTTTTGTGTCTTGCAAAAAAATTTCCCACATGTACGTTTTTGTCATAAGATCAGGTTGGTTATTGTGCTGGTACATGGCAGATTTAGCGTTTTCTTTGCATAAAAATAAAAAATCTTGAATACTGATAATTGAAATGAAAAATTATGGGAATTATGTATTAAATATAAACCTAAAATTACCAATAGGTGAATTACTGCATGAGTGAGTCAGTGAATCATTCATTCAACTGATTCGTTCAAGCAGCTGATTGATTTAGTAACGAAACACCATTGTGTGTTTTGCTCAGAGGTGCAAAACAGTTCTGCTGTGGCTTTGTTTGAAACTATCTTCGTTGACAAAACAGAGTGGAAACAGGAACTGCTGTGTCTAAAAGTCAATTAATATTAATTTCTTGTTTGGTGGACTGTGTTATTAATATCACGTTTGCAATTGTGCTGATATTTGGAGAAATAACTGTACTCTTTGTGTGATATTAACTTTATCAGATAAAAAATATGTTTTATATAACATATACAACATATAGAAGTCATACGGGGGCATATTTGCCCACTTATCTTGACTTTTGAGGGAATTCTAAATGTATTTTAATAGATTAATTTACACAGGGAAAGCGTGAGCTCATAGTAGTCTAAACTACATCTGATAGTGTATACATGCACTACATACGAGTGTGTTCTTGTTTAGTTTTTGCGATGTACTCATTAATGTAAAATTACATATTATCGTAGATTATATTGCACACCCCTCCAACAGAAACAGTCATAATTTAGATCTAAATAATTTTGTACCCTCAATACTTAAAATAGTTTACATCACGCAATAAAAGCTTATGAAATGATCATAGACAATATGTCAGGGATGCCTAAACTCAGTCCTGAAGGTCCGGTGTCCTGCAGAGTTTCTATAATGCGTAGTAAGGGCTTGATTAGCTGGTTCGGATGTGTTTAATTGGGGTTGGAACTAAACTCTGCAGGATACCAGCCCTCCAGCATAGAGTTTGGGCATCCCTGCAATATGTATCGCAAACCCCTAAGCTGAGCGTATTTCTTTAGCAGATTCAAATCATCACAAGCTACATTTCCCTAATATGTTCTGCATTCGCTTCAGAAATTATTTTAGAAACCAAAGGCAAATTTCTGCATTTGGAAACGTGGGCAGTGTCCTTTATCTCTGTTCCAAGGTATATGTCATTTCTTTGCTATCATGCCACTTGCAGAAATCAAGCACAGCTCCTTTAATGTACCACTCGGTCGATTTATAGATTGTCCTGTCTGCCAGCATAATCCTTCCTGCAGGTACTGTTTGCTGAATTCTGCCGAAATAAAAAGAAAATGAGGTGGGTACTCAGTAGGTCTGCGTGGGTAGACAAACATTTCCAAGAATTCAGTGAAGTTGTTGTGCTTGTGAGTATTTTTTGCTCTGAACAAGAGATGCAGGAAAAACTACAATAAGATATACAATGGTAGAAATATGCTGTGTAATTTCCAAATTGCCATTTTTAAACGCTGTAATGTTATACTGCGCTGAGGTCTGCCTGCTGTCCTCCAGGGATGAATTGCCGATTTCTATCTCAAAAAGAAAAAAGGCTGAGCCACAAAACTGCTGGAACAAATTTAATTCATTTTTTCCTTCTGACCACTAAACTTCACTCCTGTCACCATGATGAACAAGAGTATGAAATCTTAGCAAGCGCTTGAATTGTGGGCAGAATTACGTTCCAATTCTGTTTCATTCCACTGTACTTTTTTAAGGCTCTGGCTCTTGATCTGTCCCCGTAGGTGGTGGGGGATGGTCTCCGAATGGAGATGACCAACAACCTTGGCTACAGCTGGACCTACGGGATAGATTGAAGGTCACATCCATTGCTACCCAGGGTCGGTGGGGCAGCTCTGACTGGGTGACTCGCTACCAGCTACAATACAGTGACTCTGGAAGAACCTGGAGACCATATAGACAAGAGGATGTGATATGGGTGAGTCTAGCTAATCTCTGAAACATATGCATCTTGAGTGTTTGCCGAGACATTATTAGGCATTGTTTGAATTAAAGGACAAGTGAGAAATAAAACCATAGCAACCATAACTGAATAGAAGAAACTGACAGATAAAACCTCAGACACAAACACATAAACATTGCTGCAACAGGTCCTGCAACAACTCTAAAATGTCCAAATGGCACTACAGAGAATGCTATTAATGTTTTCATTTTATATATGAAAACTGAAAACAGTTTTAGTACACTCAGTTCCAGCCTCCAGGGCATCAAGAGTCACTCATGAGACTGAGTTAGGTCCTTTTTATGGTTGTACAGTAATGTTATAGATTAGGAAGAAACAACTAAATGTTGAACACTTAGAGGAGACCATAGTTAGCATATATGCTTTGTATCCAAAGAGACAGTTGGCGCTATCCACCTTATTTTTCTCATAAGTATGGGCATCGGCATTTGTAAATTTAATGTGTGTGGCTTCCAGTCTTCCAGGTGTTTTTAGCTGTTTGTTCTGCTGATTGATGTTGCAAGGGTGTGTCTTACCATATTATTTGAATGTACAGGTCCTTCTCAAAAAATTAGCATATTGTGATAAAGTTCATTATTTTCTGTAATGTACTGATAAACATTAGACTTTCATATATTTTAGATTCATTACACACAACTGAAGTAGTTCAAGCCTTTTTTTTGTTTTAATATTGATGATTTTGGCATACAGCTCATGAAAACCCAAAATTCCTATCTCAAAAAATTAGCATATTTCATCCGACCAATAAAAGAAAAGTGTTTTTAATACAAAAAAAGTCAACCTTCAAATAATTATGTTCAGTTATGCACTCAATACTTGGTCGGGAATCCTTTTGCAGAAATGACTGCTTCAATGCGGCGTGGCATGGAGGCAATCAGCCTGTGGCACTGCTGAGGTGTTATGGAGGCCCAGGATGCTTCGATAGCGGCCTTATGCTCATCCAGAGTGTTGGGTCTTGCGTCTCTCAACTTTCTCTTCACAATATCCCACAGATTCTCTATGGGGTTCAGGTCAGGAGAGTTGGCAGGCCAATTGAGCACAGTAATACCATGGTCAGTAAACCATTTACCAGTGGTTTTGGCACTGTGAGCAGATGCCAGGTCGTGCTGAAAAATGAAATCTTCATCTCCATAAAGCTTTTCAGCAGATGGAAGCATGAAGTGCTCCAAAATCTCCTGATAGCTAGCTGCATTGACCCTGCCCTTGATAAAACACAGTGGACCAACACCAGCAGCTGACATGGCACCCCAGACCATCACTGACTGTGGGTACTTGACACTGGACTTCAGGCATTTTGGCATTTCCCTCTCCCCAGTCTTCCTCCAGACTCTGGCACCTTGATTTCCGAATGACATGCAAAATTTGCTTTCATCCGAAAAAAGTACTTTGGACCACTGAGCGACAGTCCAGTGCTGCTTCTCTGTAGCCCAGGTCAGGCGCTTCTGCCGCTGTTTCTGGTTCAAAAGTGGCTTGACCTGGGGAATGCGGCACCTGTAGCCCATTTCCTGCACACGCCTGTACACGGTGGCTCTGGATGTTTCTACTCCAGACTCAGTCCACTGCTTCCGCAGGTCCCCCTCTCATTGTGCAGCGTTTTCTGCCACACTTTTTCCTTCCCACAGACTTCCCACTGAGGTGCCTTGATACAGCACTCTGGGAACAGCCTATTCATTCAGAAATTTCTTTCTGTGTCTTACCCTCTTGCTTGAGGGTGTCAATGATGGCCTTCTGGACAGCAGTCAGGTCGGCAGTCTTACCCATGATTGCGGTTTTGAGTAATGAACCAGGCTGGGAGTTTTTAAAAGCCTCAGGAATCTTTTACAGGTGTTTAGAGTTAATTAGTTGATTCAGATGATTAGGTTAATAGCTCGTTTAGAGAACCTTTTCATGATATGCTAATTTTTTGAGATAGGAATTTTGGGTTTTCATGAGCTGTATGCCAAAATCATCAATATTAAAACAAAAAAAAGGTTTGAACTACTTCAGTTGTGTGTAATGAATCTAAAATATATGAAAGTCTAATGTTTATCAGTACATTACAGAAAATAATGAACTTTATCACAATATGCTAATTTTTTGAGAAGGACCTGTATTATCTTGATAATAAACACAATGGATTGTAGTCAAGTTAAAATAAGATTAATTTACAAGAGAAACAAGCGATTTTCTTCTTTTCACATGACATTATATAAAAAAATATTTTGTTTGCAAGAGATGCTGGTTATTTTATATTTTATTTAACTTGCTTTTTAGATTAAACTGTGACTTTCATAAGACATTTTTATTTCAAGCAATGTGCGATTTAATTTAAATTGTTCAAAATATTCAATGAATAATAATAAATTGTTTGTTTTTTAATCCCAAATATAAGTAATGCGCTCTTTCATTAGAAAAAAAATATCCCACCTTTAATAGTTGACTATATTTACAGTTCAAAACTTGAATTATGAGGGCAGAAAAAAAAAGTTCAATAATCATAATCAAGGTCAAATTTGGGCTGCCCCTTAGTAGTCAACTAACCGTTATAGTCAATGAGAAGAGGCTTGGTTGACCAAAATTGTATTAGTTGCTTAGTCGCAGAAAAAAATTCCACAGCTAGTGGCGAAGTCACACAGTCCATGATGGACAGATCGTTAACAGCTGGTCTATGTGGTAATACAGTACATCCAACATGTCCTCCAATTTATACGACCGACTAAAGTCGTTTTCACAAATCCTCAAATACGTCTCTGTAAAGCGTATTCAACATTTGCTCCCTTATCAGTAACAGGTATCTAACGCAATCTTAGCATTATGTGTAGGTCAATTAGTAGCGCGTTGCACTGCGGAGTGGTATAATCATATGAACACAGGTTCGATTCCAGAAAACGCATATGTTTTCATTTTAGTTTTTTTTTTAAAATATGCACTACAAATCATGATTTTGCACTATTTCTGTAAGGGGTAGGTTTAGGGTAGGGTTAGGTGTGGTCATATATACGAATTACACCTAGTAAAACACGTTTAAATTACCCTGAAATCGTATAAAAACTCATACGTCATTCGATGACGTCAGATCCAACGCGACACTGTCATTATTTTTACGACCGCTAGAGGGCGCTTAACTTTAAAACGTAAGAATGGATCGTATTTGGTTGATTCAAAAACGTACAACTGGGTCGTATTTTCTTTGAGGACAGTCTCGTACATCAGACAGAACATCCAAATGCTCATCATTCATCAACCTCAAATATGGCTTTTCATCTGAAAGATGCATGTAGTAGTTTACATGGCAGCTCAATTTAATGTTAACCTAGAAAAAATGCGCTATTCAGTTGTCTGTGTGGAGTGTGGAAACAGTAGCATGCTTACTGCATGACAGATGTACCGGTGCGGTCACTTGCTCTTAAAATACAAATTTTTGGTCATACAGAAAAAAGCAAATCTTTTGACTCTGTAAAGATTCTACATTTATTTGTGTGCACTCATTTGTTGTGCTTTTGTAAAATAATGAAAACAAACAGGATGCACTTTTCACTGTCTCTGTGAACTTCAACGCAAAACTTCGAATAATCATAATTATATCTGCCAGTGCATTGTGGCAAGCTTTTTTGTGTGCGCTTAAGTGCTTATTAAGCTATGTATTAATAAACTTGACTAATAATCGACTAATGCTCTTAAATGAACGACTACCAGTCAACCAGAAAAAATCTTTAGTAGAAGGCAGCCCTAGGTAAAAAGTTCAATTAATTGAGAATTTGATTTTAGGTCATATCGTCCAGCCCTGGTATAAGCTTTTATTTTATATTTCAGCTTTCATTTTTAATTTGGTTTAAGTTTTAGTAACTGTATTTTTGTCATTTTATTAGTATTTATAATTATTTTTAATATATATGTAAGAGGCTTTCGCACCATGCAGTTCTAAGAACTTAGTAACAGAAGCTAACCAGTAGAGTGGTTTCTAGAGAACCAATTTCTTCCTCAGGACGTTTTCCTGGTTCGCATTCACTCAGGAACTCTGAAGCAGCCAATAGTGACATATTTATGCATGCATTTACTAACATCAACAACCAATGAATGGTACAGCAGCAGTTTTTGTTATGTGTGGTGGGTTTTGTGATAACAGAGATAGAATCCAATGCACAATTGAAGCACTTTACTGAAATAGCTAAAAGTTGGGCTAAGAGACTAAAGGCTGAGAATAAAACACAACACTGCAGAAAACAGGCATATTCTGTTATCTGTGCTTTCCATGTTTGTGGAGTAAATATTTTTACATTTACATTTTTACTTTTTAAAAATGCCAGGTAGTCTGTGTTTCGTATGTGTTTGGCCAATTAGCGCACACTTACAGGGGTTGGACGATGAAACTGAAACACTGGCCAATATAGTGTTGGAGGTTTCATGGCTATATTTGCGCAGCCTGGTGACCAATCTTCACTTATTGCACATTCCACCAGTAAGAGCAAAGTGTGAAGGTTGACTATGTGCACCCAATGGTTCAGACATTGTACCCTAAAGGTGGTGCCATGTATAAGGATGATAATGCACTAATACACACAGCAAGACTGCTGACAGAGAGGCTTGATGAACATGAAAGTTGAACATCTCCCATGGCCTGCACAGTCACCAGATTTGAATATTATTGAGGGACTTTGGGATGTTTTGGAGGAGCGAGTCAGGAAATGTTTTCCTACACCTGAATCACATAGTGACCTGGCCACTGTTCTAGAAAAGGAATGGCTCAAAATCCCTCTGGCTACTGTGCATGACATGTATTTGTCAATCCCAAAACAAAATGATGCTGTATTGGCCACAAAAGGAGCCCCAACACCATACTAATTGTGGTCTAAAACCAAGTGTTTCAGTTTCATTGTACAACCCCTGTACATTGCTGGTAGTTCATTTAGAACTGTTTTAGACCCTACTCTGAAGTTGGAGCTAATTTAGTTCCCAAAAAGCGGAGTTCCTAGTACCAAATACGTTCCTAGTTGTAGGAACTATAAAAAGGTTCCTTCAGTGCGAAAGCCCCTCTAGTTAGCTCAATTTTTATTTTGAGTGTTTCTTGGATTTTTGTCCCAGTTACAGTGAGGGAAAAAAATGATTTGATTTTATAGAGAGACAGAGTGCATTTAGGCCACGCCCACCCCTGGGGTAAACCATCCAACGTTCTCCATTGACTTTGTATTGCGGGAAGCTGCCTTCTTGTCATTTCTGACTTATAACAAGAAAACAGAACAGTGTCTAAAAGCTGCTATGTGACAAGGTGTACAGTAAACAAGCTAAAAAACAAGCATTTTTATGAGCTATCGACCCCAAAAAACAAACGTTTAGGGACACAAATAGTTGTAAATATCAGGGAATTTCATGATGGGCCGTTCATTTGGATCATTTCTCCAACAAACGGAAGGTAAGGAAAAGGAGCACTGACACTGACCAAAAAAATGTAGTTTCTCAATATATCTCCTTATTTCAGGTTTACATAGGGTGGTGAAATAATCCTTTGAACCAGTTCAAAATAACGAATGTTTACTGTCGCCGATTAAGTTTCCCGCCAGTGGGCATAGTTCTCTAGTAGTATGACACGTTGCGCTCTACTTTTGTGTTTTTTGGGGTCAACAGCTTATAAAAATGTAGTTTTGTGTTTTTTAGCTTGTTTACTGTACACTTTGTCACATACCAGCTTTTAGACATTGTTTTTTTTTTTTGTTATAAGTCAGAAATGACAAGGAGGCAGCTTCCCGCAATACAAAGTCAATGGGGAGCGTTGGATTATTTCCCCTTTAAGAGAATGCTCCTAATCTCAGGTCCTTAACGATATAAAAGACTGATTGATAAGTGAACAAATACTTATTTCACTTTATTTCAATTTAAAATGCAAATCAATTTCTAACTTTTTTGAAATGCATTTTCATGCAGATTTTTTGTTTTTAATCTGTCTCTCACTGTTCAAATACATTTACCATTAAAGTAAACTGATCATTTCTTTGTCAGTGTGCAAACATACAAAATCAGCAGGGGACCAAATAATTGTTTCACTCACTGTAGTTGCCAAAGTAACATTTCGGCAAGGCTTTTCATCTAATATTCATATTTCATTCAGCTTTATTTCAATATACTGAAAAATGTTTTTTTTAATAGTTTTAAATTACTGACTCTTGTAGTTTTTGCTTATGGACATAATAATGCAACACTGCGATCTTTGCTCCTATGCAGTACATAAGTCATCTGCAACATTAATTTTTGCCAGATTCTTTTACTCCGTTTGACTGTCAAGTATTCCAGCCCATGTTTTGATTCAAATGTCATGCATCTGAATGGTGCATTTGGCATTGATACAAGATGCCGTGAAGCACAAGGCATTATGATGAACAGCGTTCAGTGATGGAATTTTGTTTGGAATATGTTGATAAATTATTCTCCCTGTCTGAGATCAATAAAACACACTTCGGGTCACTTAAGACCTGTCAGTGCATGCGGCACATACAAATGATTCATTAGACTATGTTAATTAATCCTGCGGCTCTCTAGTGGCTTGTTTCGGTGAAGTGATTTTCCTCTCTTCAACACAGAGAAGAAATTTAAATCGACCTGATCTCTGTCTTGCAAAGCATTCCGTCGTCTTGTTTTTAGTACATTTAATTGTCTTTAAGACTAAAATGCGACAGGCAGGGTTACATTTCCCAAGAATGTCAATCAATCTTGTCTTCTTGTTTATTCCCGGGTGTTTTGTAAGGTCTTTCCTGTTTAAAGTTGTGTAAAAACCATCAAATCCTAATAAACTGCTGGGAGGGAGTATTAATTATGTATGAATTTTTAAGCATCCAGAGTCCACTGTGACAATACCGGTGACACAGTGACTTGAGCATTAATTATCCTGAAGGACATCTTGCTAATTTGCTTAATTATTTTAGATTATTAATTAATAAGCTGAATATTGCCCACTGGGATGACTTAATAGTAATTTGAGCAGGAAGAAACTCTATTTTGCAGCAAGCAACCCCTGTAGAGATACATGCATGTATGATACTTATGCCAGTGAATTCTACTGAATTCTCATTAAGAGAAATGAGAGTTGGCAAACCAAGTTTCTGCATAGAAATATAAATAGTATTAGTCTGCTCAGCCTCCAGTCTAACCAGCAGGTTTCTTTTCACCTTGAAATGTCAAGTCTGTCACCAACAGAGATGGTGTGAGCTTTGGTGTGGCCAAAAGGATACAAGCAAAAGGAGATGCTGAGCTTCTCCTTGCTGTTGGGCACACACTGGCAGTAGGACCTTGAATTTAGCTTGTTTACCCATTCAGAGGAGGAAACCATCTCACAGAGGTGCCAGTCTGTGCCAAGGTGAGTTGCCATGCCAGCTGGAGCAGATGCCAGTGAGTCAGACAGCTAGACAGACAGAATCCGATGCCATCTGTTTAACGCCAGAATACAGTCACACAATTTGCCTAAACCGAAACACACTGCCCATTAGATGAGGGTCTTCTCATCGCTACAGCTCACCAGCTAATATGAGTCAGTTTACATCTAAATACCGTGATTCTGGTGCTTACATTATATTTATGAAACCATTTTGACTGTGCATTTGCGTGTTAATGGTTTTGGATTGTAATAGGTCAGTAATTGTATGTACAGATCTATGTGGATAGACAGGAAGTGCAAAAAAAAAATCTATGGGCACAGTAGGATTCAGGCTAATGGACGGAAGAGAAGAGAGAAATACAGCGGTGATTCTGCAAAGAGACAAATTTGTCATGATTCAGTCAGCCTTTCAGAAGGACTGCTGAACTTTTCCATTTCCATCATCATTTTTTTTTTTTTTTGAATCATGGAGTTTTTGTGGAACAGATAACCCTCTCTCTCTCTTTCCCACCATCTGTGTGAGAGCTTTCTGGGGCCTGGAGTACAGCTGAGGTTTTATTCCTGCTGGCACAAAGCGTTTTATTCTCACCACAGCATGAAGGTGGTGCGCTTTGACAATTAAATCCTACATTAGCCGCCATCCCCTCCATTTCCCTCCCCTTTTTTTCAGTGTCTGGACAGTAAATTCACACCTTTACTTTGCTTTAATCTATATCTGTGCCTTGACGTTTGCCTTCTGTGTACCTGGGTGAGAGAAAAAAGAAATTGAGAACCATTATCTGAGCAAAGAACTAGCGGCAGTGAGTTTCATTCACTAATCATTTTATTACTTGCTCACTTACGAGTACAGAAAAGATGCTCAAGCTGATTTTCTGCCAAAACAGATGCGTACACATAGTATTATTCTTACTGCCGCTCTAATGTTAATTAATCTGTCTTTCTCTGAGTGAGGAAGTGCATATCTGTGATTAGTAATTACCATAATACAAGCCAAACCATGTAAAGGCTTTCCACACACACACACACAGTCAGTAAGATTTAAAAAAACAAAACAAAACAAAAAAAAACAACAACAACAACAACAAAAAAATTAATACTTTTTCTTAGAAAGGATACATTAAAGGATTAGTTCATTTCCAGAGTAAAAAATTCCTGGTAATTTACTCATCCCCATGTCATCCAAGATGTTTATGTCTTTCTTTCTTCAGTAGAAAATAAATTAAGGTTTTTAAGGAAAACATTCTAGGATTTTTCTCCAGAAAGTGGCCTTCAATGGGAGCCAATGGCTCGAAAGGGATAAGGGTCTTATCAAGCAAAATAATTGGTCATTTTCTAAAACAAAACACAAATATATATACTTTTTAACCACAAATGCTCATCTTGCACTAGCTTGACGTCTTGCATTACGTAGTTACGTTGGAAAGGTCAATGCATGACGTAGGCTGAAGTACAGAACCAGTGTTTACCAAGTAAACGAGCAAAGAAAGCCAAACACCCTTTACCGAAAAGGTAAAACAACGATGTTGGAGGATTTTTAAGTTAAAGGAGAAAATTAGATGAGTTTTTCACCCAACCCAACACAGACTAATAGCTATGCATGTGCAACCTTTCCAACGTGATTATTTAATGTGTAAAGTTAGCAGAGCCAATGCAAGATGAGCATTTTTTTTTTTTTTTGAAACTCATTGAAACTGCAGTTTAGACCTTCAAATGAAGCCCTCTATATGGAAGGAAAGACATGAATGACTTGGGTCTTGGATGACATGGGGATGAATAAATTATCAGGATTTTTTTATTCTGTAAGTGAACTAATCCTTTAAACTGATAGCAAAAGCATAAAATTTATGCAAAATCTTTCTTTTAATGATAAAAATCATTAGAATATTAAGTAAAGTTATTTGTACATTTTCTACAGTAAATATATCAAACCTTAATTTTTGATTAGTAATATGCATTGTTAAAAATTTTTTGGACAAATTTAAAGGTGATTTTCTCAATATTTAGATTCAATGGCTTAAAGGAACAAAGCGTATTTATTCAGCTATTCAGATGATTTATAAATCTCAATTTAAAAAAAAAAAAACCCTTATGACTTGTTTTTCTGGTCCAGGGTCACAAAATAAATTTAAATTCTACTCATAGATCATTCAAATAACAAATCCAATTTTCCAAGGCCACTGGGAGTCTTGCATACATGTGGTTATAAATTTAGAATTAAATTAAATTGCATGCTTATTTATGAATCGTTATTTTAGCATTAAAATGTCAGTGTGCAAATACGTACACACAGTTGGTGAACAAGACCCGTTGTGTATAGTTCTTAATGACAGAATGTGGAAAACTCTCAAAGACGTGTGTGTGTGTGTGTGTGTGTGTGTGTGTGTTTGTGTTTTAGAACACACTGCTGGTACCTTTGCCACTGCTGTAGTGTCAATGTAATGAGACATGACATGAAGCGGCATGACAATACAGGAAGTCACATCCACTCCATATCTATATTCAGTATCCTCCTCAGTCCTTAAGTGCACACACAAAGACATACGCACTACATGAGACAAGGGCCCAGATTTTATACTCCAGCTTCTCCCTGCTCTAATGGTCATGTTCAGGCAAGAGAGACTGAAGTGACTGTTTGATGGCCATATCCTGTGCACAGCAGCATCCAGGAGAAGTAAACACCACTCTGCCTGGCGCACTCTATGTTTGGGCACGCAAGATAAAATGTTTCAGTCCAATGCAGAGGCAATACCTGATATGTTCCAGTCCAATATTGTTGAACACAATTTACCGCCTCATTGTCCCGGAGCATGCAGACCTAGTTTGGTTGTTTTTTTCTGGCAAGGTGACACTACATATGTTTGCAGGCTGATATGAACAGCTTCAGATACAACTGCAGCCCTTTGTCTCATAAATGCTATCAAATGTGTGCATTTTGGCTTACTTTCTTTGTTTTCTCTTCTTTTTTCTATTTACAGAAACAGTGCACACAAATTGGAGGAACTTGTGCCAGATATCTACCTTTTTCTTCCCGTAAGAGTGGGTGTAAATTTTATAGGTCTGGTTTCCAGTCTTATCCGTGTCCAGCTATTTTTAGCTGTACAAAACAGCTGGTTTTGCTGCTTGATATTGCAAATTGGCGGGTCTTGCCTGATTGTTTTAATGTATTATCTTAATTAAAAACACACTGGTTTGTAGTGCAAACAGCTTTACTGTTTACTGCACATTGTTTTTCTTCTCCTTATTTCGCTATACAAACCCGAAGTCTCACCCACAGGCTTACATCCGCACTGAAGAAAAAGGTGGATATTTTTTTTTAGCCTCTTAATAGCAGGCATTTATTCAAAGTGACTTGCACATGAGAATAATACAAGCATATGCTATTAATCTAGGACAAATTAACCGCTATCTGATTGTTAGCTACAGACGAACAACAAGAGAAAAGGAGCAAGACAAATTAAGATTCATGTCAGCAGACAGCAACTTTAATCACAGACAATACAATGAATGAGGATGCGATAGTTCTAATGAACAATGTCATTAAAAATGCAGGTACATCTCAAGAGCATGCAGCTGTGTTTTTTGTATGAAAACAAGAAAAATATTCAATTTTTAGTATATGTGACCCTGGACCACTAAACCAGTCATAAGTCGCTGGGGTATATTTGTAGCAATAGCCAAAAATACATTGTATGGGTCTAAATTAGTGATTTTTCTTTCATGCCAAAAGTCATTAAGATATTAAGTAAAGATCATGTTTCATGAAGATATTTTGTAAATGTCCTACCATAAACATGTCAAAACTTAATTTTTGAAAAGTAATATGCATTGCTAAGAACTTCATTTGGAAAACTTTTGAGGTGATTTTCTCAATTTTTATTTAATTTTATTTATTTATTTATTTATTATTATTTTTTTTTTTTATTATTATTATTATTTTTTTTTTTTGCACCCTCAGGTTCCAGATTTTTAAATAGTTGTATCTTGACCAAATGTTGTCTTGTCCTATCCTAACAAACCATATACCAATGGAAAGCTTATTTGTTCAGCTTTCAGATTATGTATAAAAACAAAAAAAATGACTCGTGACTGGTTTTGTGGTCCAGAATCACATATAGATTTGAATTGCTTTGTATTTTTCCATCAATGTTCCTTTAAACAGTGCATCTGTGAGAGATATTATTGGTGGCAGTATTTTCACTAATCTAAATGGAAAATGTTTAGTTTGAATCAGCTTCTCTGTGAGGTACAGGGATGGAATGTTTATGATGGATTGGCTACTCAATAAGGAACAGCAGTAAAATGTTTGCATTGGATTACCTGCTGATGGAGGTATACAGGTAGATGTTTTATATTAAGCAGACTCTCTAGAAAACAAACCAGATGTAAAAGAACAAAGCAGCAGTGAAGGGTCCAGTTTCTTTAAAATTAGCTTGAAGCTACAAGCTCAAACTTTTTATAAAAAGCAGTTAGTGATAGTATCAAATTATATATTTAATTATTAAGTAGAAATAAGAAAACTATAATGTATATAGTGCTAGTGCTGTCAATTGATTAAAAAAATAATTGCACTTTTCTTTCCTGAAACAATTAATTGCGATTAAATTCAGATTCAGTGTACTTTTATATTGCAAAATTTTCATGTTCAATCTTCAAATTACAGCATAAATATTGCAGTTTATTTTTTATATTTGTTTAATGCCATCTTTTTTTATGACTGAAGGCGATTATCACTGATACCAATACTGCTGATGTCTCTAAGAAAATGCTTCTTTTTTTCTAATATTTAACCATTGACTATAGCCATTTGACATCACAGTATAATTGAGAGCTATCAATTTGAACATTTATTAGACTTGAAAAATAACTTGTAATGAACTTAAAAGTATAATAAATGTCATACTTACGTGTGCCCCAATGCAACACTTCTTTCAGAAAATTGTTCCAATTGCAAATGTTTTGGTATTCATGTGCTTATTATTTTTGTTTGCACTGAAACAACACAAACAAAACAGAGAAGAAAAGTCAAACTTGATAAAGTTTCACACAGAACTCAAAAATGGACTGGACAAAATTATTGGCACCTTGTCAAAATTGTAAGAAATACAATGCTCCTGTAATTTGTGTTTAGACACACCTGTGGCAAGTAACAGGTGTGGCCAATATAAGTTAATCTCCAGAAATCTTAATGGACATGGACAGAAGAGCAGAATTAATGAAAAATTACAACAAAGGAAAGTTCGAAAGGTGGATAAAGAACCCAGATTAACTTAAAAAAAAATTCAAGCTGATCTGTAGACACAGGGTGCAACAATGTCAGCTCGCCCTATACATCGCCATCTGAATGAAAAGGGACGCTGTGGTAGGACACCACTGCAGACACAATGGCATAAAAAAAAGCAATACTGGAGTCTGCCAAAACGTATGTGACAAAACCATAATCCTTCTGGGGGAATGTACTGTGGACAGATGAGACAAAAATAGAGCTTTTTGGTAAAGGATATCATGGCACTGTTTACAGAAAAAGATATGAGTCTTTCAAACAAAAGAACACAGTCAAACATGATGGAGGTTCAAAGATGTTTTGGGGTTGCTTTGCTGCTTCTGGCACTGGATGCCTTGACTGTGTGAACAGTATCATGAAATCTGATTATTACCAGAGAATTTTGGGGTGCAACATAGTGGCCAGTGTCAGAAAGCTGCGTCTCCACCTGAGGTCAAGGGTCACCAGCAGGACAATGACCCAAAACACACTTCAAAAAGCACTCAGAAATGGTTACAAACAAAGCGCTGGAGAGTTCTGAAATGGCCAGCAATGAGTCCAGATCTGAATCCCATAGAACACCTGTGGAGAGATCTTAAAACAGCAGTTGGACGAAGGCATCCTTCAAATCTGAAAAAAAAGGACCAGCACATGACCAGCTAAGGACTAGCGTGGTTCAAGTTTCCAGTAGAGAGGTGTAGGAAACTCATTCATGGTTACAGGAAGCGACTGATTTCAGTAATTTTTGTTCCAAAGGGGGTGCTACCAAATATTAAGTTAAGGGTGCCAATAATTTTGTCCAGTGCATTTTGTGGGTTCTGTGTGGAATTGTATCAGTTTTGACACTACTTTTCTGTTTGTTTTGTTTTGTTTTGTTTTTTGTTGTTTTTCCAATGCAATAAATAAATAAATAAATAAACATGTGAGTACCAAAACATTTACCACTGCAACAATCTTCTTAGAGAAGGGTTGCATTTTTTTTGACAGAATTGCAAGGGTGTCAATATTTTTGGACATGACTGTATGTAATATACATAAATTAAATAAAGCTATCAAACACTAAATTCTGAATTAAATATAGACAAATCCTTAAAGCTGCAAAAGTTATTGATTTCCTCTTTTTTGTTCTGTTCTTTAATTAACAGACAGTACATCAGCTGGGTTATTAGGTGCGGCCATACTGGTGATACTCAGGATATAAACAGCAGCATCGATTGTACGGTTAATGTACTACTGAATACATTGTTCTGCTAATTTATGCTGCCTAAACCACAGAAAAAAAAATGTGTGGAAGCTACTTAATCATATAGAGAACTTATTAAGCAGGTAAGGGTGCAATATTTTGATAAACTAATGTTAATAGGTAGTTAAGATATGTACGAGCAGTATTAGTTAAGATATTAGCCAAATATTTCACCTACCTGACCGGAAATTATAAGAACAAACATGAATGTTGTCAAGATACTTGCCCTAGAAATCCAGTCTATAGTACTCCAAATGTCTTTCCTGGTCTGACAGATTTGTACATTCCAAAACATGCCAATAATTTACTATTTTCAGCAGCAATAAAAAAAAAATAGTCAAATTTGCAAGTTTCATGTGCCGCCAATATGGCAGATTGATGACACGTTGTGAAACCCTATATGTATAATTATTATATAAATATTAAGTTAATACTTTATATGACAGGTCATGTACACACAAGTTCTGGTTCACAGACACTCACAAATAAACTAACCAGGATCTCACACACTTTTTTATATCACATCCTTCTCCTCAGACCTTATTTTTTTTAACTCATTTAATTATACCAGAAAATGGTTCCACCAGAAAGGATTTTAACTATAGTCTTAATGGTTTATATTAGAATTATTTGGACTAAATTGCAGGCTAATCATAAAACGTAGTGGAGAAAGTTGAAGCAGGGAGGCATAAAGGAAGCTATTTATTTCCTGCTGAATGATTGCGTGTTGATTTATGACCAGATGATGTGGCTCCTGCTCCTTGGGGTTGTGCATTATTTAGAAATACATCAAATGAAAAAGATTTGCTAGTTCATTATTAGAAAAAAAAAATGCTCTATGTAAAACTGATTTCCCCGCCAAGAGGAATACAGAGGTCACCTTGTTGTCATTTTGTATAAAATGCAAAACCAGTAATTTTGAAAATGTCAAATGAGTAGAAAATTACAACTGAGAATTGCTAAAACTGCAAAGATCTGTATAATTTAACACTCTTGAATTCTTTTAATGTCAGGTTTTGGTGTTGGTGTTTTCAGATCCCTAAGACCTGATGGTGGCAGATCCAGTTCTCGAGATGGACAGAATCGTATTGTTTGGATTACTGTAGTGCCTCCCCATTGACTCTAGTTGTCTTTTCTTTAGTTTGGGCTTATTGCGACATCTCTGAAATCGATTTCCTCTGCGTCTCTCCACCTCTGGTTTGTCTTCACGTGGTCCACCAGGTGTAAAGCCGCAGACTTGCACAAACCCACACGTGTGTACGCATTCACACAAAATCAATATATTTCATTTCAGAACTCTCTCTTATCTGTTCCTCTGTGCTTGGATTGGTAAAGCAGATTAACCTACACTTTTTCACTAAAATAATACTGTTCCAAAATATGAAAGTCCCTTATCTTGTACTATAAAGATCGGCTGTCAGTTTCCTGTAAAAGCAATCCTTGACATCCAGGGTGAGATAACATTTGAGTAATATTTTACTTGAATAAATATGAACACAGTGGTTTGGAAAGAAAGAAACGTCTGTATTTTCCAAATCCATAATGTAAGTAGAAACCATGGCGGTTGTGGTATTAAAATATTAATTAATGTAATTATTGATATTTTCCAGTTGTAAACCGCTTTTTTCTTCTCTCTCTCTCTCTCTCTCTCTCGCTTAATTAAAAGAAGAATTCAAGGTTTGATTGCAGATTTAATTTTCAGCAACATGAAAAGGTCAGAGCTGCTGTGTTGTGTTTTGTGCTTTAAAACTGATCACCAAGGCTTTTCATAATGTTTCTTTTTTCATTAAGAGCTTTGATGCCTTTGCTCTGCAAACCGCCCACTTTTTATCCCACATAATAAGATTTTGGTGTCCATTTAAAATCAATGGCAATGACTGGGAGGAGCTTTAGCGTAAGCCGCTAACAGCAGCTAATGTGGCAAGGAGGATTCATCACGTTGTGACAGATTCTATTAAACCACTCTAAAAAAGGTCAATCAGTTCAGAAACGTGTTTATAGATATTTTCTCCCGGCCATTCTCGTATGCTGATCTGTCTCTGTCTGGCTCTAAAGTTGTTTGGCTACTCTTTATGTGTGGTCCAACATGTCTTTGTATTTCCACAGAGCTGGAGGTGACCATGGAAAATATTGATTATGTTAGGCTAAAGCCACTAAAGGCTTAATCAGATCATCTTACTGTTGTGAAGAATCTATTCACTGAAAGGGCTTTGGCTGTAACATGTTTCTTTTATATTTTCCTCTCTTTTTATATTTATTGGACTAGATTTTTTATTTTTTTTTCAAACGCTAAATGAAGAAGTATGACAATTGTAACAACGTAAACCCATAAGTCTTCCCAACTTTCATACCTCCACTTTCAAACAAGGGTCGATAGCTCAAAGTTAATTGACCTCCCTCTTGAACTTTAGAAACGACACAAAATGTCAGCTGTACCTTTAAAATGCAAAATAATAATGATTATAATTTAAAAATCTATACCTGCCGTCTGTGTATTGACTCTGTATCGGGATGAAAGAGCGTCACGGTGTTGTACTATATTGATTCGCTTTCCCCACTTTAGCTCAGGGCACTCAAATACCATCACATTGGCAAATAAAGAAACTAGGAACTGCTAGACAACAGTTTCTAAGTTTAAATGGAGAGCTGTTAGGCTGATAGATTCTTTGCGCACCTTGCATTTTCATGTGAATATAAACCACTTTGGGAGATGCTGATATACGTAGTTGGCCTATATTTAGCAGGTTTCAAGTTTTATGATAGATTGAGAACAATTTGTGGAACAGCTTATGTAATACAAATTTAAAGGGTTTATTTGAGTTTAGTTTTGCATGACTTTTGTATAACGCACACAGCCTGTTAAATAGTTTTTATATAAAGGCACTGCACAGTTCACAAACTTTGTTCGCATGTTAAACAAAGTACAGTCTTCTTTTTTAAATAGCTTAATTCAAGGCTTAAGAATTTAATTTAAGTTTCAATAAGTGATATTTACAGTGTGCTGCTTAGTCCTCTCCGCATTGTGTATCTCACTAATGAGAAGCTGTTGTACCTGTCTCCGTCTCTCTTATTTACCCTCTCTCTACCTATGCTGAATGAACACATAAAAGCTAAGCCTATTGTTTAGTACACGGATTAAACACCTGGCCCTTCATTCTTGAGTTGAGGAGGTGAATCACTTGTAAATTAAGTTTTCCTGTCGTTGTCCACTGGGATGTTGGAGGGGAGTTCAAAAAGCATTGTATTATTCCCTTTTTCCCTGAATAAAACATACATAGAGCATTGTTGAATTATAGATAGATTTTTTCATCCTTAGTCTCCTGTGAACATTTTTAACCACAAAGGAGATGATATTATGGACGTTGTTGCAGAAATAACTAGGTATGTCAAAATTGGTCATCCACATAAAATGCTAGTCATTCAGGCACAATTTTCCAGCATCCAAAATTATATGAAAGTGAGTTTCATCCTCTGACGAAAAATACATGCCAGGAATTCACTGTTAAATGTTAAGAAAATCTAATAATTCTCTCATTTGATGACCTCTAGAAGAACGCATTTTATTCGGACTGCTGCCTGTAATAATTCTGAGAATGACATGGTTTTTATTTCTGTATTTTAAAAATTAAAAGTAGATCATTGAATAAGCCAGTCCACATGATATTTAATAATAGTCCACTCATTTACACCATACCTCAGTCATGCTGGGAGCTTGTCAACCGTTAGTCAGAGGTTTATTCATGCTCACAGTCTGTGAGTAAGGGTTTAAAATTCACTTGGCAGTGAGCAAACATTCCAGTCACTCTCTCACACAGAAAAAGAGAGAGCCTTTCTCCCTCTATAAGTTTTCTCATACTTTCTCATTGTTTCATCACACCCTTGATCTTTCATTAACTTTAATGATGCAGACAAGATGAAGGAAATGAGTTTATTCTGGTTTGTATGCTGTCGGCGTGCGTTAGCTCGATGAAAGACAAACAGACTGGCCGCCATCTTCCAAAAATCATTTGGCAACTTCCCCCTCTACAAGCTCGGGGAGTGATTTATTTTTCAAGGATCCTTTAATAAAAATGACAAAACAAAACAGCCCAGCAGAGATGAATCAGCACACAGATGAAAGACTGAGAAGGTCAGAACTCATCAGAAAATCATTTAGTCTCATTTTATCATCGCTGGGGAGCAAAGAACCAAACTCAGAGTGGATAATTTGTGCTAATATAATGTTTGCATCGTACAAAGCACTGTGTGCTAAATGGTGTCTGCAGGGCCTGGTTAGCATGGCAGCTGTTTTCTAGAAGTGCCTTTAATAAACTGTCACTGAACCATGTTGAAAACACACATTTTTTTATTGTACTGTTTGACCAGCATTTTAGGAAATAACTTTGCCGGTTAATTTGACAGACCAGCACCACCGTTCAACAGTCTACAGAGTGCGGCGCGGGTCAAAACTTGATGGGGAGTGCGGGTGCGGCCGGGTAGAGACTCGGGATGCGGGAAAATAAAATGATTCGCGGGACTGCCGCAAAAATAGAAATATCTGAACATTAAATATCTAAAAACAAATAAATTTTTATTCATCTTTTGCACAAAAGCAGCACGAACAACTAATATAAAAATGATTAGCAAGTACAAGGCAGTTTCAATTAAGTTACTGTTTCAGCACTTAAAATAGTTACATTTTGACTGCAATGCCAAAGTGATTAAATTTCATTTAGTTTTTTATTAAGTTAATTTAGAAAAACGTTTGGAGCATTTATTTTATTCGCTAAATATACGTTTGGAACAGCAGCCAGCAGAAGACTGTTCATAGTCTGTTTGATCAATTTACCTTCTCAAATCATCACAACTTGTCTAAAATAAAATCTGTAAATAGAAAACAGTTCAAGCAGCTATAAAACAAATTTAGTTTAAATGTTAAACAGATAAATGTGTGCTGTTAGGCGCATATCCAATCTTTTTTTGCGGAGAGGGGAAGCTGAAACCGCTTTGCAGGACATGGAGGCGCCAGCGCAATCATTCGCATTTTTTTCAGCAGAAACAATTTAAAATTATCCGTCATTTTTGCTTACAAAGGTAAGAGTATACATCATTCGGAAGTGTTAAGGGTGTACTTTTATTTGTGTATACTCGCAATTTCAACAAAACTCTACAAACAGTGGTTTTATAATAAAGAAAACAAACATGATGCGCTTTCTGAACTCTCGTATATAGCAGCGCTTCACAAAAAATACCAAAACTCAGCTCCTACATGCATCACAAACATGATTAATACATAAATATAAAGCTTTAAATTATTGCTTAACGAAATAAAACAAATCGAGAAAAAAATTCTTTCATTAGCCTATGTAATTTGTAAAGATTCATTTCTCTCCGGTGCATCCAAACAGGAGATTGCGACGTCACTATTTCAGAATACACTAGTTTATTAATGAATCATTCAAATATCTCCTTACTGTTTCCCCCGACACATTCACTGTAATTATTTTTGCCTGTGCCTTGTGACAAGATGATATTATGTTGCGTGTGACCGTCTTACTCATATGATGTTCTTAATCCACTCACCGCTCAAAACACCGGACTTTTTGTTCATTATATATGCCCCCACTTCTAATTAAAGTTACACCCTTGTATGTATGTATGTATGTATGTATATATATATATATATATATAGGTCGCGTCAATTTAAAAAGAGAAAAATTGGGTCGCGCTTAAAAAAGTTTGAAAACCACTGGTCTGGGGGCAATTTGGGGTCAAGATTTTTATTTTTATTTTTTTCATTAATTAATACTTTTATTCATCAAGAAGGCATTCAATTGATCAAAAGTGACAGTGAAGGCATTTAGATTTAGAATGTTACAAATGATTTCTATTTCAAATAAATGTTTTGTTTTCTATTCATCAAAGAATCCTGAAAAGAAATGTATCACTGATGATTCCACTCAAATATGAAGCAGTTCCACAGACAGTGATAATAAATGTTTCTTGAGCAGCTTTAATAGAAGCTTTCAAAAACCAAAAAAAAAAATAATCTTTTCAGTGGTATTTTACCTAAAACCTTTGATTTCAGTATTAACATAGTCTCTGTTAAAGGATTACTCCACTTTCAGAATAAAAATGTCCTGATAATTTACTCACCCCCAAGATATCCAAGATATTCATGTCTTTCTTTCTTCAGTCACAAAAACATTTTTGAAGAAAACGTTCTAGGATTTTTTTCTCCATATAGTGGACTTCAATGGTGCTCAGCAAAATGAAGGTTAAAAATGCAGTTTCAAAAGGCTCTAAATGATACCAGCTGAGAAATAAGGGTGCTCAAATGGTCGTCTTGTCTAGCTCTGCAATGCACATGCATACTCTTTGCACTCCAGTTCAGGACAGTTATGGTATGTCACAAAACTCCCATCTCATTATCTCTTCCAACTTGAAAATTGTCCTACATCGCTCTTTTACCCTCTTTTATGTAAAGAGCATTTGACCTTCTTTGGATGTTCACTTTGTAAACACTGGGTCGGTACTTCTGCAGCGATGTAGGACAATTTTGAATTTGGAGAAGAAAATTTGTGCATGCAAATCGCAGAGCTAGACGAGCATTTAAGGTTAAAAAGTATGTAAATTGTGCTTTTTTTTTTTTAGGAAATAACTAAACGTTTTGCTATAAAAGACCCGTATTCCTTGGCTAGGATTGTGTTGAGCCCTTTGAAGCTGCACTGAAACTGCATTTTTAACCTTTAATCAGTTGAGCACCATTAAAGTCCACTATATGGGGAAAAATCCTGGAATGTTTTCCTCAAAAAACATAATTTCTTTGCAACTAAAAAAAAAAGAAAGAAAGAAAGAAAGACATGAACATCTTGAATCACATGGGGGTGAGTAATGTATCAGGAAAGTTTTATTTTGGAAGTGGAGTAATCCTAATGACCACATGACTAATATCACTGTAAATGTGTGTTTTTGTTGTGTATATTTACAGACATTTACAGGAAACAGTGACACAGACACAGTGGTCCAACACAAACTCCCTCACTCAATCAGAACTCGATATATGCGTCTTCTGCCCCTTGAGGGAAGCCCCAAAGGAGGAATGGGTCTACGACTAGAGGTCTATGGCTGCACGTACAGTAAGTGATATCCTTTATGAACTAATCTGTAGAGATTCTCCATCAAAGAGTTTCCCATACCCCTAAATCTCACCATCACACAAAACTTTCTGCTTGTTTATATTTTCATTAATTTAATGTTTTTTACTTAAAGGTATAGTTTACCCAAAAAATACATATCTGTTAATAATTACTCAACATCATGTCATTCCAAACCCGTAAGACCTTGTTCATCTTCGGAACACAAATTAAGATATTTTTGATAAAACCCAAAAGCTTTATGACCGTTGACAGTGTTATTTAGTTGGCAGTGAATGGGACAGTCAAAAAGCTTATCCAAAATATCTTAAATTGTGTTCCAAAGATGAACGAAGCTTTTACGGGTTTGGAGCGGCATGGGGTGGAGTGATTAATGACAAAATTTTAATTTTGGTGTGGAGTAACCCTTTAAGGACTAAATTTTAATTTTTGGTTTCATTTTGACACACACACACACACACTATCAAGCAGCATCAAAAATGCCATTTCATTGTTCATCAGTCTCTATTAAAATGTTTTATACCATATTTAAAATTTGAAGAAGTCAGCCGCATTCAAATAATTATCTTCATTTTCAAAACAACAGGAAGTATTAGAGCACACATATCCTGGAAGGTCAGAGAAAGTGCAGAGAGCAGAGGGTTTTCTCACATTCTCTTTGATCTCCTTTTCCTGTCGTCCTCAGAGTCTGACGTGGCTGACTTTGACGGTCGCAGTGCCTTACTCTACCGGTTCAATCAGAAGTCCACCAGCACAGTGAAAGACGTGATTTCCCTGAGATTCAGGAGCCATCAGGCAGAAGGGGTTCTGGTTCACGGAGAGGGACAGAGAGGAGATTTCCTCACTCTGGAACTTCAGCAAGGAAGACTTATTTTGCATCTCAATTTGGGTGAGTGTGCGCAAGTGTCTTGATGGATCTTAGATGTAGCGAGTTTAGATGCATGGCTGAATTCTTTGCTTTTAAGTTCCTAAATCTAGGTTCCTATTCTGTCTTTTGCTGTCCCTGTACAGATGATGCCAAGCCTCAGTCTACTGGTCGTTCATCTTCTGTCATGCTAGGAAGTCTGCTGGACGACCACCACTGGCACTCTGTTCAAATTGAGCGATTTAACAAACACGTCAACTTCACTGTGGATGGACACACGCAGCATTTCCGCAGTCTGGGACAAGAGGACACACTGGAGATAGACTACGAGGTGAGATCTGAGTGTAAATTATTTTAAATCTAAATATAATACATGTAATTTGTTTATACAACACTGAAAATATGATGACAGGCTTTCCCTAATGCATAACGGACGCTGACACAGCAAAATGTTTAAAGAGAACCTTTTGTCATAGCAGAAAAAAACAATAAGAAGAAAACAATAAGATCTATTACTGTGACGTGCATAAAGATATCCTGCTCCCTTGTTATCCGAAAAAATGTTTCAAAACATTTTATTCAGTCACTGTCACTGTAAGCTTATGAAAGCCTGATACAAAGTACCACAGAGAACAAAGTCAGTTATTCCAGGAATTTCAGCACGACCAAACAAACAGACCCTTTGAAATACAACACCATGTAAAAGTTTGGGGTTGTTGAGATTTCTTTTCATGCTTTTGAAAGTCACCTGTGCTCCAAAATACAGTAATATTGTAAAGTGTTATTACAATTTAAAATGACTTTAGTCTTCAGTGTCACATGATCCTTGTATTACTATATCCTTGTATTACTATTATTACTTTTTGTGGAAAATTATGCTTTTTTAGCATAATAGAAAGTTCAATGGAACATCATTCATTTGAAATAGAAATCAGAACTTTTGACAATGTAAAGCATTATTTACTTAAAATAACTATTTTGAATAGCGTAGATACTTGGATCGGTATCATCGCTCATCTTTCTACAATCGCTCATTTTCTTCTATTTTTCTGTCCTTTTCACCTTCAGTTCTTCATTTCTTCAACTTCCACCCTATCTTCCATCCCTCCATTTATTCTTTTGTGTGTATAAGTGATTATTTCAAACATGAGCGCACACATCCCCTGTTTTTGTATTTTTTACTCATTCACGCTTAAATGATTAATGGGTTCAATACTGAATGAAAATTGATACCATTTATTATAGATTAACCTCGTTACAAACAGCTGAAATATTTACCACTTGTCTCTCTCTCTATTTTTTATTTTCCCTGTTTTTTTAAAGAGCTTCCAAACTTGACAAGAGCAGGAGGGTATATAATTTTCTCATGGAGATTGTGAGAGCCTGTTTGATACTTTGCACCATTACTATCAAGGTGCAGCACTCAAAATAGCAAGCAAAAGTGCAGCTGCACCACTATCAAAGCCCAACTAGATAAATGCTCTGAAAATACAGCAATCAACTGATCGATTTTATTAAAAGCTGGGTATTCAGGCCCAAAAACTAGCTCTCAAAACTATTATTTGGCATGAAAACAGTATTGTTACTGATCTCTGGGATATGTTGTTCTTTTGTGTGTTTCTGTGTTTCTGTGTTTGTGTGTCCTTATTCAAGCTCAGTTTCGGAGGAATCCCTTTGCCTGGTAAGCCTGGGACGTTTCTTCATGAAAATTTCCACGGCTGCATAGAAAACCTCAACTACAATGGCGTCAATGTTATAGACATGGCAAAAAGACGAAAACCACAGATCTATACAGTGGTAAGCATGAACTTTTTGTAACTGGAAATATCGCTTTTCAACATGCCCATCAATTGTGAGAATCAAATGGCACCTAATGAGTGTGAAGGCCATTAAATCTTACTCTCTGTGAAGGTTGTGAGTTGGAGTCTTGCTATTCACAAAGTAATGTGAGACCACAAAACCGTAGCTTTACTGATTATTGTGTCATTTCAGTAACTTTATTCACAAAACAGGCCTTTATATCTAAAGCAGTGTCACTTGGCAAATTACAGTAGCTCTATGTGTGTGTGTGTGTGTGTGTGTGTGTGTGTGTGTGTGTGTGTGTGTGTGTGTGTGTGTCTACAGTGTGTTTCTGCAGTTGTGTGAAGTTGTGTGCATCACACCATAAAAGAGCTCTCTTTCCCTAATTAACAGGCTGTGAGTGCTCTCCTCTTGTCCATTTCTCTCTTGCTCTCTCTGGGTGGTCTAATACACTTATCACAGACAGGAAAAGAAGAGCAATGTCACATTGTGATCTTCATTTTGACTTTCCCTCCTTCTTGTCAGAGGCATTTTAAGATAAAGATCTTTTTTGCACTACAGTACATGATGGAGTCTTTATTATTTATACAATAAACTGTTTTAGTACAATATAATTTAAGGCTGCAGGATATTATAATTATGCTTATTAATTGTGATTAAAAGGCTGTAGAACTGTAGCAACTGTGTGCCATATTATTTTACATTTTCAAACGATTTGAGAACTTCAACTTCACAGAGGTCCTCAAAACAATAGTCAAATTAAACACCTCATTATACCTCATTAAGAGGTATTGATCAATAGCAGGTTTCTCAAACTTGATGATTTTATAAGATCAAGGCTGCCTTGGGTCCTGAAACTCTTCAATTCAGTTACATCAAATTTAAGGTCATAAAAATATCTTTAATGATAGAACAGAAGTCTTAATTATCCTTTTAGGAAGTATTAAATTAGGAGCCTAGTGTGATTATTAAACTTCAAAAGGTGATATTTTATACTGTATCATGCATACATTTTTAGGGGTTTAAGCACGTAGCATTGAATGGAGAATGGCCAAGGAACAGCAATCTCCATGTAAAACTGATCGGGCAGACCAAACCACAAGTCTTAGAGACTTGAAACTTGGATTGATGGTTGTGCTCACACCGTCTACAATTTCACCAAGGCTTGGCCCAATCAGCCTGACAGGGGCGCTACAGTGATCAAAAGTACAAAACCGCTTGTAACTCCTAAATAGTTCATCACAGGCTCAAGCGTCTTATGTCGAAAATTTAGGGTGTTTTTTTTTTTGTTTGTTTTTTATAAAAAACTACTTTCACAAAGTAGTTCTAGATTTTTTGTCTAATCAGAATGAAACCAGTACAGAAAGATTCTCTGGAGAGTGAATGTCAATAATGTCTAAAAAGTGGAACGCAAAGGGACGCCAAAATGTTCAAAAAGGGCAGAGCCACTTTTACTAAAACGGCTATATCTTTTGAACTGCTGACATATCTTCGCCAAACTCACAACACATACGTAAGAGCTGAATCTGAGGTCACATAAAAAAAGTTGTGGAGCTTGGCCATAAGAGGGAAAAACAAAAAAGTCCTATCGACATGAAAATCGTTACACACAGTCTTAGTCCAAAGTATCTCAAAAAACATAGCCACTGTAAGCCGATGAATTTTGAGCACCTATTAGACAAGCTTAATGAAGGTCGATCGGAATGAAACATGGTGGCCTGTTTGACCCTGAAGGTCTGTGAGAAATATTAAAGAAATCAGCCACTGGGGGAGAATACTGCAATATTCAAATGCAATGCAAATGCAATTGTCTATTGCGTGATTTTTCAATCATACGATAGACCTCCTCATTCCGAACAACTTTGCCTCTCGAACCACTGCTGCCAATGAAAACATTTGTTAAATAATTGAGAAAATGTAAAATGTTTTTTGCTCAATTTGAAAAAAAAAAAAAAAACACTGCAGTGAAATTTGCTGGACTCTCTAGGTCAATAATTAGCAAAAAAAAATTGAAACTGAAATTTACCCTTTGGGAAACCATAACAGGGTCGTTTAGAAAAGGAATCTCTTCAAAAATGCCCCAAAGTCCATATAGCCTAAATGAAAACTCAAAACTTCACGAAACCTTGTAAGCATGCAACAGGTCATTCTAATCAAGCATGCAAAGTTTTAGGGAGATTGGACCACAGCTGGCACCATAACAGTCATAAACAATAAAAACATATTTCTATGGCAAATTACCTGTATTTTTCAAAAATGCATTTTAAACCATTTATTTGCTTGCTGAATAATATGTCACAATCTTCATTAACGTTAGTTAATGAAAATACAGTTGTTCATTGTTTATCCATGTTAGTTCACAGTGCATTAACTAATGCTAACAAGATTTAAATAATGTATTAGTAAATTTTAAAATTAACATTCACAAAGATTAATAAATGCTGTATAAGTGCAGTTCATTATTAGTTCATGTTAACTAATGTAGTTAACTAATGAACCTTATTGTAAAGTATTACCGATATATTGCTCTATAAACCAACTTTAATACATAAGTATATGTTGAATGAAACGTGTTGAGTATTTTAAATTTGCAGTTACCCTCTTTTGCAGTTTAATGCGTGCCTGTCTGTTTAATAGGATTGAATCTGTTATTTTATTTTGAGATTGTTTGTTTTAGTTCTGTAAGGACGTACAATATTGTTATTTGTGCAGCTCTTAAACAGTCTTGCATTTGATTTTAGAACTTAGAATTGATTTTAAAAAACAATATGTTAGGTCTGAAGCTTTAAACCCTTTTTAAACTTAGGTTTTTTTGGCAAGTCTATGGTAAATATGTTTAGAGAGGTTCTGGAAGAAGAGCTGCGCTCTATCATATTGTTTGCCATGGTTTTGCAATGAGATTTTTGTTCAGTAGTTTTCCTGCAAAACCTCAGACTATCTGAGACAGACCCCCAAGGGTCCTCAGACCCCAGTTGGAAAAATGCTGATCTAAAGAGTGTTAAACTATTTGCTAAGCTAAAAGAAAAATTAAATTTTGGTGTTTTATCCCATCTACCACCACACCTCTATGACTTCAATAATTCAGCGACTGTGCACCATGTACCTGCTCAACATCAATAATATTTAATCCTCGTTTTTCCCTTTCTTGCACTACAGCTAGTTTTTCATTATCCTTAGGTTCAATTCTCCTTTTCATATATTCATCCTTTCTTTCAGTATCTTCTTCCCTCTTTCTTCTCTACTAAGGGCAATGTGACATTCTCATGCTCTGAGTCTTCTTCAGTCGCTGTGACATTCCTCAGTTCCACGGGCAGCTTCCTGATGCTCCCCGCAGATTACAGTATGGAGAGTCTCTCAGTACGACTGCAGTTCCGCACATGGAACCAGGAAGGGCTGCTGTTCTCAGTCCCGCTCTCTCGTGATCCGGACCCTATTAACCTGCTTCTGCGGCTCAGCCAGGCTAGGATGCTCCTCTCGCTCTCTGGAGGGCCACAAAACTCTGCTCAAGTGTTCAGCGGTAAGATGTATACAGGTCCCTATGATTTTCAATGATGCAGAAAACATATATGAGGACATGAACATGCAAATTTCATTTCCAGAGTTGCTCTGAGAGACTCTTTAGCAGCATTTCACCATTTCATTTGAGAAAACAATTGTTAGATGCACACAGACACTTAAAGGTTTTCACAGCAACCTGTCAAAATAAAAGTTTGGTTATATTAACTTTAAGAAATTGTGACCTTTTTTATAGATTAGACATGATTTTTAATGACTAAAATGTAATTTAAACATTAACTCAGAGTACAGAAAAATTAAAAGAGAAAAGTGGAATTAAGATAATACAGAATTAGGGGGAAAATAAAAATTCCATTACATTTTTTGAGATTGTATTGTAAATAATTGAAGGTGCACATGATTAAGTGAATCATTTGCCCTTTCATTCTGAGGACTGTCTTGTACTGCCTTTACTATTTGTGTTTCAGGTCAGAATCTGAGTGATGGACAGTGGCACTCCATAGCTGCCGAGATCAAGGGTCAGACGGTGTCTTTAACAGTCAACAACCAGAGGCCCGTCACTATGGAAATCAGTGGGCTTATTCAGAACATGCAACGAACAACCATCTTCATCGGAGGTATAGCATTAGAAATGGAAATAGCTAGTTCATCCTGATTCTTTGAAGGATTTTCTGGCTACATTCGAATGTTGGGATAGTAGCTTATTTTGATCTGTCATCTCCAAAGCTCAGTTTTGAACTAGCCAGATGGCTGCAGGCAAAAAGTGGTTATTACCCAAAACATTTTCCTGAATGCAAGGGACAATTTTCCTCTACCTTATTAACTCTAACCTCCATCAACTGAACATTACTCATATTGCTGAATAAAATAAGGGCTTGGCAAGCTGTGCGCGTTCTTAAGGTCCATCCATTTCACGCGCATAGCTGTTATTCGCAAATCTCCTGCTTTTTCTTGCAGGATTTTTTTGTTCTGTTTAGTTCATCGAGGCAGCTCTAACCACATTCAATTACTGTAGAGGATAAATGCATTTTCTTTAAAGCTGTTATTGAAATCTTTGACGCAGACTTCCAATGTCTTAACTAAGACTTCTAAATCTCTCATTTTGCTTACTTCAGGGACAGTGCAGTCCTGCTGAGATTTTATAAGCTGCTTTGCATGAATTTCTCAGAACAGAGATTTTTCTTTGTGCGACTTGGTATTAGTTGTGGATGTTGTTTCTGATTTAAAAGACAGTAAGTTGGGATTTTCCATTATTTTAGGCTGCCCTTTATTCCAGAGCAATTTCAACTGTGAAAACCCCAGCAGAGGATATCAGGGCTGCCTTCGTCTCCTTTTCATCAACAACCATCCAGTCAACTTCCTTCAGGTTCAGCAGGAAAGCCTAAGCAACTATAGCCAAATTAGCTTTGATGTTTGCAACATACAAGACAGGTCAGTTTTCCCCACTGATTTGCTTGTGTACACAGGTTTTCTTTAGGTCATTGTGCGTATGTGATTCACTATGCATGTCATGCAATATGTAGTGATCAAATATGCAATGATGGATTTGGCCGCTCCTAACTCGTCACATATAGATGCTTGGTCAGGACCCCTTTGTGTCACTTTTTGATGCTTGGGGTACCCCTTTAATGTCACTTTTGGACAGGTACTCTATTGCTTTCAGTTGGTTGTCTTATGCTTCAGCTCAAGAGGCATTTACTGGTTTGTATGCATTTGTAAAAATATAAATCATGTTATATACAGTGGTTGCCAAATTTATTATAACACTTCTATTTTCACCAGCTAAAAAAAATCTATATATATATATTTATATCTTTTGCTGTAGTGTGTCAGTAGGAAATATCAGTTTACATTTCCAAATATTCATTTTGCCATTAATTGTAATAATATAAATACTGTACCTAAAAAATAAAGCACTGTTTGTTTTATTTGTATATTATGTGTATTTGTAATCTATATCTTTGTTCTTATTTTCTAATAACAAATATAAAATAATGACAAAGATTTTTATCTTTACCCACTTTGGCCTAAATGTCTGCCTTTTTTTATTTTATTTTATATTTTGTACATTTTTTGTACATTTTTTATAAATTAGAAAGTTGAATAAATAAGCTTTCTATTGATGTATGGTTTGTTATGATAGGACAGTATTTGGCCAAGATACAACTATTTCAAAATATGGAATCTGATCAAAAATATAAATAAAAAATATAAATATTGAGAAAATCGCCTTTAAAGCTGTCCAAATTAAGTTCTTAGCAATGCATATTACTACTCAAATGTTGAGTTTTGATATATTTACAGTAGGAAATGTACAAAATATCTTCATGGAACATGATCTTTACTTAATATCCTAATTATTTTTGGCATAAATGAAAAATCAATAATTTTGACCCATACAATGTATTTTTGGCTATTGCCACAAATATACCCCAGCAACTTTAGACTGGTTTTGTGGTCCAGGGCCACATATGGAAATTAGTAGTAAAGCCAACATGACAAAAAAATCATGATAACATCATGATATTCCTAAAAAAAAAAAAAAAAAATGTGATACGATATTTTTGCCATATCATCCACCCTTAACTTGTGCTGCAACTGTTTGGACTGTGTTACAAAACTTTCAACCTCTGTAGCACCAGTGCTATGTGCAAAAAAAAGTTAACGTACAGCCCTGAAGGGCTACCCTGTGTGTCAAAAAGTGATGCCAAAGGGTCCTGACCAAGCGTCAATATGTGATGAATTGGAACTGAGAATGTGTTGATTTGGCAGAAATTCTTTGCCTCTTCTCATTTTGGAGGAAAATCTGTGGAGTTCTTTAAAATGTTAAAGGAATAGAAATGTGTTCAAACTAAGTACAACAGTCTTACTTTTAAATCAGCCAAAATATTTAATAATCAACCATGCAAGAAGCAGCGGTTGTGTAGAATTTGGTGAGTGATGACCATTCCAGTTCTGTGAATTCCATATGGCCCAACTCATAACATATAAGCATAGTTTTTTTTTTTTTTATCTGCATTTGTTTTCAGGTGATAAATTAAGCTGTGTGATTTGAGGTTCCCCGTCTGTCGTTCACGTTCGACGTTGTGTCGAAGTGACGACTAGGGGTCGCTCTTGAGAGCCCGAACACCTCTGACAGCTTTGAGAAAAGGCCAATGAAATTGGTACGCAGTATTTGCATAGCCCGCTCCGCCCCGGAGATCCGGGCATAAGAGGGGGGGGCTAGGCAACACTCATTGTTCTGTTTCTTCGGAGCCGAATGCAGTATTCTCTTAGGGGAAAACAGCATTACTCACCTCTTCGTCGTTGGGTCTATGGCACGAGCAGCGGTCTCTCCCTTTAACCCTTCTCTTGGTAAGCGAGAATACCCCTGGGTGCTTCGACGACGATCTCTAAAGAGCTTTTCCTCCTGAAAAGGAGTAATTTCTCTGAAAGAGCCGACACGGATGGATTGTGTTTACATTTGCCTTTCCGTCCGTGTCTTCCTGGTTGCGGTTTCCTCGTAAACAATAACAATCGGCACGATCGTTGTGCTCAGGGTTGAGCTAGTCTCACGCTGATACATCGCTTCGTTGATAGTTTGTGTTCTGCTTGCGGAAGGGAACATAACTATGGGTTGCTGCTCACGAGCCGCGAAGCCGCGGCTCACCGCGACCGCTTCCGTTCGGCCCTTCTACTTCCGGGTACGAGGGCCGCTGCGATGTGCGTCGATGGCGAGCAATAGGAAATGAGTTAGTTCCGCCGGGTTTCCCCCCGCGGATCGCTCGTTCCTCGCGACCCCCGTTTAGGTTTTTGGACAGATTATTAGTTCTTTTTACAACTTTACTCTGTTCAAAACCTTAAAAGCTGGTTGAGAGGTTGGCTGCAGCATCGGAGGGAGGACTTAAACCATGGGAAGCTGATGCTTCGACTGAGCAAGCTGGGGAGCGAGTCTCAGTTTGAGCAGACGCTGAAGTGGTGGGCGTGCTTGAACAAGATAACCGAAACACATCAGGTTTGAGTGAGAAAAAACCCTCTGCCTCATCCTGTGTGTTCATGGCTTCGGTAACGTACGAGATTGACTATATCGTGATAGGCCTTTTTTTTTCGGCTGAAACACGATATATCAGGTCCTCCTCCCTCATTTCCCTCGATGGCGGTCCAGCGCGAGAGGCTTCGTGGATTCTCCAGGCGGGTGGGCGCTTCAGTACAGCGCCTGCATATCTGATGCCCTGCCCCCTGGTGGGACCACATAGGCTCTCGTCCAGAGCGTGAAGGGGTTCACGTCTTCTGGACAGGCTGTGTCCACCATGCACACTTTTGCCATCCTGCTGGCTGCCAGGCAAAGTGTTATAAGATCTGCACGAGGGAGATCTCGCCTCAGAGTGTCGCAGGAACTGCGTTCAGTTCTGTGTATGCTTCCGAGCATCAAATGTCGCAACGCAGGCTCTGGGTAGAGCGATGTCCACTACGGTGGTCCAGGAGCGCCACCTTTGGCTAAATCTGGCGGAAATGAAGGACACTGAGAAAGTTCGCTTTCTTGACGCCCCCATTTCTCCAGACTGGTTCAGGGCCCGCCTCAGGCTGGTCCTGCACCCAAACCAGCCTTGCCGTCGAGTTCTCGCAAGAAGGTGGCGCCGTTAGCTCATTTTCAGGCCGCTAGGAACCCTCATCAGGCTTCGAAGCGCTCCTGAAGTGAGCCGCCCAGGGGAGAGAGATCTGCTGACCTGTCTAGATCCACACTCGGCGAGGGGACGAGTGTGGGCTTCGGCTCCATCCTGGCTGTCTGCCTCACGGCGGACAGCCACCACATGGTCAATTTAAGAGCAATTTCTTTCTTCTCTGGGCGTAAAAACCAGTGCGACTGCGTCCCTCCGGGGTACCCAGCCACTGAAGCACGTCAAAGCATGCTCGACCGCATCTCAGGCGCTTCTGCATGCTTTGACAAACCAAGTGCATCCTTCAGTCGACCCCCTGAACTCAGGCGGTCCTCCGTTGGATCCTTGTCGGTTACGATGATCGGTACACCCACCATGGTTGGGTCCCTCCGGGGTACCCAGCCACCAGAACACATCAAAGCATGCTCAACCGCAGGGCCTGCGCTTCGGCATGCTTTGACGAATCAAGTGCATCCATCAGTCGATCCCCTGAGCTCAGGCGATCTTCTGATGGATCCTTGTCTGTCGGTTCCGATGGTCGATCCTTCCATGGCTGGGTCCCTCCGGGGTACCCAGCCACCAAAACACACCAAAGCATGCTCAACCGCAAAACTTGCGCTTCTGCATACTTTGACAGAGAAACAAGCGCATCCGTCAGTCGATCCCCTGAGCTCAGGCGATCTTCTCACGGATCCTTGTATGTCGGTTATGGCGATCAAAGCACCTTGTGTCCTCCGGGACAGCACGCCCCCGAACAAAGGGCTTTCACCACAACTCAGTCACACCGTACCCACCCGAGGTACGTCGGTGGTCCCCCTGAGACCGTTGGCAGAGAGTTTTACAGCTTGGCTCGAGATACCCAACCTCTCTCGCTCGCTTCTCAGAACCATCCGACTCGGCTATGCTATCCAATTCGCACGCAATCTGCCCAAGTTCAGCGGCATCTTCTCTACCGAGGTTCGGGACGAGAATGCTGCGGTTCTTCGGGCGGAAATCGCGACCCTTCTGGCGAAGGACGCGATAGAGCCGGTCCCCTCGGCCGACATGAAGAAAGGGTTCTACAGCCCCTACTTCATTGTACCCAAGAAAGGTGGCGGTTTAAGACCAATCCTGGATCTGAGGATTCTGAATCGGGCCCTTCACAAGCTCCCCTTCAGAATGCTAACGCTCAAACGCATTCTCACGTGCATCAGATTCCAGGATTGGTTTGTGGCGATAGACCTGAAAGACGCGTACTTTCATGTCTCGATTCTTTCATGTCTTCGATTTCAGTACAAAGTCCTTCCATTTGGGCTCTCCCTGTCTCCCCGCGTCTTTACGAAAGTCGCAGAGGCAGCCCTTGCCCCTCTCCGGGAGAGGGGCATCCACATTCTCAATTACCTCGACGACTGGCTGGTCATAGCACACTCTCAGGAGTTGGTATGCAAACACAGGGATGTGGTTCTCAACCATCTGGCCCATCTGGGGTTTCGGGTCAACTGGGAAAAGAGCAAGCTCGCCCCGGTACGGAGCATCTCTTTTCTCGGTATACAACTAGACTCGGTTGCCATGAGTGCACGGCTCTCCCCGGAGCGTGCACAGTCAGTGCTGAGCTGCGTCCAGAAGCTCTCACGCAGCCCGACGGTCCCCCTCAAACAATTTCAGAGGCTCCTGGGTCACATGGCATCCGCAGCCGCCGTCACGCCGCTGGGCCTGATGCACATGAGACCGTTACAACACTGGCTGCGTTCCCGAGTCCCGAGATGGCCATGGCGCCAGGGTTCATACCGGGTGCACGTCACACCCATATGTCTAAAAACCCTCGGTCCTTGGAAAGACATTTCGTTCCTACGGACCGGGGTGCCCTTAGGACAAGTGTCCAGGCGCATTTTGGTTACGACAGATGCATCCAACACAGGCTGGGGCGCCGTATGCAATGGGCAAGCAGCTGCAGGGCTCTGGTCGGGCCCTCGGCTGCATTGACATATCAATTGCCTCGAGCTGCTGACAGTGTTTTTGGCCCTGAAGAGGTTCTGACCTTTGGTTCAGGGCAAACACGTGCTGGTCCGCACAGACAGCACTGCGACTGTAGCCTACATCAATCACCAGGGCGGTGTACGCTCCTTTCGCATGTCACAGCTAGCCCGCCATCTCCTCCTTTGGTGTCGAAACAATGTCAAGTCTCTACAAGCCACCCACATACCGGGCGAACTCAATTGGGTAGCGGACGCGCTCTCCCGACAGACTTCGCTTCAGGGCGAGTGGAGACTTCACCCTCAGACGGTTCAGCTGATCTGGAGTCTTTTCGGTCAGGCCCAGGTCGACCTGTTTGCCTCGATAGAGAACACTCACTCCCAGTTGTGGTACGGTCTGTCCGAGGCGCCCCTCGGCACAGATGCACTGGCACACAGCTGGCCTCAGGGCCTCCTCAAGTATGCGTTTCCACCAGTGAGCCTAATTGCACAGACCCTGTGCAAAGTCAGGGAGGACAGAGAACAGATCCTGCTGATGGCCCCCTACTGGCCCAACAGGGTTTGGTTCTCAGAGCTGGTGCTCCTCTCCCCCGTTCCTCCCTGGCGCATTCCCCTGAGGAAGGACCTCCTTTCACAGGGGAAGGGCACGATATGGCACCCGCGCCCAGATCTCTGGAACCTCCACGTATGGTCCCTGGACGCGACCAGGAGGATTTCAGAGATCTCCCACTGGCAGTGGTAAACACTCTGTTGCAGTCGAGAGCTCCCTCCACGAGGCGGCTGTACGACCTCAGATGGCGCAAATTCACAAACTGGTGTTCCTCCCGGGGGGAGAACCCACGGAGATGTGGCATCCGAACGGTGCTTTCCTTCCTCCAAGGAGGACTGGATAGACACCTTTCTGCTTCAACACTTAAGGTCCAGGTAGCCGCTATTGCCGCTAACCACGACCTGGTGGAAGGTAGATCGGTTGGGAAGCACAATTTGGTTATACGATTCCTTAAAGGTGCACGCAGGCTGAACCCCGTCAGACCGCGCCTTGCCCCCTCTTGGGATCTGTCTGTGGTCCTCCGGGGCCTACAGTCAGGTCCCTTTGAGCCGCTCCAGTCAGTCGAACTCAGTGCTCTCTCCCAAAAGACGGCTCTCCTGACTGCGCTCACATCGATCAAAAGAGTGGGAGACCTCCAAGCCCTCTCCGTCAGTGACTCGTGCCTCGAATTCGGGCCGGCTAACTCTCACGTTATCCTGAGACCCCGGCCCGGTTATGTGCCCAAAGTGCCCACCACTCCCTTCAGGGACCAGGTGGTCACTCTGCAAGCTATCCCTTCTCAGGAAGGCGACCCCAACCTCTCCTTGTTATGCCCAGTCCGTGCCCTGAGCATTTACTTGGAACGTACTGAAAGCTTCAGACGGTCGAGTCAGCTCTTTGTCTGTTTTGGAGGACAGCAGAAGGGGAAAGCTGTCTCCAAACAAAGAATTTCCCACTGGATTGTGGATGCGATTCGTTTGGCCTACCAGGCCACAGGGGTGCCCTGCCCGCTGGGGGTGCACGCCCACTCCACCAGGGGCGTCGCAGCGTCGGTTGCGCTGGCGAACGGGATCTCTTTAACAGACATTTGCAGAGCTGCAGGTTGGGCTACACCTAACACGTTTGCCAGGTTCTACAATCTGCGTGTAGAACCAGTCTCTTCGGGAGTCCTGAACGCAAGCCCAGTAACTCCTGAAGCTGACACGGTGTAGAAGCTTGCTGAAACGTCGTTCCCCACGGGTGATGACGCTTCCCCAGTTCAGTAAGTTTCCTGGCGTGAACCCTGAACGACAATTTCCATCATGTTGCACCCGCAACGTAGCTATGTTCAGCGGAGGAACTAGCTATCAGAATCTAATATGAGGTTAGGTTGCCTCTTGTGAACTCTCATATTAGGTTGGTGCCCCACATGTAGTGGCTCCTAATGCGGCCCCATGTGTGTATCTCCACCTATACTCCCAGAGATGCGGTGTTTCCCTTAAGACAAAACTTGTCTCCGACCCTGAGCTCAGCAGTCTCTCCTCATGCGGAGCCTGCCTCAGGATCGTCCCCTTGTTGTGCTCCTCTAGTGCGAGCCCTCAAGTGTATTCTCCACACAAATACCTCCCTCCGGGCAGGGTGTGGTCTCCGTAGTGCCCATCCCCCCCCCGGGGAGGACGGACACTGGCCCAATGTTCTCCAAGATGTTCAACCAAAGGTGAGGAAAGGCTGGCTGAAGCTCTTGGGCATTGGAAGGTCACGTAGAGGTGAGTGACATTTATCTAACACGCAAGACCTGTTAATATTTGCACTCCATGCACTCGTGACGCGGTCCGCTGGTTGTGGCGTTTTCAACTGGGACCCCTAGTCGTCACTTCGACACAACGTCGAACGTGAACGACAGACGGGGAACGTCTTGGTTACGTATGGTAACCCTCGTTCCCTGATGGAGGGAACGGAGACGTTGTGTCCCCCTTGCCACAACCTCGGACCGCCTCTGAGTGTAGCCGGGTGCTTCGGCTCCTCAGATCAGAACAATGAGTGTTGCCTAGCCCCCCCCTCTTATGCCCGGATCTCCGGGGCGGAGCGGGCTATGCAAATACTGCGTACCAATTTCATTGGCCTTTTCTCAAAGCTGTCAGAGGTGTTCGGGCTCTCAAGAGCGACCCCTAGTCGTCACTTCGACACAACGTCTCCGTTCCCTCCATCAGGGAACGAGGGTTACCATACGTAACCAAGACGTTTTTTTTTTTTTTTTCATAAGGATAAGCTATATACTGTAATAACACTGGGATGAGTATGAGCAATAATATTAATTATTAGGCAATAGTTAGGGCAAATAACCATTACTGAAATCTAAACTTTTCACTGCATTGAAAATTATCACTGCATTCACCCCAACAGGTGTTTGCCCAATCTGTGTGAACACGGTGGTCAATGCATCCAGTCATGGGACCAGTTTTACTGTGACTGTTCTGGAACAGGATACACAGGAGCCACCTGCCACAACTGTGAGTTATGCAAAATCCCAAAACAGCCTATGCCTGCATGATGACTTCACTGTTTTGCAGTGTTTTGATGACAAAGGTATAATTTATAATTTTTGTCAAAGTTATCTTTTTTTTATTATTATTTACTAAAATTAACAGGGCTAGCGATTCTCATCCCCAGATGCCAGTATTGTGTGGGAGAAACTAGCTTTTCTAAATTTTACAGATCTTAAATTAACTTTGGCTTCAATTCAATTGTTATTAGGTTTCAGTTAAGTTGGCGAGGTCTGTCTTTCCCCATATTTTTATTATTCCTATAAACTGTATTTATGAACTAAAATGTGCTAAATGGATTTGTCCAACGCTGCTTAGTTTTTATCTTTAAATCATTAAGATTAATTAGAGTATACATAATGCATTGCTTGACAGCTGCAAGTCTACGTGTCGTGTAACGATGATCTGAAACCATTTTACCCATTTCATTTTGGCATCTGTGTCTGTGATAGTATTTTGAGTAAGCTGCTGTAATTATTTTCGGCAGATATATTTTTACGGTTCCTTGCTGTAATCAAATTTGTTGGATCAATATGTTCTAATCTGCCGCCACATGCACCGTTTTATCATACGCTCAGGACTGTACATGTTCTCCGGAGGAGAGAGAGGCACGACAATGCCATCTGCTAGACTTATTGCATTAAAAGAGCGAGAAATATTGTGATATTTCCTTTTTACAAGTCCTGCTGTGTGAGTCACCGTCAGCAAAACAACACGTGCAGCAAATTAGCTCACTCTACCGCACAGAGAACTTCTCTGTCATGGCGAACAGGTCCCAAGTAAACAATAATTACCTCTGTTTGCTAAATGAACTGTTTGAAAATTGTTATGCCATTGTTAGGAATATTAATTTGATATAAATGAAAAAAGACTATTCTTGTGTGACTGATTTAACAGATATCTGCTATTAATGGCTGAATGATACTGCCGAATAGCAAACATTGACATAGTTTATCTTATATGATTACACTTTAAACTCACTTTTGTGTTTACCTCCTACAGGCTCAGTTTCCCTGTGCCAAGCATCATGCTGATGTGCCAAAATGCAAGCGTTCTGTAATTAAACACAACATAAAAAAAACAGCAGCAGATTTATTTCCGTCATTTCTATGATTCATCATTTTCAGCAATATATGAGCGATCCTGTGAGGCCTTCAGGAAAACAGGAAGCCAGTCAAGTGTGTTTACAATCGACCTTGATGGGAGTGGACCTCTAGAGCACACTCAAGTCAACTGCACCGTGGCAGGTGACTGACCCAATTATGCATACTCAGCTTTGCACATTTCTCGACGTATTACACACTGATCTTCATCATCTTTCACATTATTGAATGATGAAGCTCAAAGCTCAGCACTTCTCATTTACAAACCTGATTCAGTGCATGGACAGGTGTGACCTCAGCATGTGTGGGGGACTGCCTGGAGAAATCACACATCTCATTAAGTGAGTTCAGCATCTCATTCGGCTGTCTAGTTCAGCAGGTTGGATCAGGGTTGGCCAACCTTCCTCTCGGGGAGTTTTTTTGTTTTTTTTTGTGCTCAGGCACCACATAAACATCCCTGATTCAGCTAGACTGGATCCAATGAAGCAGATGATGAGTGTTACCAAGACATCAAGATGACGTGAAATTGCTTTGGTTTGGATGTTTTTGTGTTATCCCAACTGATAATTTGGCCAACTGATGGCTTTATTTTCTTTGATGGATCAGTAGTCATTTAGAGATTGTTCGCACACAAAATAAAAATCTGTCATTAACTACTTACCCTCATGTCGTTCCAAACCCATAAGACTTGCATTCATCTTAGGAAGACAAATAAAGATATTTTTGTTGAAATCCGAGAGCTTTCTGACCCTGCTTAGACAGCAAAAAACTACCACATTTAAAGCCCAGAAAGGTAGTATAGACATAAAATATAGTCCTTGTGACATCAGTGGTTCAACCTTAATTTTATGAATCTACTATGTTTATAAGCAGAGGAAGATAAAACTTAAAACATAAAAGACTTTTTTTTCTCAGAATTGCGAGTTATAAAGAGGAAAAAGACATTTGTTCTCAGAATTGTGAGTTTCTATCTATGGAAGCCTGTTTCTACCACTGAGTAAAAAGTATAAAAGGTATTTGCGACGTTTTATCTCACAATTCAGCCTTTTTTGCTTGCAATTCTGACTGCAATTTTCTGACTTCTGAATTGCATCATAAAAACAATTCTGACTTTTTTTGTGGAATATATACTCACAACTGCCAGAAAAACATTCTACACAGCAAAAAGCCCAGAGTTAAATTAACTCTCCTGGGAGTTTATTTGAGTCCACGCTCAAGAGTGTGAAAGTGTTAAAATAAGTGTTAAATTAACACTGAAGCAGAGTTAAAGTTAATGAGATAATTAGTGGTTAATAAAGTGATGATTGATCATTATTGAAGACACCTGATGATAACAAGCAGAATCACCAAAGGACAAAATCACAACTTTTAAGCAACCATTACAGCGGTCAGTGTTTGCATTAGTTGGTCTCTTGACCCTTACTTTTTTAACATTAGAGTTTGTTTGGCAGCTGTAAAAGCGTTATGACAGCGAGACAAACCAAAGAAAGAAGGCCATGTGGCCTTAGTCTATGTTTTGACATATTCTTAATATAGCGACCTGTATAACAGAATGTGTATATAGGACAGTTTCTTCACTAATTATATCAACCCTGTAAAAAAAAAAAAAAAATATATATATATATATATATAAGCAGACAGATGTTTTTCAAATTTATTTGATCAAAAATACTTTAACTCTGCTTCAGTGTTAATTTAACACTCTGATTTTAACACTTTCACACTCTTGAGCGTGGACTCAAATAAACTCCCAGGAGAGTTAATTTAACTCTGGGCTTTTTGCTGTGTAGTATCTCGCAATAGTTTTTTCTTATAATTGCGAGTTTGTATCTCGCAATTCTGACTTTTTTTGTCTCAGAATTGTGGGATATAAACATGCACTTTGTGAGTTATATAAGTCCTGTTCTGAAAAAAAAATTGGTGTGTTTACAGAATTCAGAGTTTATATCTCACAATTCTGATGCAATTCTGACTTCATTACTCGCAGTTGTGAGTTTATATCTCACAATTCTGACTTTTTTTCTTCTCAGAATTGCGAGTTTGTATATATCTGAGAAAAAAAAAATCTGAATTGTGAGATAAGTCGCAATAACCTTTTTTATTTTTTATTCAGTGGTAGAAACGGGCTTTCACATATATCTCACGATACAATGGCAACTTTATTTCTCAGAATTGCGAGTTTCACAATTTTGAGTTTTTTTCTCGCAGCTGTGACTTTATATCATGCAATTCTGAGAAAATTCTGAGAAAAAAGTCAGAACTGTGAGTTTAAATCTCACAATTCTGACTTTATAACTCACATTTTTTGTGGCTGAATCAGGCTTCCACAAGATATAACAAGATGGAAAAAAAAAATGGTTTACCACCTCACCAAGACATGTTGGGTCAAGCAGATGCATCTTCCATTGCCGGGAACAATGTGTTTTCTCACATCTGTCAGGTTTCATCACCAGTTTCACCGACCTTGATTTTTGGCCTCTGACATTACTCTCTGGCGCATCAGATGCTGGGCTGATTTGTCTATGAGATAAGACTGTAGTGCATTATATCATCACGCAGGGAAATTCAAGCCCCATTATGTCAGCAGCAGGGAGGAGCGCAGGTGAAGGAAGAAAAAAGTCAAGGAGCATGTCTGCCTGCGGAGACTGGCAGCGTCTACTAGCTGAGACTGATAGCTTCATTTTTCTTAGTTTCATAGGCAGCGGGCTTCAGCTCCGAGGTTATTGGAGCTGCAAGCCGAGCTGAGAAAAGTAAGCACCGGGAAACTGACGTACGCTGTGGCCACCTGCCGCACGTTAGCGTAGCTAAGCTGGCTTTATTTTTTTTCAAAGTTAGCTTTCATTGAGCTTTAGTCAGATTGCAAAGTTAGCTTTGTCACGGTGAATGCATTAAAAGATCCAGAGTCCCAATACTGATAGACCTTTTCTCTGAGGCGACGCCAACAAGCACTGGCGAGAAAATCGTTTGAAACTGACCTCAATTACAGGAGCTATTAGCCATGCTAATTCCACAAGACACCGCAAACCGGCACCTTTGGTCATCACACGAAGCAATTTCAATTTGCATAGGGAAAGGTGTTAGCGTAGACTACCCTACCCTCTCATCATTTCACACCCTCCTGAATGAATGACCTTCTGTTCTCTGCTTAATATTCATCAGGTATTTGCATACGACTCCATCACTCCGTTAATCTCTCATTTTCATTCGCGAGCACATACGGTCGATTGAGTGAAGGCTTGAGAGGGTTGATACACGATCCGAGTCAATGGGGATTTCAGTCTGTACTAATGTGTGTGTGTGTTTCTTGCACAGAAGATAAAGTTTGGACCGTAGTGGGGCACGATCACATGAGGCCCATTGACATTCGAGGATCCACTCCACGCAGCCCTTTCGTTCTCATCTTCAACTACACCATCTCGCCGTACCATCTCCGTTCGCTCGTGACCTCCTCGGAACACTGCCAACAGGAAGTGATATACCGTTGCAGGAAGTCACGGCTTTTTGACACCTGGGGTTGGTCTTGCTTTATTACTCTAGTCTATCTTATTGTTTTTTCATGTACTGTAGTGCTAAAATGTTGTCTTTTTTTTTAATGAAGTGTGTGATTTATGTTACCTCAGGAATTCTAATCCCCTAAATTCAGCTAATATGTTCCAAAGGAACAAAAAAGTACCTCACAGCTAAACGATTCACAACAGCAGGTTATTACCACAGATATTAAAGGGGCTCAAGTGTGACATGACGACGATGCGCATTGAATGATGATGTTTGCTTAAAAAGCAGTTAGAATGTAATTCTTGTCATACAGGGTTGGTTACGGGACCTGATGAGAGCATTTGAATTGCAAAGGCATGCATAAAGCCTTAAAAAAGATTACACTAAATTATTCCATATGTTTTTTTCTCACACTGCTTTAATACTTGCGACTTTGCGGGGTTGATATGCTTAGGCTTTTAACTGAGTTGGAGTTAACTTATCCTCAAACACTTGCCTCACGCTTTTGGTTCGATTGAACGGAATGAGATTCAAAAAAACCTTTGAGCAAAAGATCAACCTTTGATGAAACATTGCTCAAATGGTGAACCTCCAGCACTAGACATTTTGCATATCTGATTGCCATTTGTCATTGGCTAAGCTCGTGGCCAGATCTCTGCACGGCTGTGATAGCAGATGTCTGGTCACGCACATTGTACAAATACTATAACGGCTACTTGACTGACAGGAGTCTCGGAGCCCATTACTGACCAGCAGGAGCAGGAGACCAGATGTCATCAAGCATGACTAAATTACATTAGACTCCAAACAGTGTTGTCATTATTTGCATAATCATTTACCACCAGATATGTACAAATATTCTTATCCTTGGGGCATTTTGTCCATTTTCAGATGGAACTCCTCTGTCATGGTGGCTGGATAGAGACGGAGTGAAACGAACATATTGGGGAGGATTTCTGCCTGGGGTCCAGCAGTGCTCTTGTAGTTTGGATGGCAACTGCAGGGACATGAATTATTTCTGCAACTGTGATGCAGACCAAGACACCTGGTAAATCTTAATTTCACATTGAATCACAGTTGCCAGTTTTGCGCACCAAAAATAGCCCATGATCATAATGATCATAAACCAGGGGTGGCCAAACTCGGTCCTGGAGGGCCGGTGTCCTGCAGAGTTTAGCTCCAACTTGCCTGAACACACCTGCCAGGAAGTTTCTAGCATGCCTAGTAAGAACGTAATTAGCTGGTTCTGGTGTGTCTAATTGGGGTTGGAACTAAACTCTGCAGGAACACTGGCCCTCCAGGACCGAGTTTGGCCACGTCTGCCCTAAACCAAAAATAAATAATACATGTTTTACAGTCGCTCTTATACGTTATACACAGTTTCATCTTTAAAATTACTGTATAATAGTAAATAGGAGCTCAGAGAAGCTCGAAGTCTTCATGCAAGTACCCGTCTTTCAGAAAACAGAACATCTAGCAAAGTTTTATCACTGGTAGAGAGATTTGGGAAGGTTCATTTGAAAATGTAATAGGTTACAGATTACAAGTTACCTGATTTAAAATGTACGTGCTGTAACACGTAATTAAACTTAAATTATTTTATTAATGTAACTGATTACATTTGATTACGTTTTTATTGCTTTTCTAAATTTCTGATGAATGTTTTCAACTGTTAATTATTTTGAAACATTTAGACCAGGCAGGGTTAACCTTACACTTGAATTAAGATTAGAATTAAGATTAGATTTTAGGTACAGACACCACAAAATCTGACTTTTGCACCTCTTTGTGATTGAGGTTAAAGACAGGTTGAAAATCATAAGATAGTTTAATAGCTATGGTACTGCTTTTAAAATCAAATCTTTGTATAGCTACGACAGGAAACGCTGGCATCTAACAATGCTTTTGAAATAAACTGTTAATTTTAATAAAGCTTGTACATTAATCCAAACAGAAAATTAAACAGTTATCAAATAAGGATGTGTCCTAAACTCCTAAAACACTGGTGTCTCATTAGAGCAGTCAGTGTAATTTGGGAAAGAAATCAATCAGATGTAACCCCCTTTGCAATCATTAACATTTTTCATAAGTAACAAACAAATTACAGTTACATTTACAGTTGAGATCAAACTCAAAGAATCTGCAAAATGTTAATTATTTTACCAAAATAAGAGGGATCATACAAAATGCAATGTTATTTTTTTATTTAGTATTGATCTGAATAGGATATTTTACATAAAAGACGTTTACATATAGTCCACAGGAGAAAATAATGTTTGAACAGGGTAATTTTTATAAATTCACTGTTATTTTCTCTTGTGAACTGTATGTAAGCATCTTTTATGTGAAATGTCTTATTCAGGTCAATGCTAAGTATAAAATAGCATGCATTTTGTATGAACCCTTCTGTTTTGGTATAATAATTAACATTTTGCAGATTCTGCGAGGTGTATGTAAACTTTTGACCTCAAATGTATTTTGTAATTTAATTACATAATTCCGTTACCTGTAACTAGTTACTCCCCAACACCGTTGCTTAAATATATATTATTTCAATGCAAGCATTTTCTTCAAATACAATTTATTTAATATGCATCATCCTTTCAAAAGTAGCCCAATTTACCACACACTAGGCACTCAATGAGCAGTTTTTCTTGCTTTGTGAGGTAATAGGATTGCTATTTTTGATAGAACGAAAGAAATCTAAGACAGATTAGAGAGTTTTAGTCAATTAAATGACTGTATTGGAATCGCACTTTAAAACCCTTCATTCGTTTTTCTGTTAAAGTGACCGAGACACTGCAGAAAAGGCTTAATACTCGCCATAGGGCAAGTATTACCATTTTTTAAGCAACAAGTGAAGCATGCACACTCCTTGGAGGGCAATCTTCTACCTCAGAGAGAGATTAAAAAGACTTTCTCAGAGCCTTTCGCTCATTACATCTTCTCTTGTACATTCTCTCATTCTCTTTCTCCTGCAGGGCAAATGATACTGGTGTGCTGTCTTACAAAGACCATTTACCCCTTAGTGAGATTGCCATCGGAGACACAAACCGGACAAACTCACAGGCCGAGCTCCAAATTGGACCGCTGCGTTGCTATGGCCACCGTGGGTGTTTTGTTTACCAAATTTAAAAAGGGAATGGGGGGTAATATGCCTCTCTACTGAATATATTTTCATATTTCAAAATGCAGAAAAGATGGACTTTTTTATCAAATTCAGCGCACAATTTGGTTTTCAACACACTGTGTGCTTTCTTGCCTGTCCCTCTGCTGCAGGATTTTTCTGGAACTCTGCATCTTTTTACCAGGAATCCTCCTATCTGCATTTCCCAACCCTGCAAGCTGAACTAAGCGTCGATATTTCACTCTTTTTCAAAACTAGTGCTCTCTCAGGAGTCTTCTTGGAGAATCTGGGCGTCAGAGACTTCATACGGCTGGAACTTAGTTGTGAGTGCTTGTTTAAATATTACTTGCAATTGTTTTTCTCATTTTTTTTTTTCCAAGAAAATATCTAAATTATAAATTAGGGCTTTCAGCTTGTTTCTTCTAAAGAAGTGCTCAAAGGTTCTTTCAAGAAATGCATTCAGTGAACTTCATTGTCATACTTATGTAAAATAACACTTTTTTCCTTTCTTTCTCAGCTCCCTATACAGTAAACTTCACTTTTGACCTAGGGGATGGACCAGTGATTCTTACCGTTCAGTCACCTGTAGTTTTGAATGATCGACAGTGGCATTATATTCGTGCTGAGCGAAATGTGAAAGAAGCTTCACTACAGGTAGACTCTCTGCCACTGAAGCTCAATGAAGCACCATCAGAGAGACCCTACCGGCTCCAGCTCAGCAGTCAACTCTTTGTGGGTGCGCAGACATGTAATCAAGCAAATGTCACTAATAATGATGAAATAACATTAAGTGTACTTTAGCTGGAGCTAACAATACCTCAGGGAACTGAGAAAATTGAGATCGTTTTAATAGAAGGAATCTGTGATCATATTTATTAGTCAGAAACCATGGTGTTGCTAAATGTTACAGGGTTTAAGATCAGATCATTACACCCAGCGCTTGACAGTGCAAGCATTTCACTTACATTTTTGCGTCTACAAATAGATGCGGGTTCTTAAATTCAGGTTTATCAAATTTAAAGTCATAAAAAATCATACATTTCTTAAACAGTATAACAGTCTTAGTTATTATGGGTCTTAAATTTGGGGATGTACACTTAATTAGTCTCTGGTTTAATTAAATGAATGCTAGCGCTTCACGTTTCAAAGCAAAAATGTGGCAAAAAAATGTTCTGTGGGCGTTCTTTGTGTTTGCTGTTTCGAAGCAGTTTCCATTCAGTGAATACTGCACATTTGTGCCCAGCAATTCCTGTTATGAATTATGCCAAAGTTTCGGTTCAAATTCTCTTATGTTCATCAAGGCTACATTTACCTGGTCAAAAATACAAAAAAAAAAAAAAGTTTTAAAATATCTTGAAATAAGTTTAAAATAATGATTTTCTGCTGTAGTATATTTTAAAACATAATTTATTCCTCTGGTGCAAAGCTGAATTTTCAGCATCATTACTCCAGTCTTCAGTGTCACATGATTCCTCAGTCTGTGATTGTTTTTTCAGGATTCTTTGATGAATATAAAGTTGAAAAAGAACTGCATTATTCAACATAGAAATCTTTTCTAACAGTATAAGTCTTTGCTATCACTTTTTATCAGTTTAGCATATCCTTGGTGAATAAATGTATTAATGGAATAGTTCACCCAAAAATGAAAATTACCCCATGATTTATTCACCCTCAAGCCGTCCTAGGTGTATATGACTTTCTTCTTCCAGACAAATACAGTCGGAGTTGTTTTAAAATTGAGTACTTTTGTATTCAAAAAAATGTCTCCTCATATCTCATAATTAAGGAAAAACTAATTATTTGATCAATTTTCTTTGCCTCCCTGAAGTTTTAAAATTTGGAGCACATGTGCTCTTTGGGGAAAAAAAGCATGTATCAAGCTGTCAGGCTACACCACATTATTTGCAGGCAGCGTTTTTGTTTTATGCTAAGAACTTATCTCTGGTAAAAGCATGGTCAGAAAATGTGATTCTGTCACTCCCTTAAAGGGTTTTTTGTCATTAATCACTTACCCCCATGTCGTTCCAAACCGTAAAAAGTATGAAAGTATGAAAGAGGTTGTCAAAATAGTCCCGGTTTTCATCCAAAAATAAATATCTTAATTGGGTTCTAAAGATAAACAAAGATGACCCGAAGGTAGTGAGGACTTTGTTAAAATCTTTTTGTATGCAAAGAAAACAAAACTAAGAATAAAGTCATTGTTTTAGTTTTCTTTGCACACCAGATGTATTCTCGTAGCTTCATAAACTTCATTAAAAAATGTAATCAATGTCATTAATACCTTTCTGGACCTTAAATGTGGTAGTTGCTATCTATGAAAGCTCTTGAATTTCTTCAAAAATATCTTAATTTCCATTTCGAAGATGAACAAAGTTCTTACAGGTTTGGAATGACATGAGGGTGAGTAAGTAATGACAGAAGTTTCATTTTTGGGTGAACTGAAGGCATGATGAATATAAAGACATGATCATTTAAAGTAAAAAAAATGACATAGTTTTCTGAGAATGACACTATTATGAATTTCAAAGGCCTTATAAATTAAAAATTAAACATTGTACCCATTAGGAGGAACGGCTTCTAGGCAGAGGGGCTTTCTAGGCTGCTTACGTGCCCTCACCATCAACGGGGTTACCCTTGATCTGTATGAACGTGCAAAGACCACTCCAGGTGTGAATTCAGGCTGCCCGGGTCACTGCACCAGCGACAGCGTCTGCCATAACGGAGGGAGATGCGTCGAAGAGAGGAGCAGTTACACCTGCGACTGCACGCAGACAGCCTTCGACGGGCCACACTGCCGAACAGGTGAGGTTATGATGGCCTCCGGGCGAGCTCGCTTTCATGGGTCTTTTTTGCACTAAATCTAAAAGAGCTGAATGGCTCTAAATCATGCCTCTGACGCTTGTAGTTTTCAAATGCCGTAATGTTGGCATTACTGACGACAGAATATTTTTATTGGATTTACACTGTAAAATCGCACAATTAGATCAAAGCCCACAGAGAGAAATTAAATCAGGACTCTATAGGAGTTGATTTAATATCCGTTTAAGCCTAGGCTTGCCGTGAACTGTCGGAGTTTCACAACAGGAGACATTTGTACCAAAAATGTGCACAACAGAAATGAAAGTCAACCCACTATATATATTCTAGGGAAATTTCTCAATTTCATCTGTTTTAGACAACTTTTCGTTTTCTATTAGATCAGAAGGGTCGGCCGGCGGTGGATGACAACATGCCCTTGATGGCGTATTCACCTTGAATTCCTTGAGGCTGGGCTGACAGGCCTTGGCAGAAAAGCTTTAACTGACAAATGGAATTTAATTACAGCGTCCATTCGTCTGCCTCATGCCCATCCAGCAGCCTGTCAGTCAGATTAGTGATGTAATGGCTTCGTTTCTTTACAATGCGATGTCGCGACGGGTCCGCTCAAGCCACGGCTGTTTACTGCTAACTGGAATAGATGACCAGAAAATGAGAAGAGACAGAAAGAATCAGTAGGACACCTCTCCGCCACGGTCTCAGCTGTGGTTGGGGAGGAAACAATGCTAATGTTGTTGTTTTTTATAGCTCTAATAATGACAGATGAGACGTAGAGTTCATTGCCTTTGCACGCAATCTGCATTTGCATAGAGATGATGATGATGTTCTCGGTGAAGTTCACCAGGGACTGCTTTGTCTTTCCCTGTCCATCACAGCTCTAGCAGCTTCCTTTGAAAGTGGATCTTCAGTCCTGTACACTCTCCAGGAGCCGTTTTCCGGAATACTGAACGAGGAAGCCAGAAGATCACCGGCGGGTTTTCATGACGCAGAGGTTACAAAATCTCAAGAGAAAGTGTCGTTTGGGTTCTTGACGCATCATGTGCCAGCCTTGATCATGACAGCTCACGCTCTGGATCAGCACTATATGGCTGTCATGCTAACATCAAACGGTACCAAGTCATACGTTACTCTAAAACTTGAGAAGGTCAGACAGGTTTAGAGGGACATACGGATGAGTAAAAAAAATTATATTTAAATACACTATATTGCCAAAAGTAATGAACAGGTATGACTGTAGTAATTTCCATGAGTACTAATCTTAATGTTAAAGCATATAATGATATTCTAGGGAATTTTATAGCAAAAGTTTGGACATGACCCTTTTTTATTCTAGCATGACAATGCCTCTGTGTAAAAGGCAAGGTTCATAGAGAAATGTTTGATTCAGTCAGTGTGGAAGAAATTGACTGGTCTGCATAAAGCCAAGTTCTAATCCCAGCTGAACACCTCTGGTGTGACTTAAAATGCAGACCTTGAGCCAAAAACTCAAACCAAACACCAATGACTTGTACATACACTATACAGACAAAAGTATTGGGACACCCCCTTCTTTAGAACAGATAAAGGCACTTACAAAACTGTAGCAACAAAGATGGAAGCATAATTTACAAAATAAAAAATAAATAAAAAAATACATCTCTCTTGCTTCAGTTTTGGAAGTGTCTAAAATGACTGTACCCATATGCACAAGTCATTGGTGTTTGGTTTGAGTTTTTGGCTCAAGGTCTAAATTTAACGTGGCTTTGTGCAGACTAGTCAAGTTCTTCCACACTGACTGAATCAAACGTTTGTCCATGAACCTTGCCTTATACACAGAGGCATTGTCATGTTAGAATAAAAAAGGGTTCTGTCCAAACTTTAGCTATAGAATTAGAAGGATACAATTCCCTAGAATATCATTATATGCTTAAACATTAAGATTATTACTCATGGAAATTACTAAAGTAGTCAAACCTGTTTTTTAGAAGGTGGTGTCCCAATACTTTTGGCAAAATAGTGTATTTTATATATACACTGCCGTTCTTCTTTTAATGTTTTTCGAAGAAGTCTCATGCTAATCAAAGTTCCGTTTATTTGAGCAAGAATATAAAAAAAAAAAAACATCCACGTTTTTCCATTAATTCTAAAAGTATGTGAGGGAAGAAGGTTTTTTTTTTTTTTTTGCTTTTTTCTTCAATTTCACACCCTATACCTTTCTTCTTGACATTCACTCTTTCAACCTGGCACCTCATGCTTAAAATTCATACATAACAATTAAAGTGCATCATATGCAAATATGCTCTTGCAACAATTGTCTCTCATCACCATTTACAGTACTCTTTCATGCCTTTTACCTCTTCATGCCTGTTTTTTGTTTTTTTCTCCAGTTTGAGAAAAGAATTTGTCGCCATCTCATCAGGAGCACACAACTGGCTAACATGCAGATAACAATACACAATCTTGACATGGAAGGATAAAAAAAAAGAGTAAAAGGTGGTAAAAAGAAAAAAGGAATCTTTTCTAAGGAGATGAGCTTAGACATGAAAATCAACAAATTAAATCTTGGAAAGAGGGCAAATACTATATATATATATATATATATAAAAGATTATTCAGCTCAAGTCAGTTCAATGTTGATTCATTTCAGATCAATAAAAAAACAGTAGTGTCATTATTCAGATCAATTCGGTTTTGAGCTGTTTTGCTCTGATCTGATAGTGCCAATGCTGTCAAATCCATATCATTGCTGAATATTAATTGTATTTTAAACCCCAACTGAGAGAAGGGATGGCTAGTGGATGGAGTCGGTCATGTTCCACCTACACAGGATAATAATAATAATTCACAAGAGAAGTTTTCAAGTGCAGAGGTTGATTGCAAAGACTTGCTTGGTCCTGTTATCCCAAATGACTGTTGAACATGTTCAAGCATTTCTATTCACAAATTTTTAATTGCAGTGAAACAGAACACTTAATTGATGTACAAACAGTCTGTTTACAGATTGCAAGTACACTCAGTTATTTTTTGTTTTATGTGATTCACTTTTCTAAAAGAAAACTTTTATTGTGCCACATATACAGTTGAAAACAAAAGATTACATGCATCTTGCAGATTCTGCAAAATGTTAATAATTTTACTTAAGAGGGATCATACAAAATGCATGTTATTATATATATATATATATATATATATATATATATAGGCTATATGTATATATATTATTATTATTTATTATTTTTTTTTATTGAGTACTGACCTGAATAAGATATTTCTCATAAAAGACTTTACATATCCACATGTCCACAAGAGAAAATAATAGTTCAATTTATAAAAAAACGACCCTGTTCAAAAGTTTACATACACTTAATGTTTAATACTGTGTTGTTGCCTGAATGATCCACAGCAGTCTTGTTCAGGGCTTGTTTGCCCTGAACAGTTACCACAACAGGTACCTTCAGGTACCACAAATTATTTGGTTTTTCAGCATTTTTGTGTATTTGAACCCTTTCCAACAATGAATGTGAGTCTGAGATCCATCTTTTTACACTGAGGACAACTGAGAGACTCATAAGCAACTATTACAGAAGACTTGAACACTCACTGATGCTTTAGAAGAAAAAAACGATACATTAAGAGCCAGGGATGTAAACGTTTGAACGGAATGAGGATGTGTACATTCTTCTTATTTTGCCTAAATATCATATTTTTTCATTTAGTACTGCCCTTCAGAAGCTACAGAAGATAGTTCCCCAGAGGACAAAATAAGTTAAATTTATCTTGATCCTTAAATTCAAAACGCTGAATTTTTGAATTTGAAGATCATTCTTTTAATTCATCCTGTTTTTTTTCTGAAGTATCAGTAAGTATTTGAATCTTCTGTAACAGGGTGTCATATGAGTCCCTCAGTTTTCCTCAGTGTGAAATCATACAGTCATTCAAAGAAAACTTGTAAATTAAAAACTCTATATTATCAGATGGCTTCATCCAAGAAATCTAAAAACTCAAAGAAAATTTGTTTTCATTGATGGACTGTGATAATCCCTAGACCAGAGAACACCTTGACCTTATAGCACCTGGACCCGAAGATCTACTATTGTAATTTGTTTGAAGATCATATAGTCATTGATGGAAAGGGCTCAAAAACACACACAAACACACACACACAAAAAAAATCTGTGGGACCTGAAGGATTTTCTTGAAAATACAGTGGGCAGTTTAAGTGTTTAGGAGAAACAAGGAACTCACGAACAACTATCACTAAACAAAAAAACCTACTAATCAAAAACACTATAACAAGACTAATGCAAAAGTTTAGTGTTTGGCGTTTTTTTTTTTTTTTTTTTTTTTCAATGGCATTTATTTGATCAAATATATAGTAAAAACTGTAATATTATGAAATCTTTTTACAATTTATAATCACTTTTGTATTTTAGTATATTCCAAAATGTAATTTATTCCTATGATGCCATAGGTACATTTTCAGTCTTCAGTGTCACATGTTCTTTCAGAAATCATTTAAATATGCTGTTAATTAAATTATTATGAACGTTAAAAACTAATTTATATATTAATATTGTTTACAGTAAAATACAGAAGAAATAAAATATTTAATGTCAAGTAATAAATTCATACAGCGCTGTATACAGATTGTGTCAAAGCACTTTCACAGTAATAAAGAGAAAAATGTATTAATGCTGCAAAATTAATTATGAAACCAGTTCAATTTAGCCGTAAGCAGCTCCACAGAAGGCAATAGTGCCATTATTCAGTTCAAGACAGTTGATTCAATTCAGCTCAGCAGCAGTGAAGATGTTGCGAAGTTCATCAATTATGAAACAAATTTCATTCAGCAATAAAGCAGCTCCACAGAAGACAGCAGTGTCATTATCCAGCTTGATTCAGTTAAATTTTTGTTCTCATACAAAAGCCAGTGTTCATTAATTTATTTTTCTGGTAAGCAGCCAAGATGGTCATTATCACAGACCCCATCATGGTGTTATGAAAACACTTTACATTGAGTTCTTGAACTCCTCCTTTTTAGTCCTTAAAAAAATTAATGTCGTTTTGATTTTCCACCCTGCCCACAACCGTTGACGGACTGCCCTGTATAAGCCTATTTCCACCATAAGCCAGTTGTACGCTGTCCGTCTTCCCTTCCGAGCGTCTGTAGCGACAGCGTCTCGTAAGCAGTGTTGGGGAATGGTACTTTTAAAAGTAATGCATTACAATAATACTAATTACGTTACTTTTATGGAAAGTAATGCGTTTTACTACTTTTGCGTTACTTTTTAAATCTGGGCGGGGTTTGCTTGTTTGTTTTTAATATAAAAAGTTTAAGTTTATAAGTTTAAGTTCCAAAGATTTTGGTCAAATGTAAAAGCCCTTTCATGCACACCAAAAGCCTCAGGCTTAGAGAAAAGTAAATTCACATCTGTACAGTAGTGACAAAAAAAAGTGAAAGTGACGAGACGTGAGGCCAAGTATGGTGACCCATACTAGGAATTTGTGCTCTGCATTTAACCCATCCAAGTGCACACACTCAGTAGTGAACATACACACACCGTGAACACACACCCGGAGCAGTGGGCAGCCATTGCATTGCTGCGGCGCCCGGGGAGCAGTTGGGGGTTCGGTGCCTTGCTCAAGGGTCTCACCTCAGTCGTGGTATTGACGATGGAGAGAGCGCTGGATATTCACTCCCCCCACCGTCAATCCCTGCCGGACCTGGGACTCGAACTCGCAACCTCTTGGTTACAAGTCAGACTCCCTAACCATTAGGCCACAGCTGCCCAGTAGACCACAGAAGAAGAAAAAAAAAAAGTAAACTCTTCAGCAATAAAAAAAAAAATGTTAGATTATGATGAGTAAGTTTTGCTTATTAGTATGGATGAATTGGATCATTGAAGGGCGGCAATAAAGACAGTGGTTAATAAAATGGGATAAAGGAAGTACAAAAACGCTGTTTTTGAAGAGGTAAAAAGTTGTTTTACACGATCGAAGAGGAATTTGAACAAAAATATGTTGTAAACATTTCATGAAGACCCTAAAGAATCAAATGGGCATTCGATGTCCTTGATTACATCTTGTCACGTTACAAACCTGCATTTGTTGTATCAAACAAATACCCTATGACTTTAGGTCAATAGCTTTTCCTCTGATTTCCCAGGCAGCCTGCAAATACGATACTTGAACAAAGAAAAACGACCAGAAGCGTTCAGCCCAATGTCATCCAGCCTAGCAGACGGACGGTTCCACTGGGTCAAAATAAATCGTAAGGGACAGGAGCTCCTTGTCCAGGTGAGTCTTTGTCTCCATGGCAACAAGTGTTAACACAATGGCCAATATCTGATTCCTAAAAGGGTTTTACTTGACCTCCTGTACTCCAAAGGAATGAGAACGGATGACTTTTATGCTTGTCTGATAGCTTATCTGAAATTTTAAAGGTCTTGTGACATATTTCCAAAAGCATGTCATAGTGACCTGAGATGGTTTCTCTTGTGACCAATTCAAATCTTTTACTGGTATCAATCTTTCCAAGTTATCTGGCATTATATCTGTCCTCTTCCAGATTGACAACACAATAACCCAACAGTACAGCCTGTCTCCTGGCTCTGCTCTCAGCCCAGCGAGGTCGGTGATTCTGGGGAGAATCCAAGGTGAGTTTCTGACAGGCCTTTGAAGAGGACTCTATTTCTTCATGTTCCTCGTGTGGCGTTTCACACATTTCTATTTCACTGATGTGGCGTCAGGTGTTTGAGTCCAGGCAGGTTAGGACAGGGTGGGTGGTTGTCTGAGTAGGGAGGCACACTTTTGACAGCGCTGTCACAGGTGAGTTGCCAAGTCAAAGCCAAATGGAATTTCTCAGTGTTGCCTAGGAGACTGTTTTTTTTTTTTTTTTTTACCAAATAGCCAGTAAGGATGGTCTGAAAGTGGCACGATCCCCAGCATTGTGATAGAGGTGAGAGAACATTTAAGAGGAATTAGCAAAAAAGCACTCTCGCAAATACAAGCCCATTTTAAACTCATTAGTCATTACGGACACAAAATAGAAAAGGAACCAGCACTGAATGTGCTGATTTATTCTGTTTTAGAAAGCTTGTGTAGACTAAAAAAGGGACTTGAGTAATATAATAATGAAGCTTGTTAAAAAGGTTATTAAGCAGATTAGAGGTTACTTGTGTGCTTCTGCAGCCAGCTCCTTTTAAAATAAAAACTGTAGAGTGGTTAAACAGTGACTTTGAATTTATTTAAAGGTGAAATGCATAATTACTCTTAAATTACTCTCCTCATCTCCCATTAGTCAGACAAACAGCAGATTTCACTCTGAACTCACACCATTTGTTGAGCTAGTGTGCTCTACGGAGTCCTCTACTCTTTTCAGGAGATAACCTGAATTACCTGAGCAGTAAAGACTTTTATAATGTATACAAAATATTTCTACTTCAAATAAACTTTTTGAACTTTTAATAATCAAATTTTTTTTAAAAAATACTGGTTTCCGCTTCCATTTTGACACTGAAGACATGAGTAACGGCTGCTGAAAATGCAGCTTTGCCACCGCAGGAGAAAATGACATTTTACATGACAATAGAAACTTTATTTTAAATGGCAGTAATATTTCACAATATTACTGTTTCTACTGTGTTTTTGACTGCAGCTTTTTCAGAGAAGTCTTTTATGCTTACCATTTCAACAATCTTACTGAACCCAAAATTTGAACAGTAGTTTTGTTGTCTGCGCATATTAACCTGGGATGGGAGAATGTATTTTAACATGTACTATATCTCACAACAAACCTCAAACAAGCAGCTCAAACAAACCTTTCAGTCATGCTGCCATTTTGGATTGCATTAAAAATAGGACACAGGAAACATTCAAAACTCTTCAGCAATAAAAAAAAAAATGTTGTTTATTTAAAGTCATTTTTGCATGTTCATATGTTTGAAGGTCAGCAGCAAAGACACTGATTAATAAAATAGGATTAAATGTGTTAACATATTTAATAATTGAGTTTGCATTTTAATGTTTTTATTTATTTTAAGGAATGTTTTACTTACAGTTTCTCATGGGGCAGGAGTACTTTCAGACAATTTTGGGAAAACAGTAACTTTTCTTGTAAATTAAGTAATGCATTAATCTGATTACATAACTCACGTTACTTGTAACGTCAAGTGACCTCAACACTGGTAATACATGCATTTAAGTTCAGTTGCTCAGTTCTTTTTTCATGTTTCAGGTAGTGACATTGCTGATAAGGAACTGGTCCAGGCTGGATTGAGAGGGTTTATTGGCTGCTTGTCCTCAGTGCAGTTTAATCAGGCAACCCCTCTAAAGGCAGCCCTGCAAAACAGCCAAAGCCCGTTAGTTACTGTTATCGGCCGTCTGGAAGCATCAAGTTGCGGGACGATATCCAGCTCTAACACTTTGAGCAACACACACACACTATCAGGTAAATGATCATTTTTAATAGTTTCCACACAGTACTTTTCAGCCCTCTGAAAAGAATCGCAAAATCCAATTCTTTGTCTTCCTCTCACTCTCGTTCTCTGCTTGCAGATGACTCAGCAAAAACAGGCCGCGGCGAAGACCCACTGAAAAAGGCTGATCAAAATGACTTGGCACTAATCGGAGGTATAGATCCCCATGATATTGTGCTCTGGGAAAACCTTTTTCAAAATAATGCCCAGAAATGACAAGTAATAAAGCATCCTTAGAAATGAAACTGTACAGCCTCATACATCTTTAGTATTATTTCATGCTGTTCTCATTTGTACCGCTGCAGCACTGCATTATGGAGCGATCAAAATATTAATACATCTTCCATTTATTCTCAAGATACATTTATGAGATCCAAAGCCACATCGTTATATTCAAGTAGTGAGTCAGTGTAATTATTCAATACTTAGAATGTGTTCCACTTCTTCGTATTTCTTTAAAAAAACAGGAGTGGTGGCTGCAGTGGTGTTCATCACCCTCTGTGCGCTGGCTGTCATCATCCGCTTCCTATATCGGCACCGACGGACTCCAGCGCCCTCTGGAATGACCGGAAAGACGCACCGACCCAGCATGGAGCGTCCGCCGTACCGGGCCGCGCTGGACCTGCACAAACCCAACCACGACAGCAAAGAATACTACATCTGACCTCGCCGTGTCGTGCCTGGCCTTTAATCGGCCTTTAAAACAGCCTGTCACCAGTGTACATGCCTAGCAACCCCACCGCACTGTATTATCTACACTGTAAGCTGAGCAGCCAATCAGAGGCCAACATTGACTCGACAGGCTGTGGCACAAGAGACGTTTTTGTTTGTTTGCTTATTTTCTATGAAGAGAGTAAAGCTTACGTGAAAGTAAGTGTGCTCCGGCCTCCTGGATGATGGCAGAGTTGTATATTGTTATTTTACGGGCATAATAATAGGTTATACATGCACAGCACACACACTTTCCAAGCAAACAGCACAGCAGGAGAGCTGAAGCATCACTCTGAATTGTCTTTATCCAGTGTGCCTGCTCAAACCTGCCTGTCTCAGAGCCCGCATATAGAGTGGGCTTAAGCTAATGGACTGAAACCCCAGCGGAGAGGGTTCTGAGAGAATGGTTTTGTGGCAGGGCGGTGGACCTTCCCAGACGTTGTTTTTAAAGGATCGATCATCGCTCAACATGTCCAAAAAAAACAAAAGATTAAAGACGTCCGCTTTCGACAAGCCCGTATTTGATGTTGAAACTATTGACTGGTGCAAGGAGCCACTAAAGGCTGGGATTAACCACCAAAGGACTATAAGAATATATCAGCGGTGGCTGAGGGATGGAATATGACTCATTTGTGTGTATCCCAAATTCCCATGGGCCGGGCAGATTCAGGCAGTTTAATTCTTTTTCCCACCGTAATCGAGCCGGTCTCGCAACTGAGCGTACCCAGCGTTCCCCGGGAACGAAATCTCGTCCTTATTGAAGTGCATTATATCTCCTGAATAGTAAAAACAATACAAAGAAAGAAAAAAGAAAAAAAAAACACGCTTTCTATTGAGAATGAATTCTATGGCTGTTTTTTTTTTTTTCTATATGACTATTGTAAATGAATGGTGTACATACATTTCATAATTATATTTAATAAATGGAGCTTTCTAAGAGCTTACGAGTGCAGATGACCAATTGAAATGATTTTGGTACATTTATGCAGAAATAATGTGTGTATGGCTCGACCGTAAGGATAGTTTCTGCTCGCTGAGATGGGCCGTTTTTACTAGCTCAAACACAAAAATTGTAAACTTCACATTTTTATTCATTTAATTAGAATTTTGGTGTATTTGTTTTAAATATAATATAAAATAATAATTTTAATTTATACATTTACAATATTTTACATATGTGACCCTGGACCACAAACCAGTCATAAGTATCATGGGTATATTTGTAGCAATAACCAATAATACATTATATGGGGCAAAATTATAGATTTTTCTTTTATGACAAAAAATCATTGGGATGCTATTAAAGATCATGTTCCATGAAGATATTTCCTACTGTAAATATATCAAAGCTTATTTTTGATTAGTAATATGCATTGGTTTTTTGCACCCTCAAATTCCAGAATTTTAAATAGTTGTATCTCAGCCAAATATTGTCATATCCTAACAAATTATACATAAATGGAAAGCTTGTTTATTCATATGTATTTATGTAATATATAAAAAAAAAGCATTTTTGACAATTCCAGGTAAATTAACCATAGATGCGGTCCAATCTGCACAAAACTTTGCATGCCTGTTTGTTTTGGAGATACAGGCTTTTGCATGCACTTGACCACGACCCTTTTCTAAAGTATCCCATTATAAATATCCAAAGGGTAAAGCTTAATATATATATATATATATATATTGACCTAGAGAGTCCAGAGAATTGTACTGCAGTGATTTTATTGAGGTTGAGCAAAAAAACTAAAAAAGTATTTGCAGTGGTTCTTGAGGCAAAGTTGCTCAGTATGAGATCTATCAGAGGATATGAATATTGTGTAGTGGCCAATTTTATTTAAACCATTTTTACAGACCTCTATGGCCATGAGTCGAAAATGCCCACCAAGTTTCGTTCCAATCAGCCTCTGTCTAATAGGTGAGCAAAATTAATTTGCTGATAGCGGTCATGTTTTTTGAGATGCAGAAATGTCCTGACACTTATGCCAGTTCAAATTATCCAGTCAATCAGACTAACAAATGCATAGTTATTCCCGTTTTCAATTTTTATTTGCCCTGTTATAGCGCCACCAAGTGTTCCATGTTTTCTTTACTGCGACTTCAGATTAATCATTTACTTGTGTTCCGAGTTTGGTGAAAATATCTCTTTCCAGTATCTCTTTCCATTTACTAAAAAGGTGTTTTAGTAAAAGTGCTATGCCCCTTCCGAAAGTTTTGGCGTGCTGTCACGACGGTGAGTGGAAACTCTTGTCAACTTTGTCTCATTATTGATATTCACTCTCCAGAGAATCTTTCTGCACTTGTTTGGTTCTGATTGTGTAAAATATCTCGGACTAGTCTGCAAAAGTAGGTTTAAAAAAAAAAGTTATGTTTAGGAGTTATGGGAAATGTTATACTTTTGATTGCTGTAGCGCCACCGTCAGGCCGATTACGGTGACCCCAACCTCTGGTCTAGTGGTTTTAACGAGGTTAAGCAAAAAACCTAGGACTAAAAAATTTTTTTTTTTTTTTTACATAATCAAGAATAGTTAATGAACAATTTGATTGACAGCAGAGGTTCTTGAGGCAAAGTTGCTCAGTATTAGAAGACATATCAAAGAATAATTACAGAGGTGGTGTTTATGCTCACTGAGTTTCTTTGTGATCGCCCTCCATTAACCTTGTCTAACAGGTTCTCAAAATGTATTGGCTGATGGCGGACATTTTTTGAGATACACAAATACACTAGACCAGGGCTGCCCAAACTCAGTCCTGGAGGGCCGGTGTCCTGCAGAGTTTAGTTGCAACCCCAATTAGACACACCTGAACCAGCTAATCAAGCTCTTATTAGACATACTTGAAACTTCCAGACAGGTGTTGAGGCAAGTTGGACCTAAACTCTGCAGGACACCAGCTCTCCAGGACTGAGTTTGGGCAGCCCTACACTAGATGCTTGTGGCACTTTGGACAAAGACACTGCATACCAATTTTCACATCAGACTAATGGGTGTAGAACAATTTAATTTTTTTCCCTGTTATAGCACCACCAAATGGCCAAACTCTGTTTTTTTTTTTTTTTTTTTGTTGCGACTTCAGATTGAGCTCATACATAGTTCCAAGTCTGACAAAAATATTTCTTTTCATTTAAGAGTTAAAGGCATTTTAGTAAAAGTGGCTCTGCCCATTACAAACGCTTTGGCGTCCCGTCACGACGGTGAGTTGAAGGTTCAACTTTTTTTCTTTTTTTTTTTTTTATAACTATTGATATTCACTGTCCAAAAATACTTTCTCCACTGGTTTGGTTCCGATCAGGACTAGTTCGCAAGAGCTGGTTTTTCCATCAAATTTTACATTCCCGAAAATTGACAATCGGTTTGGAGAACTGAATGTGGTTTAGGAGTTATGAGCGATTTTTGTACTTTTCGATGTAGCGCCACCATCAGGCCGACTGGGGTGAGCCTTGGTGACGTTGTAGCCGGTGTGAGTACTACCATCCCTCCAAGTTTCAAGTCTGTACGACTTACGGTTTGGTCTGCCCGATCAGTTTTAGCTGGAGAATGCTAATTCTTAGCCATTCCAACAATTACAATTGGGTTTCAGCGCTACGCTCATGAACCCCTAATAACTATTTTCTATTATAATATATTTTAAAATGTAATTTATTCCTGTGATGTCAAAGCTGCATTTTCAGCATCATTACTCCAGTCTTCAGCGTCACATGTTCTTTCAGAAATTATTTTAATATGCTGATTTAATGGTCAAGAAACTGTCAATATTGGTCACTTTATTGTAAAAGTAGTACTTTATTTCAAAACTAACTTTAAATGGTAGTCCATGTTCAAAAAATATTACATATATAGCACTGGCAAATACCCCCCGGCCAACAGACTATCCATATTTTTGAGCTATAGTGTATTTCCATACTACTCTTGTTATTTCTGCAGTGTATGTGTTTACTGTGCATAGTATGCTATTTTTCTGTATCCATGTAATACAACCTGCCGAAATGTGTGCCATTCAACAGAGCACATTGCGCTGGGTTCTCTATTCTACGATGCAGTCTGTTTGACCTTCTATTTCCTGTGTGTCAAATGAACTGCTAGTAATATAAGCCAAGACGGAGAAGGAAGAAGAGCGAGCGAATCGATTGAGAACCCTTTAGGATACAGTGGTAATGAAACAACTTCTCTTGGCCATCTGCCGTAACAGGTAGGCTGTAGACAGAGCCAAACAACACCTCTCAAGGCGGGATGCACCTGATTGTCTGACAATCACAGTGATCGCACCTTCAAAACAAGCCCTTTGTTATAGGCGGCTTCACATTGTGAACACACTTGACTGAATTTAGACTATGCGTCAAGGTGTGGACAGATGTTACTGGGTTTGGATTCCTTGTATTCTTAACAAACGTTCAATTTGCTGGCTTGCTGTATGCGTGAATGTTTGATAGATGAATATAAATTGTGCCTTTTCTTTACAGAAGCATTTTTCATGGATAAAAAAAGCCAAAGCCCAGCGTACATTGAAACGCCAGGATGGTTGGAAAAATATCCCATGATGCGCCTCATGAAATTGGTTGAGCAGGTCAAGAGCGCACAGGAATGTTATCAAGGTAAAGGGTGGCTAATGGGGTGTTCACTCCAGACTCGACTTGCATGAATGAAATTGCGCTTTTCATGCGTAGTAGAATGCTTGAACATTTTGAGTTTACTCACTTCATTCGCATGTGAAATTCACTTTGCGAATTCACGTTCCTTTGGCCAGGCACTCCATCTGCCACTTGACTTTACTCAACATTTATTTGCATTTATACAGTAAAAACAGTATAAATATTATACATGTTTTAATAATACAATTTTAATGCAAGGATGTATTAAAATATATATATATATATATATATATATATATATATATATATATATATATATATATATATATATATATATATGTTTTAGAATTTTATTTTATTTTTATTATTTTGATTTATTAATTATTATTTATTTATTTATTATTCATTTAATAAGTCTCACTCTTACCAAGGCTGTATTTATTTGCATTTATACAGTAAAAAACAATAATATTGTAATATAATGTAAATTTTAAAAATGTTGAATTTTTAAAGGTTTTTTATTTTAATATATATATTTTTTAATGTAATTTCTCTGATGAAAAGCTGAATTTCCGCAGTCATTACTTTAATCATTTTTAAAAAGCTATAATCATATTTTTATTCAATAAGGATTTATTAAAATATGTGTAATGTTCTAAAAAGTATTTTATTTTTTAAAGAAATCTAACACTTACCTGTGGGCTGCATTTATTTGCATTTATACAGTAAAACAGTTATATTGTGATATGATTTAAATTTAAACATGTTAGAATTGTAATATATTTTTAAATGTAATTTATTTCTGTGATGTCATTACTCCAGCCTTCAGACATTTTTTTTTTAAATAATAATTATAATTTTAAATTATATATTATATATGTATTATCTCTCTCTCTCTCTTTCTCTCTCTCTCTTTATATATATATATATATATATATATATATATATATAATTATTTCTTTTTTATTATTTCTTATTTGTACTTATACGGTAAAAACAGTAATATTCTGATATCAAGTTTTAAATGTAATTCATTTGGGTGATGCAAAGCTCAATTTTTTAATAATAATCAATTTTAATTCAGCAAGGATGTATTAAAATAGGTATAATGATTTAAATTTTATTTTATTTTATTTTTGGGGTGTGTGATGTTAACAAAATGCTGTAAAATAAATAAATAAATAAATGATGTTCATGAACTTTCAATTTCCTATTTATAAAAATATGCATGGTTAATACAAAAATAAGCAGGAAAAAAATCATTATAATAACTAAGCAGAATTGCTGAAGGTTTATGACACTGATGACTGGTATAAAATGGTACTAATAAATAATAAATGACTAATAAATGTAGCCTTGGTGAGCATATGAGACTTTGTCTAAAAAAAAAAACAATTTTTAAATGGAATGTAAGATAAGGTTTTTTTGTTTGTTTGTTTGTTTGTTTGTTTGTTTGTTTTTTAACATTTGTGGTCAGCATGTAGCTTCCAATTATGTGATTTCATATTTTTTATGACATTAAAATGTAGAAAAGATCTACAAAAACTACAAACTACAAAAAAGAAAAGTCTACCAAAGCACAGGGAGATGTGTGGATGAAGCATCTCTACACAGGCTAGTGTTTCACACGACTAACTTGTTCAGCTATTTTCTCTGAGCCAGATAAAAGAAAAAAAAAAACTATGAAGATTGAATTACTGATGAGCCCAAATTCAATTTGTCCCAAATATGAGTGGATATCTGGAGAAAAGTCTAAATGCAGCATGTAGAAAGATGCAGGCGCACTAACCTGATGCGTTTTTAATCAACACCCTTACCCTTAAAGCAAGAAGAAAAAGATAGTGAAAGCGAGATAAAAAGAAATAAATTGCTCTTTCTTCTCTGCATGGACATTTGGCTTGAAGAAAGAATGAAAGACAGACAAAATGCTTATGCCTAAACTAGTTAACTAATAATAGTTCAATTGTGTCATATTCATTTTTAATGCGCTCACGGATGCATCGCACCAGAAGAACATTTGCCGTTGTATGTAAGGTGGATGAAAGCTTTGGGCAGTGCAATTTAAGTGGCAGTCTGTTGATTGAATACGTTTGAGCCACCCAATTACTATAAAATACATTTATAGTTCACATTGATTTTAATTGGATGCACAGTGGACAGTGGAACGCCAGGAGCGGAGACTAAATCACTGCTGGTGACTAAATCTCTTTTACTTAATGCCTTGATTAAACCCATCAGCCTCCGCACTTAACAAAAGCAAAACAATTTTGATACCGTCGATCAGCCTCTGGGGAGGCCAGAGAAGCCAATTAACCTTGCCTGCCATTTACTTTGGGATGAGATCTGAGGGAACTCTAACCCAGTGTGTCGTCTGTTATCTGCTCATGATCTCATGGGGGAAAGCTGGCATAAATCTGGTAATTAATTTTTCTTGGAACTGGCTGCATTTTGAAAAAGTCAGCTGGACCAGTGGACTTTGGGGTGGCTGGTGTGAGTTCTGGCCAGCAGTCACGAAGCTCAGGAAGTTTAAGCATACTTGTGTGTTTTTAACTAGATTAATTGGTGGAGTTGGCAGCTTCGTCTGCATTGGCTTAAATAAGTGCTCCAAGTTTAATGGCGTTGCAGGGTATTTTCACTCACATACGGGTGAAGAAAGTCTAGTTCAAACTCCAAAAATTAAATGAAGTTAATATCCATTACTTATCTATTATATCAGTACATTTTACAAACTTTTGTCTACTTAATCAGACACCCATTGAAATAAATAAATTAATTACATTTTACTAGCACCAAACCTGTTTAACTATAGATATATCGTAATGACATATATTCATTATGTAGTTCAAAATGTTTGTTGTCAGATAGATTTTTATTTATTTAATTATTTATTTTAAATACTGTACAGGATACAGAATTTATCTGGGCGGAGAATCATACTGACAACAAACATTTTGTTTTATTGAATAAATAAATAAATAAATAAATAAATAGATCAAATATTGTCCTATCATAACAAACCACACATCAATGGAAAGATTATTTATTCAGATTATTTAATCTCAGTTTTTAAAAATGGACCCTTATAACTAGTTTTGTGGTCCAAGGTCACATTTATTTATACTGTTTAATACTGTTTGGAGCAGAGTATACAGGACTCTAATTCTAATTTTCCTGAGAAAAAATATACATAATAATAATAATAATAATAATAACAAAATCTTACTAACACCATATATTTTGAAATATATAGTTCAAATTTTCATTTGTCATTTATATTTTATTCATTTATTTACTTATTTATTAAATACTGACTGGAGTAGTGTACAGGATACAGAGTTCTGATTTTGAATTTCTGGAAAAAATATATATATAAATAATCATTTAAAAACAATTTAAATCATACTGACAACAAACATTTTGTTGTAATAAATAAATAAAATCTTACTAACACCAACAACAACATTTTGACACACTGTATTATAATTTTATATATTCATTATATGGTTCAAAATGTTTGCTGTCAGTTAGATTTTATTTATCTATTCATTTATTTATAATCATGTTTATTCATTTATTTATAATACTGTTTGGAGTAGTATATAGGATACAGTTCTAATTCTGAAATTCTGAGGGTTGGGAAATAAATAATCAATTAATTAATTAATTAAATCTACCTACACCAAATATTTTAAAATACATATTATATTGATATATATGCATTTTATAGTTCAAAATGTTTGTTGTCAGTTAGATTAATTTATTTATAAATACTGGTTGGAGTAGTATACAGGTTACAGAGTTCTAATCCTGAATTTCTGAAATAAATAAATTCTAACTACAACCAAACATTTTTAACTATATACTATAATGAGATATATTCATTATATAGATTAAAGTGTTTGTTGTCAGTTAGATTTTTTATTTATTTTTAAATACTGATTTGAGTAGTACAGACAACAAATATTTTGTAATAATAATAATACAAACAAATAAAACCTTTATAACGTTTAAAACATTTTGTAACATTTTAAACTATATATTATAATAATATACATTTATTATATAGTTAAGAATGTTTGTTGTCAGTTAGAATTTATTTATTTATTTATTTATTATTATTTATTATTTATTTATTTATAGATAGTGATTGGAGTAGTACACAGGATACAGAATTCTAAATCTGATTTTATGTACAGTATATTGTTGTAATATATAGGTAAAATTTCTAACTATTTATTTACTTTCTAAAACCTTGTGGTGAGATTTTTTTATTTAATTAATTGTTTTTTTTAAATGCTAAATACATTTATTAAATCAGAAGCAACACTAAAAACGTTGTTTATGATGTTCAAAACGTTTCTTGAGCACTAAATCAGCATATTAGAATGTCTTCACTTCAGACTATACATTGCACGTTGGACCAATCACTTGTGTCTCCATTAATTAACTGAATGCGTGCCAACGAGTCACTTTCCCATATTACGCAATTACATGTGCCGATGTCTGAACATAAGACAATGTTTTGTGTTCTCAAGGCTGCTAGTAAATCTCAGATTGCAGCAATATTACCTGAGCCTCCGCACACTTCAATTTGCAAACTTGGCAGGGTATGGGAAATGAGGCTCCACTGTAGCGCAGAGGGGTACAGTCACACCTGTTCTCACACACACACTTTACATCTGGCGGCCATCGCTTGTTTCTGCCAGCTACGAGAGTCATTGATTACTCAAGCAGGATAATTGTGTAAATTTACTGCAAAATTGCCTCTGCCTGTGCAGTTGAGTAACTGGAGCTTGAATTTCTTTTTTTAAATGTTGTTGCTGACAAGCTACAGGCTCTGTGCTCAGCACGTCTCTGAAACGGCTGGATGTGCCGGGCAACATCTTTTCCCATCAGGCATTCCCGCTGATCGGCCCCGCAGGCGTACACAGATGAACCCATCCGTGATGTGTTTTCACCGGCCTGTGCTGTGCAGGGAAGCATATTTATCATACACGTTTGTTAGAGCTTAGAGTTTAGGGTGTAAATATTCATGATCTACAGTATCAGACTGTTGCCTGAGAGCAATGCACCATCAGGGAGGTCAAATGGATTCTGCTCGACGTGGAGTTCGCTGTTGTTTGTGCCAAGCAGCATTGGGAGGAACGTTCAGGGTTCAATTTAAGCTCAGTCGACGGCGCTTGTTGCACATTTTCCGTTACCACAGAAAACAACAGCTGTTTTTTAAACAGAAGTGTTCACTTCCAAACTGAATTTCCTGACTCGCCCACGTCATCCAAGATGTTCATGTCTTTCTTTCTTCAGTCGAAAAGAAATTCAGGAAGTCCATATAGTGGACTTCAGTGGTGGCTAACAGGTTGAAGGTCCAAATTTCAGTTGCAATTCAAAGGTCTCTTCACGATCCCAGACGAGGGATCAGAGGTCTTGTCTAGCGAAACGATTGATCATTTTCTGAGAAAAATACAAATATTTTAGTGGTGTCATAATAAGAGTGTTAACGCAGGCGATTTTTTTTTTTTTGTTTTATGCGTTAAAAATATTTAATGCAATTAACGCATGGGCGAGGCTAGGTTTGGCCACCCCACTCACAACTGCTAAAGGAATGTGTTTATTTATATGCGGAACGTCTTTACAAGCACATTAAACAGGAGAATTTTCAAATGCGTGCTCCAACCTCACCTCAGCGCCCAGACGGTCAAGCCTTAGGGTTCAACTTAAGCTCAATAGACGGTGCTTGATGCACAGTTTCCATAGAGTGGACTTCAGTGGTGGCTAACGGGTCGAAGGTCCAAAATTCAGTTCCAGTGCAGCTTCAAAGGGCTCTTCACAATCTCAGCCGAGGGATCCAAGGTCTTATCTAGGGAAACGATTGATCATTTTGACAATTTCCTGATAATAGACTTGCCCACATGTCATACAAGATGTTCATGTTTTTCTTTCTTCAGTCAAAAAGAAATTAAGGTTTTTAAGGAAAAATTTCAGGAAGTCCATATAGTGGACTTCAGTGGTGGCGATTAATTTTTTCATTTTAACGCGTTAAAAATATTTAACGCAATTAACGCATGGGCGAGGCTAGGTTTGGACACCCCACTCACAACTGCTAAAGAAATGCATTTATTTAGACAATTATTTAGACAACCTCACCTCAGCGCCCAGACGGTCAAGCTTTAGGGTTCAACTTAAGCTCAATAGACGGTGCTTGATGCATATTTTCCAAAGAGTGGACTTCAGTGGTGGCTAACGGGTCGAAGGTCCAAAATTCAGTTTCAGTTCAGCTTCAAAGGGCTCTTCACAATCTCAGCCGAGGGATCCAAGGTCTTATCTAGGGAAACGATTGATCATTTTCTAAGAAACATACAAATTTTAGTGGTGTCAAAATTAGCGCATTAACGCAGGCGATAATTTTTTTCAATTTAATGCGCTAAAAATATTTAACGCAATTAACGTGTGGGTGAGGCTAGGTTTGGCCACCCCACTCACAACTGCTAAAGAAATGCATTTTTTTAGACACGGAACATCTTTACGAGCACATTAAATGAGAGACTTTTCAGACACATGCTCCAACTTCACCCCAGTCGGTCAAGGCTCAGGGTACAAAGTTCAATCAAAGTTGGGGTAGGTGTACAACACAATCTAATATGTTGAAAAATGAATGGCATTGTTAGTTTCCCATCGGAGCTGTATCCCTTCTAGTCACAACCGCGCCAGTCCCGAGTCAAACGAGAGAACAAACGGTACCGGTAATGAGGAGCTTTAGTAGAACAACAGTGAACTGCGTCCAGATGAAATGCTGTCAGGTCATATGTTGGGAAAAACTAATTTTCCTTGTTCTGTCAGCCGTTATACTGTGCTAGTAGAACCTTCTCTTCGTTGTATTAAGGTGCTGCATCATATTCAAACCATAATGAAACTGTGAACATGCAGTCGTAGTTGTGTCGTCAGTTAAGACATGAATTTACAAAAAGCTAATTAATGCTGCCTTAAAACTGTGCATGTATTTGTTTTTTATAGGTCACATTTAAAGCAGTGTCAGATCCGCATCAAGATCAGCAACAGCAGTTTTTAAAGTAACAGCAGCCAAAATATCCTAATAACTAGCTGCTGTGATGTCTGTTAATCAAACTACAAAATTAAAGAGGAAATTCATAACTTCGGTAGTTTTAAGCTTTACCTTTAATTTAGAATTTTATATAATTTAGTGTTTGATAACTTTAGGCTATATTTTCTTGCTGAAGGTAGGTAGCTAGCCTATATGACATTTATTATAATGGATTTATGTGAAGATTGTTTTGAGTTATTTAAATTAGAAGTTATTTTTTAATTATATTATTTTATAATTATATTATTTATTCTTTTATTTAAATTATATTATTTTATATAATTTTAAATTTCTTATTTTCTCTTGTGGCCTATATGTAAACATCTTTTATGTAAAAATACCTTATTCAGGTCAGTACTAAATAAACAATGACATGCATTATGTATGATTTTGCTAATTTAATAGACATGCATTGTAGGCTATTTTGATAATAAAACACCTTATTCAAGCAAAAATGGTGATATGTATTGTTACCATGAAATAAAATTACTCATATCATGAGTACTATTAGAGCTTTTTTTTTCCACTCACAAACCCTGAAAAGGCAACAAGCTTTCATTTTGTAATGTGCACTACACTTAAAGGCACAGGCAGCAAAAATGTCCAAAACATCAAGAGAGTATACGCTTTTCAGCATAAATGTCCAAACAGATCAATAGCTCAATTTAAATGAAATCTCCCGCTGCGATGAAAGAGAAGAGGCTCTTCCTTTGGTTAGATGTTTTCCTTAAAAACCAAAGGACCTGTCACATGCTGCTCATGCCAGTAAAGAAGAGATCAGTGAACAGGACAAGGCTCTGTGCTCTTAGAGGTGGAAAAATGTGTACTTCAAAGTCCACTGAACAAAGCCATCAGTGAGAGGTCTAATAGCGATTTCACACAAAGCAGCGTTTCCAGACGCTCCTCAGCTGGAGGTGTTCCCAAAACACATTGGCAGCCTCATGCTCTATTTAAAAAGCAAAACAAAGCAGTCACGGTAATAGGAAATGTATTGACTGACATGACAATTACAGGTGTGTCTAAAGCATTTATACTTGTTTTTTATTCAATTTTCATAAGCAAGTGAAAACTTTTCAAGATCTGACAGCAGATCATCCAAAATGCTCTTTTTTCCAATTGCATTAATACAAAATACAAAATAACAAACTATACTTTCTACAACACAAAGTAATTGTTCAATCTATACCAACATTTCATTCACAGTAACTGCCTTTTATAATCCATTTCATTTGCCTCTATTCTCGTTCAGTTTCATGTCGTCTATGATTGAATCCAGCTGATTTTAATGGATAATCAGTGAGCCATTTGGTTAATCTATGCATTTTTCATTTACAATAAAAAAACAACAACCTCTTAAACAGGAGGTACAGTTAAAAAGTCTACATTAACATTTAATATTGCAGTATTTTAATATTATAATTCAATGGAACATGGAAGGATGTTTAGTCAGAGAGGACTGAGATATTAAGTTTTTGATGGTGGGGAAAAAAAAAAAAACTTCTGCATATATTAATTTCCACTTGCTATGCTACAAAAATAAAAGTGCTACTCAGATTTTTGATCACTCTGTTCCCTTGATCAAAGAGTCATGGAAATATAATACCTGGGGTGCAGAGAGAAGTGTCTGAGAGATGTAGCACGGGGACTCGTATTAGAGACATTTATACATTTACATTTATTCATTAAGACTCTTTTATCCATGTGACAAGAACAGACAGTTCCTTCAGGAAATTTAGGGGATGAAGGTAGTGTGTGTGCAAGGCTGTGGGAGATATTTTGCCTTCTGCACTCTTTGAACTATGGACATCAATGATACCTCTCACTGCATGGAGGTGTGATCTGATTAAAAAGAGTTTTTTTTTTACTTTCATATAAAGAACAATAAAAGAGGTGGGAAAAAATCGCATGGAGTTACACTGAAAAAGGATATCATAAGGTCTTTTCACATTTTAAATAGATAACCCATGGTTATCCTAAACCTTAGGTAACTTTTTTTTTTAAACGCGCTAGATGTTGGTATCATCTTTCAGTGTTAAGACAAGGTTCGATGTTAGCTCATAGACAAAGGTAATGCATTTACATGTATTCGATTAGCGTATGCTTTTATCCAAAACGACTTACAATTGAGGAATACAACAAGCGGTTCATTATAAAGGGGCAAATAAACAGTGCTTGTAATAGCATTTTGTAAATCCTGCAAATCCTGGCTTAACCTGAAGGCCTAAATTACTGCTACCAGTAACAAAAAAATGTAAAACAACATTCTTTTATTTTAATGTACATTAAAAATCTAATTTATTTCTAAAATAAAAGCTGAACATTTCAGCATCATTACTGCAGTATTCATTGTCACATGATCCTTCAGAAATCATTCTAATATACTTATTTATTATCAGTGCTTAGTATGTTTTTGGAACCTGTGATAATTTTTTTAGGATTTTTTAATCAATAAAAGGTTAAAAACAACAGCATTTATTTAAAATAGAAAGGTTTTCTAACAATATACACTACTGTTTAAGTTTGGGGTCAGTACATTTTTCTTCTTCTTTTTTTTTTAAGAAATTAGTACTACACCAAGGATGTGTTAAATTAATAAAAAGTGACAGCAAAAACGTATATTGTTAGAAAAGATTTATATTTTGAATATTTTGAATAAATGCTGTTCTTTGTAACCTTATATTGATTAAAGAATCCTGGAAAAATGCATCACGGGTTCCAAAAAATATTTGGTAGCTGTTTCCAACATTGTTAATACATTGGTAAGAGTGCTTCAGGTGAGAGTTGGGCGAGTGAGAAAGTCACACCACTTGACGCCGTGGCTCATTCCCATAGATATGGTGTGATGGGACAGCACTCACCACTCAATGCTATACACCGCCATCCAAGACAGCAATATCACAAGAAGTTGACTACAGAGGCCAATCCATTACCCACTGAGCTCTGTGATAAGGGAAGCTGCAATCCTAGCATTTATTTTTATTTTCTATATTCAGAAATATTCTATTGTTATTTTTTTGTGTGTGTGTTATTATATTTATTTTGTATTGTATTGTAATTTTGTATGTAATTATATTGTATATATTGTATATTATCTTAAGTTATTTTCATGTCATTAATTTATTATCTATTTTATTTTTATTATTAGCTACTCTACATTATATCATTGGTATTATTTTATGGATCATCTTAACTACTTATTATATATTTAATATTAATTAATTGTATTATTGATATTTTAAATTCATATTGTAATTATTTTTTATTATTATTATTATTGTTGCTGTGTTATTTTAACTCAACTAAACTTGTCAGTGCCATTGTTTTGTAAAAGATATGTCCGAAGTGAGGTATAACCAAATCATGGCTTAACCTGAAGGCCTAAAATACTGCTATTACTACTATTATGACTACTTTTGCTGCTGCTGTTGTTGTTTACAGTTTCTCACTCACCTCACGACAGTAGCGGTTGGCTCTTCTTCTTCCATCAAACCCACAAATACGAATTCGTGAGTTGCTGGGCTCTAGTAGACACTCATAGCACATCGCTTTGTGTACTCATGGTAACAGCCGTATCGCATAATCGCTCGTTTGCAGCGTTGAGTCGGGCGTCTTTCTTCTCTTCTTCATAATCATTGTGTAGTGTGCGGTGGAGAGGAGATTCTCCCAGTCGGTAACACTATACTTTGCATTGCATTTACTTATATTCAGAAAAGCAAGCACGTGCGAAATGTTCGAGGTTCAAGGTTGGTGAACTCTGACCTGAGAACTTACATCACGTGAAAGGTGTGACCAACAGCAGGTCGATACGTCACATCGTGACCTCGTAGTTAGTAATGGGAGAAACTTTTTTGAAGCTTCTTTTAAATTATTTAGTATTTGTGGAAATTGAATTGTATTAAATGTGTTGCCACTGTTCAATAAGAAATGTTTTATCTATTAGTATAATACACGAAATGCAATAAAAATAATAAAAAAAAAGGTAAAGGTATACAAAATATTATAGGGCAAAATGAAGCAGTAAAACCTTTTACTCAATAACTAAAGTTGCACTTGAGGGTCCCATGCAAAACATACATATATGTGTGTGTGTGTGTGTGTGTGTGTGTGTGTGTGTGTGTAAGAGAGAAAAAGAAAAGAAAGTCTTTGAATAAGCATAATCAAGTGGAGAGCATAAGCTAATACCTAATGTGTTCAGAAAATCAAGCATCTATACAATCTAAATGGACCACGCATAAAAAAAAAAACTCAATGGAATAAAAAGTAACAATTACTACTCAAAGTTAATACTTGTTGGAATTGCTCAAAATCAGCCACTTAAGCTTTGATGGGGTCCCCGCATCTCTGTAAACTGCTGATTGGGAATCTCTAAGGCTTGTATTTGACATAATGGGTTTCTGGGAATTTAGGCCATTTCAAAAGCGTGGTTATGCCTCTGGGGAAATAAAATCAATACACAATTAAAGTATTACAGGAAATGGTAACTCCATTAAAGTGTACTTTGAACCTGAAACTGCAGCACTGATATTTTAAAATGACCAGCAATATATAGTTTTAGCAGGCTGTTTTATGTACAGTATGTTAGACTTCTCGGTCTATAATGGGGACTTTAAATCAGTTTAATTCTATTCTATTACTACAAAACATTATTTATTTTATATTTTTTTCATTAGCATATTGTTTGCAACGGGTTTCGAACGACATAAGAGCTAGAAAATAATTATAGAATTTTCGTTTGTGTTGAACCACTCTACTTTTTTAATAAGGGTAATATTCCTTTTCACACATGATTATACCTTAAATCAGATTAAATATGCTATGGAAAAAGATGATAATCATATAAGAGCATTTAATGAACTTCTAGTTAGTTTTTTTTTATTATTATTATTATTATTATTCAGTGTGCTTTGTGTACGTGTGTAGCATTCAGACAAACTATACCCACACTCCACTACCTGAAATAACACACCACATAATCAGCCAGTAACCTCTCATCATGACACCATTAAACCTTCAATCAACATTTTCAAATAACCCTCAACCTTTTCCAGGAAACACACACTCTGTAGAGTATTATGCTACGGCTCTGCAGATGCTTTTCGTACAAATGAACAATCACTAATTTTAGATAAAGTCTTTCCAAAGCAACCGTGAGCACTGGAGCAAGACAAGTGCTTCATTTATTCACCAGTTCATAGAGTAGTTCATGCCGATTTGGGAATAAACATCAAATATTTGCATGATCCGTAACCATTAAGCAACTTCCATATCAGGTAATGTGCAAATTATGAGAAGAGTCATAGCAAAACATGCTTAACCTTTAGTCAGAGCAAACAGAATTTGTATTTACATTTTGTTTTCATAAACACCAAGCTACTTTATAAGAAAACATGAGTAATTAAATCACATTATCATATTAATGCCAATTCCTTGGACAGATAGCTCATAGTTCACAAAGTTAAGCAAAGACACGAATGCCAAGAAGAACAGAGTAAATAAAAGTAGCAGCGCAACTAATCTAACTCTATTTAACCACTTTTAAATATCTGTTTTGTAGTTTTCAACACTTTGACCACAGACTAAAATAAACCAGCCCATAAGCGTTTTTAAATAATCAATAACAAGAAGTAAAGTCATTTGAAGTGCACTAAAGTGTGTTAAAAAAAAATTGATGTGTTGATTTTAAGAGAAAAAAGGGAATTAAGAACTAGCTGTGTTAGTTTTGGCCAAGTCTCACAATACTTTTGAAGAGACATTTGCTTTAGTAAAAAGAAGCACCTCTATTAACTTAACCAGCTAATTAGCAGGAAATTACTTGACAGCCCAGAGACAATATGGGGATTTGTTCAGAGCTAGTGGAACTATAATGTGTACGTTTTCAGACTTCTTTCTAATGAGGATATTTGCAAATGTCCTTCTTATGAATTTTTAGTCTTGTTAACAACCAAGTTGAGAATTATGGGAGTTTTCTTTTCAAGATACGCACAGTAAAGTGTTCCTGCTTTACCCATTGGCTAAATGTAGCTCTTTAATGTAAATTAACTGAACAGGCAGGTCATAATGTGTTATTGCAAGTACAAATTCTTCCTCACTGACCTAAAGAGCCCATGGGCGCGTAACATACACGCACATTTGTTTTTCTGTCATGGTGGAGACTTTCCATTAAAGAAATAGTTCACCCAAAAAATGAAACTCACCCTCAGGAAAGCTAAGATGTAGATGAGTGAGAAATTTAGCTTAACATCACGTGCTCACAAGTGGATCCTCTGCACTGAATGGGTGCCGTCAGAATGAGAGTCCAAACAGCTGATAAAAACATCACAATAATCTTCCAGTTCACAAGTTAATGCCTTATAAAGTAGTAGTCCATTATTATGATGTTTTTGAACTCTCATTCTGACACCCATTCACTGCAGATGCCTTCGGGCTTTACTATTCTTTTGGAGACAATCTTTCCCCAAAATGTTGGCAAAACCACACACTCTTCCACATTATTTTGGCAGTGCTCTCTGGAAAATTAATTTAAAATGATCAATGCTGCCAAACACACAAAGGAAAAAGCCAAATTTCCTGGTTTGGTTTAAATATAGCTCTTTGTTACATAGCATTTGGTTGAGGAAAATGGGTTCTGTTGGGAGCAGTCCAGAGGGGAGAGAGATCTAATTTGGTATTCTCGTCGATTCCCCTGTATATTTGTCTGGAACAATCAGGTGATTACGGCAGCGGAGTTGGATGGCAAATCAATGGCGCGCCTTTCCCTGTTGTTGCTCTTGCTCTTTCTCGCCATCTCATCAGGAAGGCCAGGTTCAGTTCAGACACACTGAACATACAATGCAATATGCTAAAGGTTAACAGAGCACAGGTCAGCCTTAATCAGATTGCTGGAAAATGTCAGCAGAGGGCAGAATCCTTAAAACTGCACCAGTGCATTAATGGAATAGCTTATCCAAACATGACAATTATGTCATTTTCTTTAATGTTTTCATCTATTTTACCAGTATCTGTTAGAAATTCATTTTTAACCCATATTGTGTATGAAGAACAGCAGCTCATGTCAATAACAGGTTTGAAGGGATAGTTCACCCAAAAATGGCCCAAAAATTCTATAGGAATTTCTCTCTATATGAACACAACAAAAGATATTTTGAAGAATGTTGGTGACCCATTGTTGACAGTAGCCAATGACTTCCATAGTACGGAGAACGATGACGGAATTTTCATTTTAAATGCTTGATGTCAATGGCAAGAATCGCAATGATAAATGCGTTTTTAAACGTGCAGTTGTCGCCACCTCCTGGTGAAACAGGATAAACATTACAATACCTACAGGTGTTAAGATACTTTCATTTTGATCGCTATTATAGACATTAAGTGTTTATCCCCAAACTATAAACTTTTATTCTAGTACGTATGTTATTTAAATGTCTGTAATACAGGAATAATGATCATTGTGTGATTGATAGACAGAAATAACGCATTGGCGTTAGAACAGAGATCGCAATCTAGGATTATTCATGCAGCTCTAATGTAAACACTGCAAGTACTATCACGTTCTCGCGAGACCATACATATCTCGTGAGACACTTTATCCTCACATCCCTAATATATATATATATATATATATATATATATATATATATATATATATGGTACAGTATACATTACATTTTCTCAAGGGAAAATTGCAATTACATCATTATATTTTTACTCTAATTCGTTTTTTTTAAATATAAACATTTAAATGGTTGCTGTCATAAAAAGTTGACAGATTTATTTAAACATAAACACTGAAGAACAGAAAACAAGTTATAATGAATCTATGTTTAATATATAATTTAGCAAAATTCTTCTCTTTAGAGTTCATTTTTCACGCTGACTAACTGGTCACCGAATGCTTTTTTTTTCTGAAGTACAGGTGGCGTCACGTGACTATGTTTACAAGCTGTTACGCCTTACCTCTTTGCGCGGTTGAAACACTGAATGAGCGATTACATGAGACAGGACACCGATTTCGGTAAGTTGCACTCTTTCTTTGAACTCTTTTATTTGATGTTCAGTAATGCTTATTTCGTCCTAAAACTAGTTAAAGCGGACGAGACGATCAGTTCACGATCAGGGCCTCTTCTCATGAATTGCGGTGCTACGGCATCTGTCACGTCACATGAAACAGCGCCAAAATGCCATTTATTGTTTGAATGCTGTAATACAATTAACAATTAAATCTGAGACTTTGTTTCAAAAGTAACACAAATTTATTACAACTTATTAGATGGGAGGTGCACTACACGTTCTGCTCATTGACTGGAAACAGGTTAGACTAATCGATTTTTGGGATTTTTGAATCGATATCGTTTCGTAAAATCAAGAAACTGATTTATTTATTTAATTTTTTCCCCGAGACCTAATACTGTTATCTATTTATGAAATTGTGAGATTGATCTTTTAGTCTGTGCCCATTTTCACTGTACTCTTACTTGCTGCTCAATCTATACGCTGCCACTCCTGAATCTTTAATGCCACGACAGTTGAGAATGTCAGTTTGCAGTCTATAATGAATGTTATGTAGCAGATTTCTTTCTATTGGGCTGTCCTTATAGGCCACATGCAAAAACGATGATACAACCCAAGTAGTATTATTCGATTCACCACAAAATGACTCTAATGAGCTGGTTCGTCTTTGTGAATCAAGAATATACATCCCCACCTGTGTAGACGGATTCCCGAAATTTAAAAAAAACTCTAATTAGCTGGTTCTTTTTGTTGATTCAAAAACATACAGTGCCACCACTGTAGCCCGACTCCTGAAACAAATGCATTTTATTTGTTTGAATGGAGCTTTGATTTAAAAAAACTAAAAGGTCTGTATATGCTCATCCTCATTTTTCACTTCACAGCTCTAACCTAACACCCGCTAATATACCAAGACATTACGTAAATGGCAGACTAGAGATGTTTAATAACTTCATCTAAATACAGCGAGGCAGGGAGTCTTCAATCAGGAGGCCAGCGATGACATTTAAACAGGCACCTGAGCAAATTAAACCTGGAGAAGGTTAAGCTCTGTTAACACCATCGCAATGTCAAAAAATCCTGCATAAAGTTACTTTCCCATGCCTCTTTTATTTGAGGTGGGATTCAGTGTGATGGCTCACAAAGCCAGGAGAGCTCTCATACTGTGCTCTGTCTGAAACGAATTATCTGCTTTTAGCTTACTAGGATTTGTAGACAGAGAGTACAGCAAAAGAAATGGAATACTGTCAGTGTGACCCCTTGGGGAGGGTTGTGAATTTGGTGCACTGCCGTCCCTTTATGTTCCTCAGAAGGCCTGGATGCAATGAAGACTTTACTTTATAGGCGTTTTTGACAAGGTAATGGTGCAGGAAAGTTATCCGATTCTAAATGGACCAAAGTTATAGGATGTTTTAGGTGGAGCAGTGCTGTCAGATCTTTCTAAGCAAACCATTCACATGTGAAATTGATAACTATGGGTTATCATTTTTAACCCCAGGTTATCTCGTTTCATGTACATTGTAGGCATTTGGCAGATGCTTTACAGTGATATCACGCTGTTTTTTTCCAGCATGTGCATTTCCTGAAATAGAGTCATTACAGCTACTAGTTGAGCTATAGAAATGTTTCACGCTGTTCATACTTTACTCAGGTTGTTATTCCGGTTGTTCGGGGTTTGAGATTTCGTGATTTCATTCCACACAAGTTAACATTCTTATTTGCATTGCTAATTGACACGCAATCTGTTTAAATAACTCAATCTGTGTCACTGTTGCTACATAAACCCACTGTGGTTGTCTTGTGAAAACAAAGACAAAAATGAAAGGAATAAAGAGGAGTATGTCACTTTATTTATTGCAGAGGGGCATGTTAATTGGTTAACTGATTATTTTATAGATTGATATTTTTCTCAGATGTTAAAAACTAAACATACAGCACATATAGTGTTAATTTTGTCAGCCATTTTAATTTAGTCTTTTTATTTTTAGTATATTAATTAATAGAACTATTTAATATGTGATCCTGGTAAACAAAACCAGTCATAAGGGTTTTTTTTTTTTTTTTTTTTTTTAATTAAGATTTATACATTATCTAAATAATAGATTTATAATAGATAATTTATACATTATCTAAAGAAAAAAAAACTTTTAATTGATGTATGGTTTGTTAGGATAAGATACAACAGTTTGAAAATCTGGAATCTGGAAGTGTGTGTTCACTACTGTGTGTGTGCACTTGGATGGGTTAAATGCAGAGCGCAAATTTCGAATATGGGTCACCATACTTGGCCACATGTCATGTCCTTTCTTTTTCTTTCCTTTCCTTTCCAAAAGTACAGAATATCTTCATGGAACATGATCTTTACTTAATACTCAATACTTTTGGCTCAAAAGAACCAAAAAAAAAAAGTATTTTTACACATACAAGAAAAGTATTTTGACACATACAATGTAATTTTGGCTGTTGCTACAAATATACCCATGCTACTGGTTTTGTGGTCCAGAGTCACATATATAAATGAATATCAAAGACTTTTTCATGCTTTCATGCTTTTTTCATGCTGTGTATACTGTATACCTTATACAGTGAGGAAAAAAATATTTGATCCCCTGCTGATTTTGTACATTTGCCCACTGACAATAGTGGATTTATTTTAACAGTGAGAGACAGAATAACAACAAAAAATCTAGAAAAATGCATTTCAAAAGTTATAAATTGATTTCCATTTTCATGAGTGAAATAAGTATTTGATCCTCTATCAGTCAGCAAGAGTTCTGGCTCCCAGGTGTCTTTTATACAGGTAACAAGTATAGTAAGGAGTGCTGCTAATCTCAGTCTGTTACCTGTATAAAAGACATCTGTCCACAGAAGCAATCAATCAATCAATCAGATTCCAAACTCTCCAAGATGGCTAAGCCCAGTTGTCCAAGGATGTCAGGGACAAGATTGTAGACCTACATAAGGCTGGAATGGGCTACAATACCATCGCCAAGCAGCTTTGTGAAAAGGTGACAATAGTTGGTGCTATAATTCGCAAATGGAAGAAACACAAAATAACTGGCAATCTCCCTCTGTCTGGGGCTCCATGCAAGATCTCACCAAGAAAACAATTGATAACACACCACGCTGTGAAGGACTGAAATCCTGCAGCGCCCGCAAGGTCTCCCTGCTCAAGAAAGCACATGTACAGGCCCGCCTGAAGTTTGCCAACAAACATCCGAATGATTCAGAGGAGAACTGGGTGGAAGTGTTGTGGTCAGATGAGACCAAAATCGAGCTCTTTATCATCAACTCAACTTGCCGTGTTTGGAGGAGAAGGAATGATGCCAGTGACCCCAAGAACACCATCCCCACCGTCAAACATGGAGGTGAAAACATTATGGTTTGGGGGTGTTTTCTGCTAAGGGGAGAGGACAACTATACTGCATCAAAAGGACAATGAATTTTTTTTTGTCTGTCTCTCACTGTTCAAATATACCTGCCATTAAGATTATAGACTGATAATATCTATGTCTGTGGGCAAACGTACAAAATCAGCAGGCGTTTAATTTTTTTTTCCTCACTGTAACATCAAAACAATTAGATATTAGAAAAGGACTTCATAACAACAAAGGCCAGCAAAGGCCCTTACAACAGTGAAATGTTACTTATGTGGCCTGGTTTAAAATCTGGGATTAAGGTTTTTGGTACAATCAATTGAGACATCCTTCACTAGAACCAACAGAGACATTCATGTGGACTCCATGCTCAAAAATGTCTATTTCTATGAGATTTCAACACTGTGTTTTTAAATGACCAAACAACTAGATGATCCTCCCAGATGCCGCTCTGGTCAACACGTTCTCACTCCTTAATCGTCACATATAAGGTCCCCTTTGGAGTCGCATTTTGATGCTCAAGGTACCCCTTTAGTGTCAATTTTTACACACAGGGTCCTCCATTGTTTTCAGTTGTTTGTCTTAATTTAATGGTTTGCATGCATTTGTAAAAAAAAAATACAAATTATTTTATATAAATACTTTGATTGGAGCACCTAAACCCACCCCCACCCTAAAGCTACCCACACAACAAAGTACAGGTACAGGAATTTTTTTCTAAAACTGGCCATAAACAAGCCGTATTGAAGCATTACAAGAAGTCGTGTTGCATTCCAAGTCTTATGAAGGATGAGCTTATGGGGGACGGAGACAGTGATCGCGTCTTGTCCTCTCACAAATCAATCATTTTGCCTCCGAAGACTTGGAATATTCATTTTTTTTTTTTAAATAAACTGTGACTGTAGTTGTATCTGCCTGTTATATTAGTGTTTTATTGACAAATGGTTAAGTTTAGGGGCACGTGTTCAGTTACATGCTCATTAATGTGTAAATAGTGTAATATAAATAAAACTGTTTGCATTGAAAATCACACCCCAATATATATGCAATAATGGCAGTATTATTACCCAATATATAATTTAATCATGGCGATACAATTCCCAGTGCCTTTCGTGTCAGCTTATTGACGCCAAGAGTGTCTTATTTAAAGCAGTGGAGGACCCTGCACATCGAAAAATTATGCTGAAGGGGTACCCTCCCTACGTTACATTCCCTTCAAAGGGTTTAAGTGAAAGTGACGTGACGTGTAGCCAAGTATGGTGACCCATACTCTGAATTTGTGCTCTGCATTTAACCCATCCAAGTGCGCACAGTAGTGAACACACACCCGGAGCAGTGGGCAGCCATATTGCTATCGCTGCGGCTCCCTGGGAGCAGTTTGGGGGTTCGGTGCCTTCCTCAAGGGTCTCACCTCAGTCATGGTATTGAGGGTGGAGAGAGCACTGATTAATCACTCACCCCACCGACAATCCCTGCTGGACCTGGGACTTGAACCTGCAACCTTTCGATTACAAGTCTGACTCCCTAACCATTAGGCCACGGCTGCCCCCATTTTTTTTTTTTGGTTTACCCTCTGGAGTGAGAGCTTCACAGGGTTGAAGGGTATAGGGGACCAAATAACTGTTTCTTGAAGTGCCCATTTGCGTCATCATCCCGTGGCCATACGGAGGCGCCGTCATCATGCAAAGAATCTGCACAAAGGATCATGGGGGCCCAAAGTGTCCATCAGTTGTACCCTTCGAAATCCTTCATACCGAAGGGCCCTTTGAAGTGGCTAGTTTTGAGCACTTCGGTTTTGAAACGACACTTTAATATGGCGGCCATGATTGTTTTCGCTCCGAAGTGCCCTTTGGAGTGCGATATATCCCATTTGTGTGTCCTGACCAAGCGTCAATATGTGACGAGTTGGGAGTGAGAACGTGTTGTCCTGGTATAGGAAACTGCCTGTTGAAAATTGGAAAGAAAAAGAAAAATATATTTACGTACTACAATCTCCTTCGTGTCAACAAAACAGATGCTGTAGCATTGCTACTACAGGAACTTAGTAACTCAAACCAAATTTGCCCAAAAGTGAGCAAAACTTGCTGTCACACTGATGAATGATGCAATTAAACGTTGGCATCTCAAACTCACAACATCTAATTCACCCCCCACATTTCAGAGCTTCATTACATGCTGTAGATTTAATGCCAATCTTAACTAAGATATCCGTGAAAGCATTTCCTTTCTGCCATGTTCCTAAATCGTAAGAAAATTAGGCTGAAAAATCAATAGGTAAAGTAATTTCACTTTAGTGACTTCCAATCAAACACCAAGCCAAACAAAAACACTCAAGCACACTTTTTCCCCCCGATGCACAAGCCATGATATCACTTGTCTCCTGAATAAAACATGCGTCCCATTTAGATTCAGTTGGCTTCATCTTGGGGAGAGAAAGAGAGAGAGATCTGGCCTGATGGGATGTAGACAAGAAACAGCGTCTAGAAATAGTGTTGGCACAAAGAATCGACTTATTCGTGGATAATTATGTCAATTATACAACTCTGAAATCCTGCTTCCTCTTTACCTCAATAGCTTGCGATGAAGATGTCTGGTTGCTTTCGAAAGTCACCACTTGAGAAAGTAAGTAAACCAGAAACCAGCAGCTCCGAGCACCTGTCATGATGGTACTCGTCTCAATATGCTAATTAAAGAGACAAAAAGTAGAAGATTTGACAAGTGGAAGATGTCGAGAACACTTCTCAGTCACATATGTTGGAGCATATATAGAAGAAACACTATTAATGCCAGCACACACACACACACACACACACATTTCCCCAGACTTCTCCCTCTTTAAACTTTAGTGAAGAGAAAAGCAACTTTGATATCAGCCATGTTTATATCGGTTGAGTGGGCTACCATAATTTTCCTCGCCGGATCAATAATATTAATCAAAAAAATGAACTGGGCTATGTTTGGACAACCAGAAACCCGATAAGCGCGGCTGCACCTGCGTTTCCGCACACAGATCCTCGGCTCTGCGCTTGTCGCTTTCCTTTATCCACCCGGAAGGTTTTCTGTGTGTGACACATATTGACGTTTTCCATGCATACTGTCACCGTGATAGATTTTCAGTCCTGTGCCATAACTCCCCGCAGTCCTGAACCTCCCTGTTTCCATCAGTCCGTCTCTCTTTTCAGCCGTCTTTTTTCTCATACGCACACAAATTGATCCAACACGTGCAGGAGTACAGAACGTCGACGCTAGTCAATCAATGCGTCCTATCGTTGAATAACAAAGTCTAGCAAGTACGACTATTCCCACTCTGCATGAATAATTAAAGACGGCTACTCTTATGGACACAGGCTCTATATTTTCTTTCCTTATGCTTCATTCGCACTCGAAATCGGCCTCTGGGCACAGCATGATTTTTACACACCGCAGTCAACAAACCAAATGCACTGCGGGCTCCACAACAAATATCTGGTTTGATGTAAATCCTTAATTAGCAGACACTATACACTTCTGGCTTCCAGCTAGCCGTATCGCAACCTATATTTCAAAAATGTAGTTAAGTTTTTTTTTTTTTTTATGGTGCTTTTATAAAGGCACAACATAATCAATGAACAGAAAGAGTAAAGTCTATCCGGCCCAGTGAGGCTGGATAAAAATTAAAGATGTTTATTAAAAGGCTGCTCAGTGAAGAGAAACAGTACTGTGCCATAACTAAAGGATATAACCACATATTCAAGATCGAAGCGGACCAAATGCAATTATGTGTTATAATATACTGTAATATATAATATGTGACCCTGTAACACATAACCAGTCTTAAGTAGCATGGGTATATTTGTATCAATAGCAATACATTGTATGGGTCAAAATTATCGTTTTTTCTTTTATGCCAAAAATCATTAGGATATTAGGTAAAGATCATGTTCCATGAAGATATTTAGTAAATTTCCTACCGTAAAATATATCAAAACTTAATTTTTGATTTGTAGTATGCATTGCTAAGAACTTGGTTGAGCACCCACCGGCAGAAACATAAATTGGCACCTATGACCCTTAAGACTGGTTTTGTGGTCCAGGGTCACATATTATCTATTATTATGTACTATTTTAGTTATATACAAACTATGTGTGTGTGTGTGTGTGTGTGTGTGTGTGTGTGTGTGTGTGTGTGTGTGTGTGTGTGTGTGTGTTTCATGTGAGGGACCCTATCCTAAAAATTAAAAAAAAGGGCAAAATTTTATAAATGCATCTAAATATTATTTGGAAAATCGTTTGTTGCTGTTAATTATTGCATTTATTTTCTACTCATTATATCACTGTGCTGCACTGTATACTGTACTGATTTATTTACTCTTTAATTTTCTTATTTTAATAAAATTTTATTTTCATTGAATATTTAAATCGAATTATTTATTATTTATAATGTATTGTTATCTATTTATTTTTATGAATCATTTTATTTTATTACTGTAAAATGGTGAAAGATGCCCCTTAAGAACAATGTGCATTTATTTTTAAATTAAGACATAATTTAGATTAGTGCTGTCAAATGATTAATCATGATTAATCACGTCCAAAATAAAAGTTTTTGTTTACATAATATATGTGTGTGTACTAGTGTTGGGTTCGAGTCCACCTAAGTCGAGTCCAAGTCGAGTCCGAGTCCTTGACCAGTCGAGTCCGAGTCCAAAATGGGCCGAGTCGGACTCAAGTCCGAGTCCCAAAGGGCCGAGTCCGAGTCGAGTCCGAGTCCAATGAAACACTAATGTTTTTCGTTATCTTAACATTGTTTAAACCTTTATAACTAGAAAAAAGGCATGTAACAGAAGTTATGGGTGACTTGATTTATGTATTGTGACATCTTTCATAGAGAAACAGCTTACAGAATGTGAAAAATTATAGGGCAGGACTTTTTTTTGTTATATAGTTGTTGTTGTTGTTGTTGTTGTTGTTGTTATATAGTGAATGTACAAATTTAAGGGTAGGGCTGGGGTCTGGGTAGGTAGCTTGGTGAATGGGACCTAAAAAGCAGAAAATGCACCTCATATCTCTGATCATGACTGTGTGTTTTGGGTTTTATATGATGAATGGTTAGACCATAGACAGAGTAGATGGCATTTTACTTTTTTTTTCTTGGATGAAAATGAGGCCTACATTCTTTCCATAACTCACAGCCGTATTATTTATATTTATAAAACCGTTATTTTTTTTTTATGCATTTATAGTTAATAAAGTTTGTTATGTAAGGAATATAAATTTGGTGTTTGCAAACAATTGATGAAGAATTTGTGGGCGGAGCTTATCTTACAGTTTTCAAGTAGAAGTCTATGAAAGCCATGGAATAAAATAGGGCTGCTCGATTAAAAATCATAATCAGGATTATTTTGGTCAGGATTGTAATCAGGACTATTTAACACGATTATGAGTGGGTCCGGAACTTTATTTGATTGATTAGAGCCCTGCATTTCAGTCCCTTTTTTACGCCTCAAGGACCGGGCTTAGTCACGCAATAGTTCAGATGCGGGCCGGGCATCGCTGTTTTAGGCTTCTCCTTATTTTTTATATTTTCCATTAATTAGACAACCATCAATATGGTGATAAAAAAAATTGCCACTTTAATATAGTCAGACTTTCGCTTTCTCTTTCGGGAGCGGCTCGGAAGGCGTTTTGTGCCTCAGTCAGCCGCAGTGCCTTCAGCGCAGCTTCGCATTCAATAGGCTGAAACTTGCCACAAAGCACCGGCAAAAATAAATAACAATGAATGTGTCGGAGGGAAATAGTAAGGAGATTTTTCAAATGATTTATGAATAAACTAGTGTATTCTGAATCAGTGTCGCAAAGATCCTGACTCAAAATCTCCTCTTTGACCGCCTTTAGAGAGAAATAAATCTTTCCGGATTAGCTACATTATTAAAACGTTTTTGTTTTTGATTTGGTTTATTTCGTTAAGCAATAATTTAAAGCTTTCTATATATGTATTTATCACGTCTATCATGGAAAATCTTTAATTGTTTCCACTGGAAAAAATGCAAGCAATGGCGCTGGCGCCTCCACTATACCTGCAATATGGCTTTAGCTTCCACTCGCTGCATAAACGGATTTATATCTATAGATTTTATTTTAGTCGTCGTGATGATTTGAGAAGGCAAATTGTTTAAACAGAATATGAAGAGTCTTCCGTTGGCGGCTGTTTGTAGCTACTTAAAAAAAAAAAAAACTTATATTTAACAAACAAAAAAAATCCTCACAACAACTTTCCAAATTAACTTGATAAAAAAAGGAAACAAAATGTCTAATCACATTTTCCATTACATACAAAACTGAACTGTTTAAATAACTGTCCGTGTTCTGTTCTGTCCCTGAATGCATACACAGAACAGCGCGAATTCTCTTTTCGTCCCATTTTATGCAAGTCACCTTACATGATTTTACTGATTTGCATGTGAAATTAGGCTTTTATTGAGGAGCAAATGCGCACTAAAGGGGGGGAATCGGGAGCAATATGGTTTATCTCGATTGTGGTATTTTCAGAATCGTTAGAATCCAAAATCGGAATTAAATTTCGATTAATTGCACAGCCCTAGAATAAAAGAATAAATAAATAAAAATAAGTACATTTGAGTTTGTATTTCAATATTTTGAATTTATTTTCGCAGTTCCGAGATTATAGGCTATCTCACAATTTTGATAAGAATCAACGTGCAATGTGCATTATGTAGACCTGTTTAAATCAAATTTATGTTTGAAAAGCAATCAGCAAGTTAACCATTAATCTGTCTGTTTTACCGTCTGCGTGCAGCTTCAAACGGCGTCTTTGATGACTATTCTATAACTTTTTTTGCACTCCGATTCTGTCCGGCTTTACTGGCAAGACTTAAAAACAATAAAGAATACTGAATGTCACATTAGTAATAATGCATGAGTCAATTACATTTCCGTATACTGTCCCTGGACTCGGTTGGACTCGGCAATATTTTCCGAGTCCGAAAGGCTCGAGTCCGAGTCAAGTCCGAGTAAAAATGCGTCCGAGTCCGTGACAAGTCCGAGTCCACTAAAAATTGTACTCGAGACCGGACTCGAGTCCGAGTACAAGTCCGAGTACCCCAACTCTAGTGTGTACTGTGTATATTTATTATGTATATTTAAAGACATTATATATTTATATATTAAAAATATTTATATATAACATCAATTATATGGATATAAATATATACATTTAAATAATATTTTTTTTAAATATATACTTTATGCTTGTATATTTATATATACATAATAAATATACACAGTATAATATACTATAATATACACGTGTAATTTGTTAACCAAAACTTTTATTTTGGATGTGATTAATCGCAATTAATCGTTTGACAGCACTAATTTAGATAGAATAATTTAGAAGTTTAGCATGTGCAGGATGATCAGCCAATATGTTATTATAAGAAATAAATAGAAACTTTTTTAATTAAGTTGTTATGGCACAAAATCTGAAATATTTATATTATTGCGTTAAGTAGCCCCTCTTATATGGCGTAAATTGCCTATATATATATATTAGTTGGATAGCTGTATAACCGATGACAAAGCAGATAAATCTAAAATATTTATCTAAAAGATAAAAGTATTCTCTGACTTGTATACAAGCATACATTTAATTTTCAGTGTTTCAATTGACAGTATGTGATAATAGCAATTTGATTTGCTATTTATTTATTTGCCTTTTTTTTTTTTTTTTTTAAATACAAATTTAGTGGTTTTACTCATTCACGCTGGTTTTATGGCGTCCAGCTATTTTAGCTGTACAGAACAGCTCGTTTTGCAGCTTGATATTGCATATTGGTGTGACTTACCATATTATTTTAATGCATTACCTTAATCATGAAGACACTGGTTTGTAGTGCAAAAAGTTTTACTTTTTACTGCGCGTTGCTATTTTTCTCGTTATTTCCCTATAGCGGTTAACTAATGCTTACTTTCGCATCAAAGAATAAGGTGAATGGGCTTTAATGAAAGCGAGACATCATATAAACAATTAAATATTTTTAATACTGAGGAGGACAATGTCTGCGGACGTTACAGCCCTGCCATGACGTCATGCAATGTTAAAGATTATCTCTGAGGAAACTAGTCAAATCCACCCTCTTCAATTGCTCTCTTTGAGAACTTTCTGAATGCGTCTCATTGTTCTTTGTCATTTCCTTCTCTCGTTTCGTTTGAAAAGACTCCACAAAGGAGGAAGAGATGCTCGCAGGGAAATGACGAATTGCTGTAGCCCTCGAGAGCACAGAAATTAGCGCGGCTGAATGTAAATTACTGCCATTGTAAATGATGACAGAGGCGAGGCGACATCCAGATAATATTTTTCTACTGTTCTCACTTCTGCTATTGAGCCACAATAATGGAATCAGAGGTATTGTTCCATTTGTACTTAGAAGCAGAGCTTTGGAGGGTAAGACGGTGAGTCTGTTTATCGGTTCAGTGATATTGAGCAGTTGTTTATTCAATCCAATCCACCTCAGAGCGCTTAATATGCGTTTCGTCTCTTTTCTTTTCTGGAAATCTTTTTGAATGAAACAATTGAACCATGTTGCACTTCAGCTCAGTGTAATTCTGAAGGGAAAATATAGAAGGAAGAGACAGAGTATTGAAGAGGTTACAGTAGGAGTGATGGTTTCTTACAACCGAAATGCAACTTTTCTTGAAGACTCAGCTAGAAGATTCTGGTCCAGTGTAGCAGCGCCATCTGGTGACATATCCGAAAAATTCACTTAAAAACTGAACACTTTAAGTCATCAATTACTCCCCTCACGTCGTTTCAAATCCGCTTGACTTGATGTGAAACACAAAATACTGTTTTTTTTTTTGCACTAAATAATGTATTGGTACCTTATTTCATGCAGTTAACTTTGAGCCAGACTATTTTATAGTACTTTTATAGTCACTTTTGCACCCATTAAAATTTTACTTTTGCGTTTTTGCATTTGAAGTAAGTCTATGGGCGACACTTCCGGTTCATCGGCCGATATAGGAAAATAACAAGAAGAATAACGTGCAGTAAACAGTAAAACTGTTTGTATTACAAACCAGTCAGTTTATAATTAAGATAATATTTTTAAATAATATGGTAAGACACGCCAATTTGCAATATCAAGTAGCAAAACCAGTTTTGAAAATCGAAAAATAGCTGGATGCGGATGAAACCAGAAGCTAGACCCATGATAAAATTTACAAATGGCCGTGCCCACTCTGACAGGAAAAATAAGGTGGATATATTGACTGTAAATAAATATATCTGCTACATATCAGCATATTATAACATTAATATTGACTCTGTTACAAAGAAAATGTGAAGACATCAGAAATAGTGCATACTTTATTAATATATTTTGATATTTCATACAGAACATAGTGAGATCATTTATTGAAAAGCTGCCAGCAAGCATATTAATACATATTTTGCCTAAATGCATTCAGTGAATGCAGACCACAATGAATTGCTAAAGCAGTTTTGCTATGGCTTTAAAAATGAAATGTCTGACTGTAAAAATTAAAAAGCAAATGGCTAAATGCATAATCAAACACAAAATATAATCATGTAAATTAATGTAAGCAGAAATGTAGTGAAGGTCAAACTTAGTCTCCTCTTTAAAAAGTCTTTCATACTTAAAAATGAATTATGAAATCAAAGGACAGTCAAATCATGTTTAAGTTCAGTCAACTGTTACATAAACCATAAGTAATTTCTGTAATGTAAATACCAATACACAAGGCACAAGTTCATTATATCTGGATAGTATCAAAGGCATTTCTCTCGAAAAAACTAACTAAAAATAAGGCAGGCATGTCATAAAACTAAACTTTTAAATCTAAATGAAAAAGATGATGTTATGTCAATTAAGTGGTCTAAATTATTGCATATTTCGAGAACACAGTGAGGCCTTTAATAAAGCAAGATCATTTAAGCTGGGAAGGAGACACAGCCTGATTAATTTCAGTTGAGCAAAGAGTTTGGTTTAGAGCTTGTCGTGTTCCTCCAGGCTCATTACATCATGCATTAACTTTTGATCCCCCTGTCTCACAGAAAATGTGAGGCTTGAGCATACATTAAATATCAAATACAACTCTCAGATCAATACATCAAAGCCGGTCCTGGGGTCAGACGTAGAAAGGGGTTCAGCCTTGAGAGGAAGCTCTGTGGCATTGCATATGAAGCAACAAAAGTCACAAACGTGCTGAATAATAACGCTGAACAGTGTGAATACTACTAGCATTATCTTTATAAACATGCAAGTACATATATCTCAATAAACAATATAAAAGTATTTGTTTGGTTTTGGTTGCAGTGTGTTAAGACACAGGAACATCTGTTGGTGTGAGACCAAAGAAAATCCAAATTTAAAGTTTAAGTACGACATCAAAGTAAGACACAAGTGACGACTAATCCAAGATAATATGCGGTCCAGATTTTTTGTTTGGTCTCTGTTTATTCTTTAAGCACCATAGATGTAATACTTGACCATCCTTTGGCTCCCCATGTGGATGAGGAGAGCTACTTGCGCCCCAGGGTCTCTGCCAGCTTCTTAAGTCTCTTCTTCAGCTCCAGAGGAAACTTCTCATAACACTTCTTACACACCGGCTTCATGTCAAACTCCACAAACTTGTTCCTAAAACACAAATTTTACTTTAAGGAGTGTGATTTTTAAAACAGTCATGCTAGAAACATGCTATAAGACTATAAGTATGCATCTTATTCCAACTAAAACTGTTAAAAATCATTTTAGATAATAGAAATCATTCTGAAATAACATTAATGAAAACATAAAAAAAAAAGAAAAGAAAATTACATTTTGCCTTAGAGATTCAAAATCATATATATATATATATATATATATATATATATATATATACACATACACACACACACAAACTGTACATACAATAAAAATGACCAGACTTAACTACAATTATAAATACAAATTATACTACTAATATATATAATTATTAGTGATAAGCACAAAAAAAATTGTACTAAGTAAACTAAAACGAGCAAAAAAACAAAAAAAAAAAAATCAAAACATATTAATTTGACAGTTTTAGCGGTTACATTGTTTTATAGGTTATTATAGCTATTTATTTTAAATAATGCTTTTGAAGGCCATGTCATGACATGAGTCTGACCAAAACCAAAAAATGTGAGGAAAAAAAAAAAACATTAAAATAATAAAAATATTAAGAATATGATGTTGAATCAAATAGAAATGCATCGATGGCTGCTAAATGGCTGATTGTAATTTTTATTTAATAACTAAATTATATTTCAAGCATTTCAACATTATAAGTGTATGTTCATTTTGAACAGTAATAGTGTTTTTTTTTTTTATTAAGTGAGCATTAGATGTTTGGTAAAAGTACATTTATACTCTATATTGAGGGAAAACATTAATGGAAAAAAAAAAGTGAAAATGAGCATGCGTAAGTAAATATTCAATAATAATAAAAAAAAATACAGGAAAAAGTTGCTGAAATATCTGGGGGAAAAAAATGGAGAGGCTGAAGACACTAACCAACGATAATGAATGAGTGAAGCAGATGAGCATGAAGAAGGAAAAAGACAGAAAAGGGTTACAGACAGACGGCGATGACTTTCTTTCGCCGTTCACGAGAGTCACGTTCACGTTTGGCCAAACGCCGCTTCAGCTCTTCCGGCAGCCGTTCGTAACAGTGTTTACACACGGGCTTCAGGTCCACTTCCACAAACCTGTCCCTGCAGGGCCACCGTCAGGGACAATGAGGGAGGAAAGCAGAGAAACAAGCGAAATGGAGGGGAAATTGGATGGAAAATTGGAAGAGGAATGGGTTTGAAATAGAAGAGAGGAATAGAAATAGAATGTGGTAGCATTTTGAGAGCGAAGGAGAGAATCGAATAGGACAGAAGTAGAAAATAAAAGAGTTAGCCGAGAGAAAGGTTAGTAATGATCCAAAGAACATCACACAGCCGAGAGACCCAATTTAAAGACACTTCTGCACAAATTTAAAGCATAGCTACCGAACAACCACTAACAGAACTGGGAAAGGGGGACAGATTGCGATATAGCATGAGTACATGTGTGTAAAATCACTTACTTGAGAGTGAGCTTGGTGTTACAGGTCGAGCATGAGAAGCAATTCACACACCAAGCCTTATTCAGAGCCGACACCACTGAGAGAAAACAAACAAGAAAAACCCCTTAAAACAGCAGTTCCTGTAGCCATAACAAATTCACATCAAAGCATTTTTTTTTCTTATTATTATACGCATACTGAAGCTTAAAGGTTGGGAACTAAATGTCAATATCATGTTCAAGTAAACAGCGATTACCATCTCCTTCGATCACACGGTTGCAGTGATAACAAACATCTCCAAAGAGCTGCAATCAGACATAACGGTTTTATTATCCACAATGCATTTATTTGGCTCAAAAAGGCTTTAAAAAAGAAGATCAGGCATGTTGTTACCTGGTTGTAGTGAGTCTCGCAGTAAGCAAGTCCTTTTCTCTCGTAATGACGGTGGCCCAGGAAAGGCTTCTCGCACTTGGCACAGACGAAATGCTGCACAGACACACAAACACACGATGCTGGTCAAATATACACTACAGTTCAAAAGTAAGATCTTTCAAAATGTTTTGAAAGAAATCATTTATTTGATCAAAAATACAGGAAAACAGTAATATTGTGAAATATTATTACAATTTAAAATAAGTGTTTTCTACTGTAATACATTTTAAAATGCATTTTATTTCTGGGATGATTTCCAGCATCATTACTCCAGTCTTCAGTGTCACATGATCCTTCAGAAATCATTCTGAAGATGCTGATTTGCTGCTCAAGAAACATTTATTATTACTATCAATGTTGAAAACAGCTGTACAGCTTTATATTTTGGTGGAAACGGTGATACATTTTTCGAGATGCTTTGAACAAGGTTTATTTGAAATAGAAATATTTTGTAAAATCATAAACTCCTTTACTGCAACTTGAAAAAGTATTACGTTCTATTAAAATCACAAATACCTAATGCTCACAACCTAGAAAAAATATTGGTATAATATTGTTTTAATTTGTAGCAATTAAATGTTATTCCATTTTTATAGGACAGCTACAATATCATAACCATTTCATAGCCACAGCAAAAATTTAAATGCACGTATGTTATTTTGCATTGCAATAATATTTTATAATATTACTTTTGTTTCTGTATTTTTATCAAATAAATGGAACTTTGATGTGCATAAGAGACTTCTTTAAAAAAAAAAAAAAAAAATCATACTGATCCCAAACTTTTGAAAAGCAGTATATTTATTTGTTTAGAAATTGTGTGCACTGCATGAACAGTACTAGAATTTTGTCACTATATTGAACAAACTCAAAACAAAACGCACAAACCTCCACATGCCACTGTTTGCCCATGGCGTTGACCACACGGCCCTCGATAGGACGCCTGCAGGCGCCGCAGATTGGCACTCCCATCTTGTCATGGCAGGGGAGGCAGTAAAGCTCTCCTTTCAGCTCGCGAGCGTCGACAGTCAGCTCCTTACTGTAAAAAGCACAACATCATATTCATATCACTTTCAGCAAATGGGCACGGCAGATGGAATTACTTAGTGCTGTACTGACCCGCAGTTACTGCAGTTGAAATGGTCGGGATGGTAGGGGTCATTTTTGAAAATGAGGGGCTGTTCCTCGATGATGGCGTGACACTTCTGACAGATGTACTTCCCGAGGCCCCGAGCTTTCTCGCGGTTATGACACGGACGGCAGAGATGGCTGAAAAAACGTGTGTACATTAGCCAATCAGAATGCTTGAATGGTGACTCATTTCCTGTTTGTTCATATTTACAGTTATTAATTTGGTCCCATACGCAACCAGTTGAGCTATAGAACTCGTATATAGATCTCAAATGTATTATTCTGGTTGGCATGACTTAAAAAGTGTATTTAACAATCAGAATTGCTCATGAAATTGAAGATAATTCATAAATGAAAGCAGATCAGCTTTCACGTCACATGTTCACGGTCACCCCTCACTGGCTGTAAACTTACCGGCCGGCGTTCTTGACAAATCCAACATCGGCGAGCACGGCTTGGCAGATATCACAGCAGAAACAGTCAGGGTGCCAGCTGTTATTCATGGCCTTAATCACACGCCCAATTATAAACTCCCCTGTGAGAATATGAGGGACACAATTCACAATTAGTACAGTCAATAGCATCACCTGTTCGTATGTTTGAGCATGTGTGTCTCTTACCACACTGGTGACAACAGGGAGCAAACAACATCTGGAAATCATGCTCACAGTACTTCCTTCCCTCAAACTATGGACAGAAGGGAGAAAAACCAAACATAACATCAGCTCCAATGGGAATACATCTCAAAGTCAATCAACTGCAGACAATTGCAACCTGCAGACAAAACACACTGTAACTTCCAGAACTCATTAATAATTACATTATCTGTGTTTTCACTATTATATATATATATATATTTTTTTTTAAACTACATGGACCCCAGGGTCTTTCTATAGTTTGCTAAAAATAGAACCGAAGAAATGTAGGGTATCACCCTTTTAACCGCTGGGCTTCAAGATTAAATGCAACATGACAGGTTTAATGCAAGTACCTCGTAAAAGAGCCCTTCAGGAAACTGCTGGAAACACTGAGCGCAGACGAAGCACTGTTCGTGATACAGCTCGCCATTGCTGTTGACGATCTTCTCCGCTGGGGCAAATCCGCTTTTACACCGTTCGCACGAGGCGTTTGCCAGGGCATTAGCCATGTTGCTGTTAGAAAAAGATCAATGTCAGGAGAAATGAACAGCTGTGACCATGAGCCTACAGATCTAACACAGCATTATGAGTCGGCTTTAGTTTATCTACAGTTTGGGTTAGTATGATTTTGACTGCATTAATTAATCAAAAATGAAGCTAAAAAGCACTGCCCTTTTTATTCATCAAAGAATATAGAATTACTCACTTAAGGACTTCTTCTTGCAACTGCATGTTTACATCTCGCAATTCAGACTTTTTTTCTCAGAATTGTGTGACAAACTCGCAATTGGGAGTTCTAAAGTCCGAACTGCTGGATATATGACTTTTTCTTCAGAATTGCATTGTTTGTATATGGCTTTTTTTTTTTCCAAGCAAATTGCGAGTTTATATATCTCAGTTATGACTTTTTTACATCAAGCAATTCTTTTTTTTTTTTTTAGAATTGCTTGATATAAACTTGTAATTTGCTTAAAAAAAATCTCAGAATTGTGAAATACGAACATGCAATTCTGAGGAAAATAAAGTTTATATCCCACAATTGGTATTTTTTCCCCAGAATCTCGCAAATCAGACTTTAAAGCAATTTGTGAGTTTATATCTCACAGTTCTCAAAATTGGTTGATATAAACTCACAATTGCGAGTTATAAAGTCAGAGTTGTGGTATATATGCTCACAATTCTGACTTTTTTTGCATGTTCGTATCTTGCAACTCTGACTTTTTTCAAGCAAACTGGCAGTTTGTATCTTGCAATTTAAAAAAAAAATATATATATATATAAAAAAATCAGAATACCTCCAATTGTGAGTTATAAAGTCTAGTTCTGCAGGGGAAAAAGACAGGTATTTTCTCAGAATTGCAAGTTTATATCATACAAATCTGAGTTATCTGACTTTTTCCAAGCAAACTGCCAGTTTATATATTGCAATTTTGACTTTTTTTCCTTAGAATTGTAAGATATAACCTCCAATTGTGAGTTATAAAGTCCAGTTCTGAAGGGAAAAAAGACAGGTATTTTTTAGTTATTAACTCACAATTGTGTGTTCTAAAGTCAGAATTAAGACACAGGCTTCCATAGAAAACGATGCATCATCCTTTCCACAAAAATATTAAGCAGCACAACTAATAAATGTTTCTTGAGCAGCCAATCAGCATATCAGAATGATTTCTGACGGATCATGTGACACTTAAGACCGGAGTAATGATACTGAAAATTTAGCTTTACATCACAGAAATAAATAAATAATAAATAAAAAAAAGAATCTCCTCAGTTGTGCATGTGTCTCATTTAATATTTTTACACTGCATCAACATCAGTCTCTCACAGTATTGCCGTTTGCCATCCTGCTCTTAAAAGCAATCCAATGTGATGTTTCTCTACTCAAAAATCCTATGTAGCCTGTCTGGCACTTTGCAGGATATTAAGTTACTCCATTTAAAAATGACTGGGCAAGCCTGCAACTGATGTTTACATCCCACAAACAGAATTAGCCTGGTGTGGCCTGTGGTTACACTTCTACACTGTGATCTCAAATGACTCAATGATTCCCTGCACAGAGATTTATCCTCTATGACATCACAGGTGATCTGGCTATTAGGAGACAGGGTGTCTTTACAACTTCCCCTTACCACTGCCATGGCATTAAAACAGATTATTGTAAGACTGTGTTCCCTAATATGGCGAAGTGAAGTTAAGCAAGAAGATCTGCTTGTGTAAAAACACACTGTAGATCTATAAATAGATCATTTGTGTTATAGAGATGGAGACTGTTGCATGTCAGTTCTTATCATATGCAAAAGCTCACAGAGCTACAGTGGAGGCCTCACACTGCTGTGTGAGGAAGTGGGAGCAGTGCCATCTATGTGTGTGTGTGTGTGTGTGTGTGTGTGTGTGTGTGTGTGTGTGTGTGTTGATGTTATGTCTGTAACACTCCTAGCTCATCTAATATCCACTTAGAAAGCATGTACTGCAGGGTATAAAAGCTTGAAAACCTCAGCATAAATGAAATGATTTCATTTTCTCAAAATGTTTATTATTTTATGTTATTACAACTTGTCATTCCAAATGTAATTTTCAACACCATTATTCCAGTCTTCAGTGTCACATGATCCTTTAGAATTCATTCTAATGAGGATTTGCCACTCAAGAAACATTTCATATTGTTATAAATGCTAAAAACAGTTTATATTTTTTTTTTGTGGGAACCATGAGTACATTGTTCCAGGATTCTTTGATGATTAGGGGGTTCAAAAGAGCAGCATGTAAGTATTATAAATGTCTGTACTGTCACTTTTGGTCTATTTTAATTCATATTCATCAAGGTGTTACTTTATTTTCAGATAAAAAAATTTAAATGTTACTGACTCAAATTGTTTCAAAAGTAGTGTATATTTCACTAACACTGCTTAGACATGATAATTATGAGTTTTAAAGGCTTAACATCTCAGGAAGCAGCTTATATCCATGTTTCCCCAGAGGATCTGACAGTCTGTGGGAGCTTCTAGCTCAGGAATGTCTCCCAACAAGCACAGACTACACAAAACATCTGAGAATCATTTTTTTCAGATGGAAAAGGAGAACGCTTTTCCCAAAACACTGTGAAATTAAATATTAAATAAATAATAATGTATTCAATTAGTTACATTTATCGAAAATGTATTATACAGTTAACTACAGTATGACATGGCTTATCTAAACACTGGTGCTGTGTGTGTGTCTCCCAGGAAAACTCCACTAGGGAGGCTAATTAGCTTAGCATCCGCCCTCATCTAGCAATCCGTTACATTTAGTAGTTTCACCTCTATAATAAACATTGATTTAACACTAAACGTTTAACAGTAAACAAACAGAGCGAGTGCGAAAAAAGAAAGTGATTTAAAAAGTAATACATAAATAATAAAAATACAAATATCTGCTGCATCTCTGGCTGAACATTTTTCCACAACATTTCGCTAAAAAATAAAAAGCTGTCTCATATATCGTACCTGCCCGTCATCTCTGCCACCCCCAGCATCCCCTTCAGCACAGCTTATCCTGAGAGACGATTCAGATTTTATTCGACAACATAAGACGCCCCTCGGATCTGTTGCTTTTCCACTTTTTTTCCTTCTCTCTGGGACAAATATGTTTTCCTGAAAAACAGAGGTTCCACTCTGCTCGCTCTTCCGGGTAAGGTCACGTGCTGCTTAGCTGGACTTCTTATTGGCTTCTGACTTCTACATGGACCTTTGACTTTTACTGCAACTGGTGTTCTTTGACTTTAGAACCTACAGTGCGCATACAAGTAAATATTGATTTATTTTTTTATGTAAAACAAAGGTTTTGTGAAACATTGTTACAATTAAAAATAACTTTTATTCTATTTAAACAGATTTGAGAATGTTATTTATTTCTGTGATGAAAAGCTAAAGTTTCAGCATCATTACTACTTTAGTGTCACATGATATTTCAGGAATCATTCTAATATGCTTATTTGCTGCCCATAAAATTCTTATTAGCAATGCTGAAAACAGTTTATGTAATATAAGATAATAATGAAATATTATTTTCTGTTTTAAATTGTTGTTAAACCGTACGTAATCAAACCGTACGGAAATATCAAGTGTTCAGTAATCGTTCAGTAATCGCTGTACAAAGTACACACACGACTATTAAAAATACTTTTTAAATAAAAGACCTTTACATTTAAGAAACTCACATACATTTAATTCATTTACAAATGTGCATTAATATACATTTTAAAAAACAATTATCTAGAAATGCTTTTATACTACTTTATAAAAGCACTTTATTATTTATGAGCCCCCTTGTGGTCGTTTTGTTTTGTTTTGTTTCGTTACAGTAGTAAAAGCGGCGAAGCAGAGTGGACGTGCTAGAGTTCACAATAGAAATGAGCTACACACTTCCTCTGACGTCAGCACTGCTTTACTCACTTCTATCAAACAGAGACTTATAAGGCATTGATGCGCGACAGCCCAAAATAAAGTATTTAAAAGTAAAAATGCTCAGCCTACGGGTCAGTAAAGGTCTTCTGTTTGACTTGAATCATAAAACTGTTTTATTCTGTCAAATACAGACATGTAGCATCAACAAACTTTGTGAAATGTTACGTTTGGTGGGGCTTATATTGCATATCCACCACACGAGGACGCTGTTTCCAAAAAATGAAGACAAAAAGAACTTAAACACGGTAAAAGAAAGAAAATATAGTCCTATCTGTGATTTCTTTGCCAGAATACCTGTGAAATGCAAGTAAGCTGAAACATCCAAGTTATAAAGACTGCAATAAGCTATTGTAGGCTATAATATAGTAGTGTGTGTGTTCTGTGTGGGCTATGTGCTTATACGGTAACAATAAGCAAAAGCATTTAAAATTAATTTAGTCATTTTTAGAATGGTTTTGTGATATATTAAGCAATTATTAGTGTTATATATATAAACAAATTTCATGACTATAATAATATTTATATTTATTTAAATGTGTAGTGTTTTCAGGACGCCTCATCAATCGGCCGTTTTGATGGCACTAAACGTAAACAATGGCACTGAACCGAACGAAACTCGCATATTGTGCTGATTATTGCTGCTGAAAATGGTCAATTATTGTCATGTTTTACATTATACTAATCGGTCAGACCGGGAAAAACAAATCAAAGAGAAGAGTGCAAGAAAACTGTCTGAGGAAAAAACGTTTGTTCTTATAATTTCCAGTCAGGTAGGTGATATATTAAGCTAATATCTTAAATAATACTTAGTTTGTAAGTATTATAGTAAGTGTCCTTCTCTATATATAAGCAGCTTCTGTGGTTTAGAAAGCATAAATTACCTGTTTACATCTGAGTATCGCCAGTATTGCCGCGCATCCGGGTAACTGACCAAATCGTGACACCTCTATTTTAAATAGCCTTTGTACAAAGCCATTTAACATGATTCCATGATTTTTAAAGGTGTTATTTGCTTAGTAAGCAGTCCACAAAAACTGCCATCATTTGCATTTTCAGCAACAGTCAGTCAAGGTGAGAAACAGTTGATCGGCTCCTTTAGAGAGAGCTTGTTCATTAATGTGCCTGGATAAAAAGCAGCCGTATCTAATCTTTCTGTGATGGTTTCTAAGCTATAATCTTGTACACACACACACACACAAAAAAAAGCTGTTACTGGATTTCAAATCTCTCATTTATACATTATCATTTTTTTTGGCCTCGGGGTTCTGCCCTTTAGTCTGAATCCATCACCCCCGGGTGTCGTTGTTATGGATACACACAAAGGTCCATCTGAAGTTCTGGGTAAGAGAAATGCACGATTAACTGATTAACATTAAGAGTTACATAAAGACGGTATAATCACCAGCAGGCCTGTGATGTGAGATAAACGGATTCATAACGCTGTTCATCTTAAGGTCATCACTGCTTAGAAGAATGTTGAGAGAGACAATAATTCATGTGGAACTTATAGACCAAAGTTAAGCGATAACATTTGTGCATATTCATAAGCGTATGCACGCAGCCACTTTTAGGATTTCTTGGTATGTCCGTGTTTTGCCTTCTGAAATTTAAATGAAATAAGCAACTGTGTTCTGGCATGTGCACCATAAACTCCCCGCAGATGGCTTTTACACATCACATGGCAGTGAAAATGATGCTTGTGGTACATAATTAAGATATTAATTAAGATCTGTTCGTGTTTTTATATTATAGTATTAAATATTATATATTGACGTGACAAACTAACTAACAGAATTTTAAAATCAGCTGTAATTATAAGAATATCTAATGCATTTCATTTTTTTTTTTTCCTTATCCAAAATATTATTAATAATAGTAAATTAAATAATATATTTTTTGTTGGGCCTGTAAATGTAAAATCTGGTGTATTGTATGTTATAATAATCCATTAGGGTGCAGTTTGTGTTTGCAGCACATTTTAACAACTATAAATCACACCAAAATGTCTAAATAAATTTGAACTAAATGAACTAACGATGATTCATCAAATAATTTGTCACAATAATAACATAAAGTGAATCACTGTAAGAGCAAATATTTACAGAGAGTACAGAACTCATGAACATGAACGCAACGATAGATAGATAGACAGATAGATGGATGGATGGATGGATGGATGGATAGCTAGATAATGAATAGATAGATAGATAGATTATTCTAAACTTTTCTGTGTTTTCCACTTCTTCGTGTGATTCCCGTTGCCATGTGAACAACACAGCTCATAACCATGTGACATGAAGCATGAAAACACTGTGTCTGGTGTTTCTACATGTGGCTCTGTGCATCTGTGAGTGAATGAGTGAGTGAGTGAGCGTGTTAGAAATGAAGGACAAACTATTCATAGATTACCCGGCATTTCTTTCAACGAACGTAGATTTCTAAGAGTCATTGAGACCCGAGCCATTCACTGTACATTGATCTCCCATCCTGCCTTAAACACACTTCTATTCACATCTTCATAGTTGCATTTTTATACCTCTCATTATGTAAAATGTCAAAAGTATGGAAATCCCTTCACAGTATTTTTCATGGAAACGTTTTCTCTATGAAACAAAAAGAAAACAAGTGATTTAAAACTAGATTTGTACTTTTTCCGAGGAAAATGTGGAGTTTGTGCTTACAAAACTTCTTTCTTTGATATTAGATTGTTGTGTTACGGTTACCATTGCTAAGTTGTGACTAACAGAGCTTTGAACCAACTGAGTTTGCAAAAACCCGCCCTCCTCAGTTACTGTTTCTGTGTCTGACAAACACCGCTCTCACACTACACATCATGAAAAAAGGAAAAAAGTATATTGTGTAACAAAAAGAAAACTGTGAAAACAACATGGTGAAAGACAAGACAGAGCAGGTTACTTGTGTTATGAAAGGTCTCAGCTTTACAATGTTGTCATTTAAAAAAAAAAAAAAACTGTTTTGCAGCTCTTTAATGTGATGTGACGGATCACTGCATTGCCTTATCGGATTAATCGACATGTGAACCACTCATGTTTTCTAATTTACCTAAAGCACAAAATAAACATGAATGAACATCAAAATATATTTTATTTCAACAGCAGATCTACTCTCCTGTCCTATTTGTTTGTCTGACAAAATGACGGATTCTGCGGACAAAATTACAGATTCTTGGTCACAACACCTGTCATTCAAGCTGAAATTCAGCCCAAAAATGCATCTAACAGTATGTTTCCAAACCAGTTTGAAAGCTTTTAAAGGAACACTCCACTTTTTTGAAAATAGGCGCATTTTCCAACTCCCCTAGAGTTAAACATATGAGTTTTACCGTTTTCGGATCCATTCAGCTGATCTCCTGGTCTGGTGGTAGCACTTTTAGCATAGCTTAGCATACATCATTAAATCTGATTAGACCATTAATATCTCGCTCAAAAAATGTTTTGATATTTTTCCTATTTAAAACTTGACTCTTCTGTGGTTACATTGCATACTAAGACGGACAAAAAATGAAAAGTTGTGATTTTCTAGGCTGATATGGATAGGAACTATACTCTTATTCCAGTGTAATAATCAAGGAACTTTGCTGCCGTACCATTTTTGCAGCAGGCGCAATGATATTACACAGCGTCTGTAAATAGTCCCCAGCATGACCGGCCCTAAGCCACTAAGCTAATAGTTATAGTTGGGGCCTATATTCAGGTGCTGCGTAATTTCATTGTGCCTGCTGCACCCATGGTACGGCAGCAAAGTTTTTTGATTATTACGTTGGAATGACAGTATAGTTCCTATCCGTATCAGCCTAGAAGATCACAACTTTTCATTTTCTGTCAGTCTTAGTACACGATGTAACTACAGAAGAGTCAGGTTTTAAATAGGAAAAATATTGAAACTCTTTAGTAATTTTTGAGCGAGATGCTAACGGTCTAATCTTTCAATGATTTATGCTAAGCTGTGCTAAAAGTGCTACCAGCAGACCCAGAGATCGGCTGAATGGATTCGAAAACGGTAAAGCTCATCTGTATAACTTGAGGTGAGTTGGAAAATGGAAAAATTAAAAAAAAAAAAGTGGTGTTCCTTTAAAAATTGAGCTGTTAAATTGTATCTGTAAATCATCAAATACTATTAAACACGAATTACATTAATCATTTGAAACAGCATCACTGGATATTATTATTGGTCGTTTAACATCACTGCCTTAAAATAGTGGTCAGATATTAAATGTTTAACTACTTACATATTACCTCGCACTCTTTTAACCTTAAAAACTGAAGCGTCGAGCTGGAAATCATATTCAGTGACTATGAACAGTAAAGCCAGGCTACTAATTTGTTGGCCCTTTTAATCATTTTGTCATTGATAAATGCTGTCTGAGACCGACCAGAGTAGAGTAAAATGTAATTCCTTGTCAGCCCAACAACATTTTTAGCTTGTTTTAGCATCCGAAAATCATGAGTATGTTAACTAAATGATTTGAGGTGTCATACATTTTTGTGGTGTAAACATTGCGTGATGAGTAAGGTTAATACCTTAACCCCAAACTATTAGCATTAGTAAAGCTTGACTTAGAAAGCACCACTAATGATGTGATTTCGATATTAGAAGGAGATTAGAACATCTTCTCTACAAGAAACGTTTGTGATCCGATAATATGTATGAGATTATCATAGTGTTAAACTCTTTAGTGCTCGGTCTGATATGCTTTGAATGCCGATCCATTATTTGACAATGAGATAGAGGAAGGGGTGGAGGGGGAGTTGAGTGTTGGCAGAGTGAGAGAGAGAAAGAGAGGGAGAGAGAACGAGCGAAAGAGAGATAGCTAGAGCTGCCAGTATCCGTGTACCACACACAATCCCACCTCTCTGTCTCTCTCCTCTCTGCCACTTTATCTTCAGCAAGGACTGCCCACTGGGATAATATTCTCTATCTGTCTTTCACGCACATTAATCAGTCATTCTCTCGCTCCCTCTTTTGCTCTTCCTCATTATTTGACACTTTTTCTCCATCCTCCTTTCTGTCATCTCCCTCTTTCACCTCCCTGTCCTCCTTCTTTATCACTTCCCTTCTTCTGCTCACATCATCTCACAGGCTGGAGAACTCACAAGACGCTGGAGGACAGACAGGTAAGACTGTGTATGTGTGAGAAGGAGAGAAAAGTAAAAAATCCTGTGCATTTTTAGATCTTTGACATTTGTGATGGGTGATAATCTACATTCTTTTCAGTGAGACTTTAAGTCTGTATATTTCTCATGTTACTGCTCAAAGCTGCTCTTTTGTAGCTTCAGTTATGGTTCTTTGAAGTATCAACTTTGTCTTAGATGTTTGTTTTAAAATGCTTTAGGACAAATTAAAACAGACTCAAAGGAGACAATTATTGCTATACACTGTAAGTTATGAAATTAATGCAGGCTGCATAGCTCAGATAAGTTGTTCTTGGTAGTTCGTATTGATTTCTCTTCTGCAAAAGCTACTGTGACAATGTTAAGATTTCTGAAACTCACATGTTAGATTACTCTGGCCTGGAGTAAAACACTACAAATGTGATATGTGTAATTTTTGGTTAATGTAAAATATGTTTTCTTATTCCAATTTAATGTGAAGAATAATCTAAAGTAAGCCATTTTTTGAGTGTCTGATTCACCTGACACCACAACTTTGAGAACTAATATTGCACGTTTGGCTGCAGGACTTTTGATGGAAACTTGTCTGACAACAAGAAGTCATTGTTTTTCATAATTGCTCAGGAATAACACACTTCACCTTTAATGAAAATTTCCATTTGCTCTCAGTTGTGTCATTGAAGAGACCTTTGTGTTTTTTTAATACTTATGACTGTCAGTTTCAGGTTGTTTTAGTCAGGGAGTTTCTCTCGAGCTCATCAGGCAGTCAATAGACTAATTTAGTGAGCAGATAAAGCCTCCCTCCTTTGAGACCGAAGGAGAAAGTGATGAAAACAGCAGGCAGAGATAAACAGATGTTTCTATACACGTCTGAAGACATTTATCTATGTGGGCAAAGTGACCTTGATGGCAATCCACCCACATCTTTTTTATGTTGTTTAAGTTTTAAACAAAAGTGAAAAGCAGGTGTTTTGGTTTCAGGAGTCGGTGTATCAGTCTATCCCTGATTTCATCCTGAATTGTAAGGAGAACTCATCTGAGCATGAGACATATGGCTGCTGTCTTTTCCTGCCCCGCTTTTAATTGAATTCCCACTAAGGTTAAAGCAGGCGAAGGCTTACCTGTGATCTTCACAGATGGGCTTCTAATGGCTCTAATTTTCTGTGTCACCTCCCTCAAACTAATTTCTTATGTGCTTTCGTCCCTCTCTTTCTATCTATCTATCTATCTATATGTCTGTCTGTCTGTCTGTCTGTCTGTCTTCTATCGGTTTGTCTACATGTATCTGTTTGTTTACCTATCTCTCTATCTATCTATCTGTCTGTCTGTCTTCTATCGGTTTGTCTACATGTATCTGTTTGTTTACCTATCTCTCTCTCTATCTATCTATCTATCTATATGTCTGTCTGTCTGTCTGTCTGTCTTCTATCGGTTTGTCTACATGTATCTGTTTGTTTACCTATCTCTCTATCTATCTATCTATCTATCTATCTATCTATCTATCTATCTATCTATCTGTCTGTCTGTCTGTCTGTCTTTCTGTCTGTCTATATACCTTTCTGTCTATTTGTCTGTCTGTCTCTCTTCTATCGGTAAGTCTATCTTCTATTGATCTGGCAGGTTTATTTTAACAGTGAGAGACAGAAAAACAACAAAATGCCCTATAAGCAAGATGTTTGGCTCCCAGGTGTCTTTTATACAAGTAATGAGCTGAGATTAGGAGCAATCTCTTAAAGGGAGTGCTCCTAATCTCAGTCTGTTACCTGTATAAAAGACACCTGTCCAAAGAAGCAATCAATTTAATCAGATTCCTAACTCTTCACCATGGCCAAGACCAAAGAGCTGCCCAAGAATGTCGGGGACAAGATTGTAGACCTACACAATGCTGGAATGGACTACAAGACCATTGCCAAGCATCTTGGTGAGAAGGTGACAAGAGTTGGTCCGAGTTATTCGCAAATGGAAGAAACCCTCACTCACTCTGGGGCTCCATGCAAGATCTCACCTTGATGAGGAATCAGCCCAGAACTACACGTTCACGGACCTTGTCGAAGATCTCAAGTCTGCTAGGACCATAGTCACGAAGAAAATAATTGGAACACATTACTCCGTAAAGGATTAAAATCCTACAGCGCCTACAAGAATGCTGAAGTTTAGAGTTGCCAAACGTCAGACTCAAAACCAAAGATGTGTGCAAACCTGGTGGCCAACTACAAGAAACATCTGTCCTCTGTGATTGCCAACAAGGGTTTTTTTTTTCACTTATTAAAATGCAAATCAATTTATAGCTTTTTTGAAATGTGTTTTTCTGGATTATTATTATTATTATTATTATTACTACTACTACTGTTGTTATTCTGTCTCCCACTGTTCAAATAAATCTACCATTAAAATTATAGACTTATGATAAATATGATAATTTCTTTGTCAGTAGGCAAACGTACAAAATCAGGATCAAATATTTTTTTCCCCTCACTGTATGTATCTGTCTTCTTTTCCTTCTATCAACATCTCAACTCCTTTAGGTTTTAAATGTTTGTCTCATTATTTAATTTTTTGTCCTCTTTAACATGATCTTAATCTCTGCCATTCCTTTTTTCTTCATGTCTTCCTTTGTGTCCGGTTCTTCCTTTATCACTTCCCTTTCTTTTACACACCAACTGGAATCTCACTGTCACTTTGACAGATCTATGTTGTGATGGATTTGCGTGTGTATCCATCTATAGAGCCATAAAATATTTGTGCGTCCATTTTATGGCTCTGAGGATCATGAATTTGGAATGGGCCCATCGGTGCTTTGTTCAGATCCATTGTGAGAGAGTGTGTATGTGTGAACACGTGATTCCCGTGTTACAAGTGCACATTAGTGACGGAAGATTGAATGAGTGTGTGCTGTGGACTGGAGTGTGATGTGGATGTTTAAAGCCCAGTGCGTGATTCATAATTAATGCTATTGTTTTCATAATTTATATGAATGGGTACAGTAGTTGGGGGCACTTAGTAATCAAGGTTTTGCTGGGGTAATTATGTTAATTGCTTTTAGAAAAGGGTCAGGCTCACCACCAAACACATGCAAACTGGTCTTTTAACTGTTGAATGTAAATGAGTTTATTTTTAATCTCAAAGGAAGCATTTATGTCATTGTCTAGAAATGATTTCACTCGTGCTGTTGTATTTAATGTTGAGTGTGTTGCCATGTCGTGAACACCTCTGACTGCACGCTTGGGTTGTTCCGTTCAATAATTAACGGATATGATTATAATTAAGGTTATATTTCAGCAACTTTCCACTGGGAGAAGCATTGATTTGGTTTGGGAAAGGAGAGCCAGGTGAAGTTTTGAGGGGAAAGAAAGTAAATTCCCATTTGAAATGGGTGTATGAAACAGACTAAAGCATCTGTGCATGCGTGTTTGTGAGAGCTAGCGCGACTGTGTTGTTTCCTCTCCGCGGAAATCAATCCAAACGTGGAGTGCTGGAGCGCTCATTGCTATTCACATGCGTGTCTGTCTGTATCATATCTTTAAATCTGCTAATTAACCTCATTACGAAGCTCAGCCTGCAGGGGATCCAGTGTAAACCAAAGTATACGCTCATGCACACACATAGATTCCACATGAACACTCCACAACTCGATGCAAACAGCTTCTCTGGTTTAATTATGAAAAGCCCATGATTGAATAATTAATACCGTTGGGTCGCCCTCAGCATCTCACTAAACAGAGGCCAAGTGGTCATTGTGGTCCAGATTGACATGCTCTAAATAATCCAAACAGACACAGACCTCTGCAAACTGCTGCCTGCCAAAAACATGACCCATGCAACCAGGATTATACCCTTCATCACACAAAGCACGCAATACAAGCCTTCTGTAGATTTACACAGACCCTGAAGAACTCAAGCTCTAATGACACAAAAAATCTGCCTTGTAAACATGTTTGTTTTTTTGCACGGAACAATGATGGTGGTCTTCCAGCTTTGGCAGATTTGTACACAGTTGTATACATGACTGAAAATTGCACTTATTCAAAAACAGGCTTGACTTATACTATGGATCAAAACATTTTAACAGCAGACAGTTAGCTTGTCAGAGTATGTCAACAGATAATATTTTCACTTAAATGGGCACTCTGAAATAGCCATTTTGAAGAAAAGCAATGAGGATAATTATTTTTCTAAATATGGTGATTACAAATAAATGTCTGACGAACCAAAAGTAGCAGTAAAACGGTAATGTTCTTGTAGTGTTTCGCTATCACTGGTTGTGGATTTGATTCTCAGGGAACCCAGATACTGATAAAAGCGTATCTTGAATGTGCTGTCACTTCAATTACAGGTACAGGCTTTATGTGACAAAGTATGACAGATGTGTTAAACAATAAATCCATGTTTGCCGTGAAGTGCAGTCGGGGGACCGAAGCCTTATGGTAGTTTGTGCTTCTCCAGTCTTTTGGTTTATTTGATCACTGATTTGATTTGCTGCACACTTGAAGGTTCTTGGTATCGGGCATCGTATGAGAAAGTCTCAGCATCTGCTGTGCAAAAATAAATTGTAGTTGAGTGAGAGTGATTTACAGTAGACACATCTGAAACAGCGTAGAGTGAGTGTGTTTGGCATTTCTATTCGTTTCAGTTGATTTCTTACTAGTATACGCTAATGGTGGACTATAATGCACCGGGGGAATTGTTAAAAAAATGCTTTAATAAAACACAAATGCAGAAATGTCTAAAATTATTCTGCATTATATAATTTTTTTTGAAAGCATAAAGTGTTTTTTTACTTATGTACATTATGTGTGCAAAATGTATCCATATTTGTTCAATTTTTTTCAGCTAATGTAATTGCATACAGTGACTTTTTTGCAGTGCATTGGTTATTTACTATGTAGAAGTTCTGAACTGAAAAAAGCATTATTTACTTTGAAACAATTTTCTGTTGGAAATTGTAAATATCACAGATAATTATAAAGAAAACACATTAACACATTGAACTAAATGAGAAGTTTTGACGTTGAAAGAATAAAATGGTATTTTTTTGTAAAACATACTCCAGCGGAGTCGCGATATACTGGTTTTAGTGATAACCGTGATATTTAAATAAAATATAGATTGTTTTTTTACGACACGTCATCAATTAGCCATATTGGTGGCACTGAACGTAAACAAAAGCCACTGATCCGAACAGAACTCGCAAATTTAATTGATTATCGCTGCTGAAAATGATCACTTATTGTCATGTTTGTGGCTGTACTAATCAGTCAGGCTGGGAAAAACATTTTGAGTACTGCCAAAAGTTATAACAAATCAAAAAGAAGAGTGCAAAAACTGTCTGAGGAACAAAAGACATTTGTGGTTGACCAAACTCAACCAGGATTTCCAGGGCAAGAATCTTGACAACATTTGTGTTTGTTCTTATCATTTCCAGTCAGGTAGGTGAAATATTAGGCTAATATCTTAATTAATACTGCTTGTATTTTAATCTTTACCAACTACACTCTTTAAAATAAAGGTGCTTTAAAAGGTTCTTCATGGCGATGCCATTTTTGGTTCCACAAGGAACCATTCAGTCAAAAGTTCTTTAAAGAACCATCTCTTTCTTACCTTTTTATAATCTGAAGAACTTTTTTTGAAACAGAAAGGTTCTTTATATGTTAAAGGTTCTTTATGGAACCATTTAGACAAAAAAAAGGTTGTTCTATGGCATCATAAAGCACCTTTATTTTTAAGGGTGTATTAACTTTAGATTGTCAAAATGTTGCGCCATTTCCTGCTTACTAAGTCTGTATATACTATATGATTTTATTAGCTTTTACACATTTGATTTAGACAGCAGAAGTTAGCAGAACAACATATTTAGTAGTACATTAACCATGCAATTAATGCTGTTGTTTACATCCAAGTATCTCCAATATGGCCAAACTGACCAAACCATGATGTAAGTGCAAACCCTCTATACCAATATTAGCGACATCTGAAAATGAACAGTACACATGACACACAATAATCCAGTGTCAGCGCCATTAGGGAGCGTTAAACTCTACCGTGTAATTTGTTTCATTCATACTCACGCAGAAAATCCACAAGCAGGATTCATAAAACAAATCAAAAAACATAAAACAAAAGACTTCCCAGGAAATCCATTATATGGACAAAGGCATCCAGCTATTACTGTAGCAGCTGAATAAAATGCCGAAAGAAACATTTTGTATGATGATGAAAGAGGATGAGAGTCAGCACATGATTGCTGCTATGAGCCATCTCAGGTATTTCATCTTATTATATCTCATTGGTAATCAACATAGCCTTTATCACTTCACACAGTAGAGGGTTTGCACTTATGTCACGGTTTGGTCAGTTTCTTGCTCTGGAAATCCTGTTTCAGTTTGGCCTACCACAAACACCTTTTGTTTCTTTAGACAGTTTTTTGCACTCTTCTCCTTGATTTGTTCTAACTTTTGGCAGTCTATAGTACTCCAAATGTTTTTCCTGGTCTGACCGATTAGTAAAGGCCAAAACATGACAATAATTGATCACTTTCAGCCACAATAATCAGCAAAATATGCAAGTTTTGTTCAGTTCAGTGGCATTGTTTACATTCAGTACCTCCAATATGGCCGATTGATGACACTTTGTGAACACATAAAACAAGTTTGGATTAATGTAGTGATTCTCACAAAATGTCTTTGACACTGTGCTGAACTTAAAAACATCAAAAAGCATTTAGATCTCTTTTGTTTAGTGTAATTATTTCTTTTGTATCCAATGGTGTGAATCATTGGTCTATATATATATTTTTTTTTCAATATTTCTATAGATATCACGATATATATCGTTATTGTGAATTTCTGTGGCCACGATAATTTTGTAGTGAAAAATATGATATTGTGAGAGCCCGAACGTTATGACAAGCATCGACATGTTTAGCATTTCTTGTCTCTGCCGATTTAGTAGCTGTGTTCTACTAAAAGCCTCAAAGGCATCAGGGCTAAAGTGGACAAAGAACAAAGACGCGGGTCTTTAGGAAGTTTTATTCGTCCACAGGCATCTTGCCCTTCTTTTCTCCTCTTTTTATCGCTAGGAAGGTAGTGAGGACTTGCATCGCTTCTCTTGTTGCCCTTTGACTAAAAATTACAACCAAAAGCCGCACAATGTGGCATCAAATCAGTATTTTGTTTTTCTTGAGCTGTGTCGCAGTAGCAATAATGACAAGTAACGGCAGTAGCTCACGGAGTGCAACCATTTCACATCATCAAAATTATCGCACACCACGTAAATTGTAAAAAACAAAAAACACAATTTGTTGAGTCAACTTAAAATAATTAGTTACCCTGCTGCCTTAATTTTAATTTGTCAACTCAAGTTTATTCGAGTTGAAAGTTGTACTAAGTGATACTCAAGTTGACTAAACTAAAAAATTGTTTGTTAAACTTAACAGCTGTGTTTGTTACTCGACTACCTTAAAATTTTAAGTTGAATCAACTCGAATAGCTAAGTTGTTACTTAGTAAAACGAAGTTGCCGAAACTGTTTTTTTGCGTTGACTGAACTTAAATTATTTTAAGGAAACAAATTATTTTAAGTTGACTCAACAATTTTTTTTACAGTGTAGTCCAATATATATATATATATATATATATATATGTATGTATATATAATTTTTTTTTTTAAAGCACATCTTTTATGGGTTTTCTGCTACATATTTCAGTAAGAGACATCATTTACATTATATTAAGCCATTTAAGGTAAATTTGTTGCACATTATTTTACTTTTTGGCAGTTTATCTGAAAAACGACTTTGAGATTCCTGAACTGAGCATCATACAAATTATGTTCTTATCTAGCATGGAACATACATATTCAGAAGATTTCTTCTTGTCTTTTAGCTGCCATTGTAATTGAATGTTACAAACTAGACAGCAGCATTGTTTGATCTCAAAATACTGCTATGGAACTTCCGTTGGAGAGGTTCAGGACTTTGTGAAACTAGTGAAGTTGTGCTAGAGTCTGAGAACTTTAGAGATGATCCTGCAGTGATGATATGGAGGCATCAAAGGACTGACAGCAGCTGGTCCTGTCCGGCCCTTCAAAGCGTCAAAAGCATCAGAAGTTTGCAAGGAAACAGCATCCACACCAGTACTGAGGGTTTCTTTAGAAACAACATAGTGAACTCAAACAACCCAGTGCACGTTAATAGATCTAATAGGACATCACACTATCCATTAATATTCTTAAAAGCTTTTTTTTTTTTTTTTATGTTTTAACTTTATATCCTTATTTTTATTTTCTAAAAAAAATATTTTATTTGATTATCTTATTGTATTTTCCTATACCTGTCACTATTGCCAAAGGACCACTTCCCAATCTATCAGTGCTACCTCACCGGCTAATCTTTCATAAACCCGCAGCGTTCACAGATAAAACAAGAAAGCTTTATAAAAACAAGGTGAAAGTGTCGACATTTGTCTGAGCATTTCTCTCTGTTGTTTCAAACGAGAGTTGAGGCAGTTACTCCAGCTCTGAAAGATTGTGAGCCCAGCTTTCAGGCCTCGCGGCTAAGAATCACAATGGGACTATGAAGAACAGATGAAAGAACAGACAATCAAAGACAACTCAAAAACATGTTGAGTTTGCTTTAAGTGAAGCACTTTGAAACCCACTTCCCGCTCTGTTTTTTATGCAGAAACTCTCATTAGTGTGGCACACATGAAAACAAGAGTATTTCAATCTGTGTGAAAATTAGCTCAAAGACTAATAGACTCCTCTCTCTCTCTCTTTTTCTTCTTCTCTGTCTTCAGTTTTACTGCTGTAAGTTTTTGTCAGATGTTGAGATATTGAATGATGGATGCTGTCACCGAGAGGTCCTCAACATGGCAGCTCGCTTTCATCTCAGCTATAGGAGAAGGCATAGATGTTTAGTTTTTGATGCACTCGCACAAGGTCCAATATTAGGTTTTTGCCGCGCCGGCCAATGGCGGGTGAATTTAATGACCATAAATCTTCCTTACAGGCCACGGAATTGTATTTTACATTATTTTTAATATTAAAGCTATATTTTCCTCCCTTAGGCAATGCAATTATTCCACTGTTTTCTCCAGTGCATGTCACTGTGTGACTCGCAGCTTTATATATGAGATCTCAACTGAAACCATATCTGACATATGATTTTGTTCCTCATATTTTCATGTTGGTGGTTTAATCACTGTTGTTTATTTATAGTGCGATCGGCTGGCAGATTCTTCTGTTTGGACTTAAAGCAGTCTGGTAGTTTTTGTGCCATTTAATAATAATAATAATAATAATAATAATAGCAAAATAATAATAATAATTATTATTGTTATTAAAAATATTGTTGGAAGATGTACAAGTCTGGCATGTGTTTTTAGTAGATTGGTTTTCTTTTATTGTAAATTGTTTATGTCAACTACAATGGAGCTAATGATAATAATAATAATAATAATAATGCTAAAATGTGCCATTACTATTAAATAAACAAAACCAAATGAGCAAACAAACAAAGAAATAAATATATAAATATTTTTTTTATATTATTATAAAAATATATTGTTGTTGGAAGATGTACAAGTCTGGCATGTTTTTTAGTAGATTGTTTTTCTTTTATTGTAAATTGTTTATGTCAACTACAATGGAGCTAATAATAATAATAATAATAATAATAATTATTAATATTAATAATAATAATAATAATAATAATAATAATAATAATAATAATGCTACAATTTTTGCATTACTATTAAATAAACAAAACCAAATAAGCAAACAAACAAAGAAATAAATATTTTTTGTTATATTACTCTAAAATTATAAGTTGTTTATGTGAACTACAATGGTGCTAATAATAGTTATTATTATTAATAATAAAGTTAAATATAAACAGACAAACAAATAAATCAATATTTTTTCTGTATTATTATTATTATTATTATTATTATGGTTATTATAAAAATACTGTTGGAAGATCCACAAGTCACAAGATTGTTTTTCTTTTATTATAAATTGTTTATGCCAATGACTACAATGGAGCTAATAATAATAATAATGATAAAATGTTGCATTATTATTAAATAAACAAAACCAAATAAGCAAACAAACAAATGGAAGATGCACAAGTCTGGCATGTTTTCTTTAGTAAATTGTGTTTCTTTAATATAAATTGTATATGTCATTTACAGTGGTGCTAATAATAATAATAATAATAATAATAATAATTATTATTATTATTATTATTATAAATGATATTATTATCAATGTTGCTATTTAATATTTTTGTGATTCTTTTTTCAGGATTCTTAGAGAAATGGAATAATGAATGTTTAAAAGAATTTAAATATAAATTAGAAAAATGTTGATATTTTTACAATTGTTTTTAAATATTTGTTTTATATTTATTTTTAATATAAAAACTAATTTATATACTATATTTATATAATTTATCTTAATTATATATATATATATATATATATATATATATATATACACAGGTCCTTCTCAAAAAATTAGCATATTGTGATAAAGTTCATTATTTTCTGTAATGTACTGATAAACATTAGACTTTCATATATTTTAGATTCATTACACACAACTGAAGTAGTTCAAGCCTTTTTTTTGTTTTAATATTGATGATTTTGGCATACAGCTCATGAAAACCCAAAATTCCTATCTCAAAAAATTAGCATATCATGAAAAGGTTCTCTAAACGAGCTATTAACCTAATCATCTGAATCAACTAATTAACTCTAAATACCTGCAAAAGATTCCTGAGGCTTTTAAAAACTCCCAGCCTGGTTCATTACTCAAAACCGCAATCATGGGTAAGACTGCCGACCTGACTGCTGTCCAGAAGGCCATCACTGACACCCTCAAACAAGAGGGTAAATTTCTGAACGAATAGGCTGTTCCCAGAGTGCTGTATCAAGGCACCTCAGTGGGAAGTCTGTGGGAAGGAAAAAGTGTGGCAGAAAACGCTGCACAACGAGAGGGGGACCTGCGGAAGCAGTGGACTGAGTCTGGAGTAGAAACATCCAGAGCCACCGTGTGCAGGCGTGTGCAGGAAATGGGCTACAGGTGCCGCATTCCCCAGGTCAAGCCACTTTTGAACCAGCAACAGCGGCAGAAGCGCCTGACCTGGGCTACAGAGAAGCAGCACTGGACTGTTGCTCAGTGGTCCAAAGTACTTTTTTCGGATGAAAGCAAATTTTGCATGTCATTCGGAAATCAAGGTGCCAGAGTCTGGAGGAAGACTGGGGAGAGGGAAATGCCAAAATGCCTGAAGTCCAGTGTCAAGTACCCACAGTCAGTGATGGTCTGGGGTGCCATGTCAGCTGCTGGTGTTGGTCCACTGTGTTTTATGAAGGGCAGGGTCAATGCAGCTAGCTATCAGGAGCTTTTGGAGCACTTCATGCTTCCATCTGCTGAAAAGCTTTATGGAGATGAAGATTTCATTTTTCAGCACGACCTGGCACCTGCTCACAGTGCCAAAACCACTGGTAAATGGTTTACTGACCATGGTATTACTGTGCTCAATTGGCCTGCCAACTCTCCTGACCTGAACCCCATAGAGAATCTGTGGGATATTGTGAAGAGAAAGTTGAGAGACGCAAGACCCAACACTCTGGATGAGCTTAAGGCCGCTATCGAAGCATCCTGGGCCTCCATAACACCTCAGCAGTGCCACAGGCTGATTGCCTCCATGCCACGCCGCATTGAAGCAGTCATTTCTGCAAAAGGATTCCCGACCAAGTATTGAGTGCATAACTGAACACAATTATTTGAAGGTTGACTTTTTTTGTATTAAAAACACTTTTCTTTTATTGGTCGGATGAAATATGCTAATTTTTTGAGATAGGAATTTTGGGTTTTCATGAGCTGTATGCCAAAATCATCAATATTAAAACAAAAAAAAAGGCTTGAACTACTTCAGTTGTGTGTAATGAATCTAAAATATATGAAAGTCTAATGTTTATCAGTACATTACAGAAAATAATGAACTTTATCACAATATGCTAATTTTTTGAGAAGGACCTGTATATATATATATATATATATATATATATATACATATACTTTTATTTAAGAAGAAATAAATAAAAAAAAAATTCCCTGTCATAGAACAGAATAGCGAGGACCGTAGAAATTCCTGTTGTCTTCAATTACTGTTCACAAGACAGACAGCCAAGAGTTAATGGCGTCAACTACATCAGGTAATTACTTTAGTGTCAATGTTAATCCACATGTCATCGAGCATGTACGTTTTCTCTAGTTCACTTGATATGGTGCTTGTGTGTGTGTGTGTGCCTTCCTAATTATGCATGTCTTATGTTGTAAAAAGAGTATCTGAGAGCCTGTGGCATGAGTCATAACTGGTCAGATCAGGTAACAGGGCTCGACGGCGTATTGTATACAATGCTCAGTGACAAACTGACCTTCCCTGCTGCCGAGTCAATTACAGTTCAATTAGGACACAGACCCTGCTGTGGCCCTGAGCTCTGCAGCAGGAAGCATATGGCAGCTATATACGGCCAAAGCAGCTCCAGCTCGGCAGGAAACTGTCGCACATACACTTATGAAGCCAAGTGGAAATGAAAGAATCAATAAAAACGTAGTTTCTATAGGGTTCAAATGAGAGCTGTGCATAGTAGAGGGACTGAACATCTGTTCTTGTAATTTCCTTGGTGGCTGGAGACAGCGAGGTCTCAAATTGGATGAGGTGTAGACCTTTAATTGGTAAAGTGTATGGAAAATGGAGTGAGTGCAATTACAGATACGTCCAAGGGCTTTGAAATTGGCTTTCGGGCTTCAGTATAGTCCACTACATGTGTGAACACTCATGGTGCAAAATTTGCATTCACTAGGCAACGAAAAGTGCAAGCAAAATTATTTTTGGCAACTATTTCAAAGATACTTTCTTTGTAATGGAAACTGAGAGCAAATGAAAACAACTAAAGAAAACATGCCAGACTTTTTATTATATATATAAATAATATAAAACAATGTAATATTTATTTGTAATATTATTATTATTATTATTATTATTATTATTATTATTATTATTAGCATCATAGTAGTTGACATAAATAAATTAGAATAAAAAAAAAACAATCTACTAAAGAAAACATGCCAGAATTGTGCATCTTCCAGCAATAATATTTTATAACTATAATTTTTTTAATACTATAATTTTTTAACTATAATAATACAAATAAATTAGGAAAATATTTATTTATTTATTTGTTTTTGTTCATTTTAAGTAGTAGTTTTATACCGTTAAAAATAAATAAACAACATTTATTTTTTATAATAATAATAAAATGAAGAACAATTATTTAATTGTGTGTTGTTTATTTAGTAGTAGTCATATTTTATGCCATTAATAATAATCAACATATATTATTATTATTATTATTATTATTATTATTAACAATAACTATTATTATTATTAGCTCCATTGCAGTTGACATAAATAAATTATAAAAAAAGAAAACATGCCAGACTTGTGCATCCTTTAACAATATTTTTTAATATTATATTATATTATATTATATTATTATATAAAGAAAAAGATTGATTTAATTGTTTGTTTGATTGTTTATTTATTTGTTTGTTTTTATTGATTTAATAGTAATGTCATATTTTACACAATTAATAATAAATAAACATTATTATTATTATTATTATTAATAATAATAATAATAACAACAACAATAATAACACCATTGCTGAAAAAAATAAAACCCTTATATTAAATTATTTTTTTTTAAAAATTATAAAAAAAAAAAATCCAAACATTCGAACAGTAGAGTAATTGTAATTAAAGTTTCACATTGATTTGGACATACAATTGCATAAACACTACACGTTTAAAAAATATCATTGGAACAGATTAACTCGTGAGTGTTTCCAGACTAAAACCTAGCATCATTAACCACATTTTTTTTTAACAGTGCAATTCAATACAAAGTCAGTATGTTTGCATTAGGGATGCGCCTTATACCGGTAGGCTACTGGGAAAATACCGGTAAATTTTATTTTAAACGGTTTAATTATTATTAATTTGATCAATTCGGTATTTTATACGCTGCTGTTCCGAATTTCGCCTGTAGGCTGCAGTGCTTCCCAAATTGCTGAGAAACGGGTAAACGACAACAGAACAACGCGATTGATCATCAAACAGATGAAATTCCATCAGCACACTCGAAACTGGCATATAAAGACAACAGTAGAAGTGAAATATAGCATATTGTTGCATAAAAAAAACAGATGATAAAGGTGAACGAGCCGACCTGTGTGCAAGCATTGTTATAATAAATCATTTGTTGCCACAGGAGGCACACATCGAGTGTTGCCAAGCATTTTTCACTTGCTCATCCTTTAACGTGAATTTAGAGATTGACCGGTGAGTTCGTCATTCATAAATTCAAGTTGAATTAACTTTTATTTACAACTGATCAACACACATACCTAAGATGTGATACGGAGTAACCTAAACAGGAAAGCTCAAATGTGCGTGTTATGACACGATCAGTTTAGCTTTGGTCACATAATACAACCGTTCGGTATAATACGGAATCGTTCCGTATTTAAGACATAAAAGCAGCGTTCCGTATTAATCCCATACGGAACGCAGTTTGTCCCGTATAATCTACATGCAGAGTAGAGAAATATATATACACTGAAAGGTGGAGTTATGTCTGAGCAAGGTAGCGGTATACAGTTGCTAAATTAAAAAGTGAATCTAAATATTTAACTGTTTCAAGAGATGTGTGCGTCTGTGTGTCTGCGCTCGTGAGAGCTCTTCATTGGGTGTTTGTACATTAACGTTACCTGGATGTTCGCTAAACTGACAGAGCAGGCAGGAGATTTAACTTTATAGTTGCTGTTCATATAAAATGTTTTTATGAAATCCTGTGCGTTTCATTGCACAGTACATAACAATTACAGTTGTTAAAAGATGAACGCATTTTTATATACAAATTCCAAAATGCATTTAAAAGAACAATTTGTTTCTCGCCACTGATGCAGTCACAATTTTAAGGTTGTAAAATAATTTACTCATATATACGTGGTTTGTGTGTATGGTGTGTGACATTTTTATAAGACATAATTCTTTTTAGAATTAAATTGTGCTAATTAAATTGTAAATAGGTTTAAAAAAAAAACGTGTTTATGTATGAGATTCATTTTAGCATTTAATTCAAGAAAAAAATATACTTTTTTGAGTGTCCCTTATAATGTCCCTTATTTTCCTGTAAAGAACGAAGATTGTCCCTTATTTTCCTTTGCAGAAGTTGGCAACCCTATTCATTGCAAACAATCAAATATTAATTGAATTTAAATGACGCAAGAGTTTTGATGTATCAATTTTAGAATTGGTAATATGAGGGAATGTTTTAGTGCTTTATATTAGTGCTGTCAAACGATTAATCGCGATTAATCGCATCCAAAATAAAAGTTTGTTTAAATACTATATATTTGTGTACTGTGTATATTTATTATGTATATATAAATACACATGCATGTATATATTAAGGAAAAATATTTTAGATTTATATATAAAATATTTATATTTATTTATAATCAAAATTATACCGGTATAAATATATATATATATACATATAAATATTTTGTTTTAATATATACATGTATGTATGTGTATTTATATGTACATAATAAATATACGATGTAAACACACATATAGTATGTAAACATAAACTTTTATTTTGGATCACGATTAATCGTTTGACAGCCCTACTTTATATATTTAATGCTTTTTCTTTGGCTGAGTCTGAAATCTGATAACAATCGGGGAGAGAGAGAGAGAGATAATAACGTTATTTTGAATACTTTGACTGTTAGAATAACACTTTACAGTAAAGCAACCTTAAACTTCTTTAGGCAAGCTGACCTAACCATATTACAGCACTTATTAATTTAGGTCAAAAATGACAAATGATAAATGAACTAATACACGTTTAGTATGTCAACATTAAAAATTGTTTTCAATCTTTATCTTTTGAGGCTGGTTATTTGTCACCTATGGTATCGATTTAGTATCGATACCGAGGTATTGCATTCTGGTATCGTACCGAAGCCAAAATTATGGCATCGAGCCATCCCTAGCTTGCATTGTGTGAAAGAGCATTGTTAAATGCCAGTCGATCATCATTCGAAAGTGCAGGCGTGTGGATCTTTTGCAAGTTGCTCTCTCTTCATTAATGCAACCTATGCGTTTGCACATTAATTATTCTGATGAAGAAAATAAGATCTCAGATTCATAAAGAGGCAACATCTGTGAGAGCAGCCACTGCAATAACGCAAGATTAGCTCTGTTGTCCTCTAGGTTAATTACTACAATACTGCCGAAGCAAAGGTTAAACAAAGGTGAGGCATGTTGGCATTTAACGTGGATATCTGCGTTCCTCTTCACCTGAAGCGTGCAAATTTGAGTCAACTCTAAATCTCGAGCGTGGGAGGTGTTATGAAGGAAGAGGTGAGTTTTGACACAGAGTTAAATGTTTTAAATGAGAAGCCATTCCAAGGCTGGCATTATGAAAATGTCATTGCACTTCTAGTGGGTGAAAAGTGATTTCAAGGGGAGAGACGTCCTGCAAACCCACCTGAAAATTGCTGTGGAAATGAGTGTGCTTGTTATTGCTATGATTAAACCTGGAAAAAGCCTTCAAAATGCACGCATATATATTAAACCACTTACCTTGAAACAGACTTCCTATTTGCAAGAGGGTGTTTGTGTGTTTCCTGCGGGGCTAATGATGCCTGTATGCTGGAGATTAAGATAAATTTGTTCATTATTCTTTTTTTCGCAACCTTTCGACCCTCAGAAACAGACTTGAAGATTGCTAGGTTTAATGGAAAAGATGCACCCGTTTAATCAGCCAAACAAACTATTTAATTAAACTTTGCAGCGAATACTCGAGCCCCGCGATTCCTTAAATCAATCCGGCCTTCTTGAAAAATGAGTGTTTTAATCAGGCAGTCATTTGTAGATCCCTTTTTCTACTTTGTGTGTGTGCGGATGCGTTTCAGTCTCCACATGTGTGAGAGCCCGTGAGTGAATGGAGTCCTGTCGAAACTGATTAGCTTTGTAATTACTCTCCGGTCTCCGGTCAGCGCTAACAGACATGTTTAATGCTATGCGTCAATCTACAGTCTCACGACCAAACGGGCAGGGAATTCTAAGATAACAGCACTTGGAGGAACGAAGCGGATAACTGTGTCTTGAAGCTCACTTCAGTTGTGTCAGGCTTGTCAAACTATATGACAAGCAGCTAACCAAACATTTGATGCAGATCCAGTCAGCGTTATGTAGTACCGCTGAACAGAATACGATTTACATTTTTGGAAGGAAATTGGAGTGATATGGGATTATGGCAAAGGGAAGAGACAGATGTGGAGAAAAAGATGGAATTATCTCTCAGAAACATCAGGGGAAATAGAATGGGAAGTTATGGAGCTGAGTAGCTAATGAACATGAGGCTGGTAAAGAGTCTTGGAAGATGAAATAAGAGCTGTTTGTAGACAATTACAGCCAATGAACATTCAGTAAAGCACAACTGAGGCGTTTAATATGAAATGTGCGTTTAATTAATTATTAAGGAGTCAATATGTGTTTTTCAGGGCTGATGCCGATACCTATTATTACAGATGAAGTAGACCAATAACCAATATTTTGAACTAATATATATATATATTTATATATAATCTCTGATGTGAAAAAATAACATCAAAATTAAGAATAACAAGGTCTCTGACAAAAACTTTATTGGCAAGTTGGTTTTGAAAATGATACAGTAATATTGTACAATATTTTTACTATTTAAAATATCTGTTTTTGAATTTAATATATTTCCAAATGTAATTAATTCCTCTGCTGCAAAGCTGAATATTCAGCAGTCATTACTCCAGTCTTCAGTATCACATGATACTTCACACACCAGATAGCGCGCCCCCTTCAACTTTGACCTGATTGTTTACAAGAGGTAAAAACGACATAAATACTGTTCGTTTTCTCACACAAACCACTCGTTTCGTGTCTTAGGTCATTAATGTGTACTTACGGTGGAGAATTGTTTAATTTGGACTGTTTAATTTGAATCTGTGCGTTTTCTTTTGTGAGGTGACCATAGGCATGCGTTATATGACTGACAGACAAGAACGGTTGGACCTAAAAATATCAAAATTGAAACTACTGCGGAAACAAAGACACCTACATCTTGGATGCTCTTGGGGTAAGCTAAAACATACCAAAATTTAATTTCAAAGTCAACTATCCCTTTAAGTTTAAAGCATAAAAATAGAAATCTTTTGTAACCTAATAAATCTTTTATTGTCACTTTTGATCAATTTAATGCATCCTTGCTAAATAGAATTATTTTAGATGTTAGTTACATTGAGGTCAACGGATATGTGTTTTTCAGGCCCTATACTGATACAGATTATTATAGGTGAAGTTGACCGCTAACCAATATTTTGAACCGGTATATCTGTCTGGTATAAAAATTAAAATTAATGTTAAATATAAATATAACAAGGGCAAAACTTTCTTGAAATGCTTAAAATTATTTTATTGGTAAATTAGAATTGAAAATGACCAATACCGATAACCATACAAATGCTTAATATCGGCACCTATAATCGGCCAGGCCAATAATTGGTCAACCCCTAATTATATGCATGTTATACATAAACCAAGGCTTATTTAATCAAAAAGTAATTACAATTACAATTACAATAAAAAACACAATTCTGTGTATTCAGCAGCCATTATTCTTCAGTATCTTCAGTGTCACATGATACTTCAAAAATCATTCTGTATGTTGCTAATCAAGAAACATTTCTTCTTATTATCTTTGTTGAAATGGTTGTGTTGTTTTTTTATTTTTGTGGAATGTAATCAATTATTATTATTATTATATTATAAGAATGATTAGAATAAAGGAACATTGTTAACAAATAATTTAATGCGGCCTTGCTACATAGAATTATTTTAAATATTGTTTACATATAAATTAGGGGTCGACATTATGTGCTTTTCAGGGCCAATGCTGATACCAATTATTACAGATCAAGTAGACTGATAACTGGTATTTTAAACTGTTATATGTCTAGTGTAAAAATGAAAATTATTGTCAAAATTAGGAATAACAAGGGCTCTTACAAACACTTTCTTAAAATGCTTTTAAATTATTTTATTGGCAAATCGGTTTTGAAAATGACTGATACGGATTAACCAATAAAATGCGTAATATTCAGCCATATTAATCAGCCAGGCAAATAATCAGTCAACCTGAAATTATATGCATGTTATACATAAACCAAGGCTTATTTATTCAAAAAGTAAAAAACGTATTATGGCTAAATATTTTTACAATTAAAAATAACTATTTTCTTTTTGAATATTTTTTCAAAAACAAAACAAAAAAAAAAAAGTAATTTATTCCTGTGATGCAGGAATAACATTGTAAATCTCTACTCTCTTACTGTCACTTTTGATCAATTTAATGCGTCTTTCTGAACAAGTGTTTTTTTTATTATTATTATTTTAAATATTAGTTATATAAATGAATATAGAATCAATATAAAATATAACAATTTTAAATGTGTCAAATATTATTTGTAAAATGTTAGCTTTCTTTTGAGTTTACATTTTATTATTATTATTATAAAATACTGTTTTATTCCAACCCATCTTATCATGATAGCAATGGAGCAGTACATAAACAAACAGAAACCATTTTTAGGCTCACTCTGAGTGGTTTGACTGAGCACCTCTCTCATCCTTCAAAAATCTCTCTCATCCATCTGAGAGGGTTAATTGACTACAGTGTGTCTGTAACAGATGTTCCAGTTTAGATCTACAACTATTAAGTGGATCTTTACAGTTGTGTCTTTTAGAGTCCGCTCTCTCTCTCTCTCTCTCTCTTTCTCTCTCTCTCTGTCACTATACAGTATTTTGTCTTTATCGCTTTTTATCACCTTCTGTCTGTTCTCTATTTCCCTCCTCTTCTCTCCAGCCATTTCTTCTCTCTCCTAAGTAACGGATTTGACATGGCGGGAATGTGGCAGACGTAATTTAGCTGAGTGGAATCAGCCAGGGCTCTTTGTGTAGCAAAGCACTGAGTGTCCTGTTCATCTCTTTAAATGTTCTCCTCGAAACAGAGCGCACGCTTCATCCAGTCAGCTCTAACGAGCGCCAATGAATTCCCTTCAAGAGACTGCATGGATATTTTTTCCCCCTCAGGAAGGTGTGTATGTGTGCCTTAGAGACAGGCGAATAAAACGAGACAAAGAGGGAGCGAAATAGATACGGTGTAAGGATTTCACAGGTTTAGCTTTCGTGTAAATGTGTTCAGTGTCTGCGGGGATGTATTCTTTCCTGGCAGATCCTATATTTCTCACTTTCTCTGATTGATTGTGCTAAAACTTCTATACTGAGATTTTAAACCAACAAATAGGTAATGAAACGCATCTGGGTCTGTGGCTGGAAGTTAATTAACACTGTAGGTAATCAGTAAAATAGAAGCTAAAGCACTTTCAAGGAGGGATTTTTTTATTTTATTTTTTTTAATCCATCTTATTCTTCAATGCAAAAGTAGGCCTATAGGTGAGACTTCCAGTTCATTAGCCATTATAGGGAAATAACAAGAAGAATAACAACATGCAGTAAACAGTTAAACTGTTTGGACTACAAACCGGTGTGTTCATAATTAAGATAATACATTAAAATAATATGGTAAGACACAACAATTTGCAATTTCAAGCAGCAATATGAGCGGTTTTGTACAGCTCAAAATTGCTGGATGTGAATGAGACCGGAAGCCACACCCCTGAAATTTACAAATGGCCACACCAACCTACAGAAAAATAAAGTAGATAAAACAGCTAGTTCCAGTCCTCGATTCTGGTTGGTCAGCAGCTGTGTTTTATTTATGATAGAGCACTACTTCACCCAATGGCAGTATTAGCCTAATATCACCTACCTGACTGGAAATGATAAGAACAAACACAAATGTTGTCAAGGTTCTTGCCCTGTAAATCCTGGTTCAGTTTGGCAGACAGTTTTTTTTTTTTTTTTTTGTACTCTTCTCCTTTATTTGTTATAGCTTTTAGCAGTCTGTAGTACTCCAAATGTTTTTCCTGGTCCGACCAATTAGTACAGGCCAAAACATGGCAATAATTGACCATTTTCAGCAATAATCTTCAGAAGCCAATTAATGATGCATCATGAAAACACTCCATTCTCTATTTTTATTTGACCTCCAGAAGATGAAGCATGTTAAGAACATTCTCTTGCCTTTTTCTGTTGATGTCAGAAACACAGTATGTCAGAAAAACAGTAACATATCAATACATAAATGTTTGGTTTTAATATTTTTCAGTTTTAAAAATGGACCCTGCAAATACTAATGTATAAGACATTAAGACAGTTGCAAGTAAACTGAAACATGTTGCACAAAATATTTATGTGAGATTATGACATGGTTTTTCTTGCTGGTTATATTTTTGATGACCGTTGTTAGAAAAATATAATTATCATCAATGAACATAAACAAACATACCATAAACTGTAGGATTACTCAGATGTACTATTACTTTTCTACAAGATCAGATGATATCTTTTTTTTTTAATTATATTATAAGATTGAAGGAGAAACCAAAATATTACAGACTTTGGCATGTAAGAAAGCACGTTTCCACCACTGAATTAAAAAAAATAATAATTGCAAATTTTTATCTCACAATTTTGACTTTTTTTCCTTTTTTACACCTCACAATTGTTGCTTTTTTCTCAGAATTGAGATATAAACTCGCAATTGCATGTTATAAAGTCAGAATTAAGATATAAACTTCAATTTCTCAGAAATAAAGTCACGGTTTTGAGAAATAAACTGGCTTTTTTCTTAGAATTGTGTTATATAAACAGAATAGTGCAATTTTTACTTTTTTTTTAGTTTATATTGTGCAATTCTTTTTTAGAATTGTGAGTTTTCTGAGTTTAAGTGTCTTAACTTTCTAGAACTATCTGACTAGCTATTGTATATATTTCTTTTGTAGGTTAGATACCAGAAGGCTTACAAAAGATGGCATTTCTGAAAGATGAGATTACCTTTGTCTTCTCCCTGTGGACTTTCCTCCTTTTATGTAGCATTAATGTCCTGTTCACTGGGGGCAGAGGCACTCACTGAGTTTATATCTCACAATTCTGACTTAATTCACAATTTTGTGTTATAAAGTCACAATTCTGCCATTTTTTTTCTCTGAATTGTAAGATATAAACTCACAATTGTGAGAAATAAAGTCAGAATTGCAAGATAACTCGCAATTTTGTCACAATTGTGACTTTAAAAAAAGGTAACTGACTTTTTATCTCACAGTTTTGTCTGATTTCAGAGTTTGTCTCACAATTGTGACTTTATAACGCAATTATGAGAAACAAAGTCAGATTTGCTGGATGTAAACTCGCTATTGCGAGAAAAAAAGTCAGAATTGTGAGATAAGTCTCAGTTAGCTTTATTTTATTCATAGTTGCAACAGGCTTCCATAAGAAACCCCTTCACAACCACCCAAAAAGCAGTTTTTCTGACTATATATATATATATATAGCTGTGTTTTTGTATCTGGTGTTTAACATTAATGTTTAATGTTAAAGTACATAAACTCTCTTAACTTTCTCTATCTGACTAGCTATTGTATATATTTCTTTTGTAGGTTAGATACCAGCAAGCTTACAAAAGATGGCATTTCTGAAGGATGAGATTACCTTTGTCTTCTCCCTGTGGGCTCCCCTCCTTTATGTAGCATTAATGTCCTGTCCACTGGAGGCAGAGGCACCAAAAAGAAGCCAGTACATCTGGAAAACAGGTGAGTTGCCAATGTTTCCAATATTAGCTTATTCTTGGGCCATAAACTGAATGAAATTCATTTAAGCAGTGCCATGATTACTTGTTTCTGCCATCATTCACTCACTGTCATGTTGCTACAGCACAAACCTGTATGGCTTTCTTTCTTCCGTAGAACACAAAAAGGGAATTTTTGAAGAATATGGCCACTGTTTTCCATATGAAAGCGATTCGTTGAAAAGATACGATTCAAAAGAAAGATTTGTTTTGTTTTTTTTTTTTCCGATTCATGCTTTCCATGAATATCTAAATTTTAGTCTCTTTGTCAGACCAAAGCAATCATATGGCTTCAGAAGACCTAGAAAAATAGCACACAAGATACTTTATGCTGCTTTTTTGGTCATTTTTTTCATCTTGACACCCTAGTGCTCATTTGGCCAAGATATCCTTCATAAATTCATCTTTCAGAGCTCTACAGAATAAGTCACACATAAGAGTGAGTAAATGGTGACATAATTTACAGTTTTGTATTAATTGCTACTTTAATAGTGCCAGGGTAAATCTTAGTGTGATATTTCACAAAGACAAAAATGCAACAATTATTTCAAGGTTTTTAAATACGCTAAACACACAGTTTGTGTTTGTAAGATCCAGCTACAGAATGAGCCAGAGAACTGACACGTTTTTTTGCCAATTCTCTGTGATTTGATCCAGAAGCCACTTATTAGGATTGCATAATCGAATGTGTGAATGACAGTGTTTGTTACAGAACAGTCAGACAAGAAGCAAGATAATGCACATTTCTATTCTGTGATTAGATGGAGGAGAACAGAAGTAGTAAATATCAAAAAATGGTCCAAGTTGGATATTGATCCCTGTTGTCGCAGATCTTGGATCAGCAGGCATGTATGTACGGCAGTTCAGAAAACTGTGAGACCATCTGCCTGTGTTATCTGTGAAGTCTGATCAATCTTATATCCAGCTGGAGTTGCACTGAGAATTCCTCATGTCGCCATGGCAACAATTGTTAAGTGTGAGATTGACAGCTCGCAAAGAACAGAAGATTATTACTTGACCTATTAATGCTGTCCGGCACGTCCAAGCTACTCTCTTACATTTCAATGTAATGCAATTAAGTGCTTCTCCAGAACTTGTAACAAAACATCCAACATATAACTGTAAAAACCCCAAGTAGGAAGGCAACTGCCATTCTCAATAAATGAATACAGTATTCCCGGGCTAGATGCAGGGATCAAATTGTGGGAGGTTTGGCTAATCCGACTGCGCTCGTTCAGAATAAATTATTTCATAAGAAAAATTATGCAGTAACAGAGATTATTGGGATAAAGTATTCATATGGTCATGGGATCTGAACACGGAGGCCATCAAAACAGCCTTTAACAGGACATGACCAGCATGTTCATTTTATGTAGGTGTTGCCATTTTAAACATTTATTTACTATGCATTTCTTCATTTTAAAAGTAGAAAATATTATATTACTTAGCCCTGTGTTATCAAAGATGGTCATGTTTTTCTTTGTTCATTCGAAAATAAATGAATAAACATTCCAGGATTTTTCCAGGTAGTAGACTTCAGTGGGAGCTAACAGGTTGAAGGTTGAGCCAAGGAATAAGGGTCTTGCCTAGCAAAATGATCAGTCATAGTCACGTTGAAAAGGTCACGCTTGATGTAGGTGGAAGTACTGACTCAGTGTTTACAAAGTGAACATTCAAAGAAAATCAAACACACTTTACAAAAAAGGGTAAAACAATGTCAGACAATATTGTAGTTGGAGGAGAAAATAAAATTAGTTTTTCGCCCTACCCTACCTTTTTGAACCAAAGTACACAGAGTATACATAATGTTTAAAAGTCTTGGATGCGCATTGCAAAGCTAATGCAAGATGAGCATTTGTGGTTTTAATAGTATATACATTTTTTTTTTTTTTTGAAAATTACCAATCTTTTCAACTTGATTTCAACTATATGAAGAAAAATCCTGGAATGTCAATCAAAACCCTTGATTTTTTTTTTTTTTCGACTGAAGAAAGAAAGACATGAACATCTTGGATGACATGGGGTTGAGTAAATTGTCAGGAAATCCTTTTTTAATAGTGCATTCTCGCATATGATCCAAAAGCATTTTTTGAAAGTATTCAGTGAGGATCCATTAAATTGATCAAAAGTGACATTAAAGACTTAATTAAAGACATGTTAAAAACAATCTATTTCAAACATTCAAATAAATGCTGCTTTGAACTTTTCAACTCTCTATTCATCAAAGAATTCTGATGCTTTCCACAAAAATATTAAGTAGCACAACTATTGAAATGTTTCATGAGTAGCAAATCAAGCAAGAATAAATTACATTTTAAAATGTATTTAAATAGAAAACAGCTAACAAATATTTCACAGTAATACTATTTTTACTTTAAATAAATACGTAAATGCAAATAAATGCAGCCTTGGTGAGCATAAGAGACCTCTTTCAAGAACTTTCAAAAATTTTACTGAACCCAAACTTTTTGATAGAGTATGTCTATGTTTCAACAAGGTTTTCAAAGGATTGATAGCTAATTATTTAGATTATTTAATACATTTAAATATCACAGTTTTGCCTTTAAAAGTTGATGTTTGACTAGTTGATCAATGGGCCCTAAAAGACAGTTGCTTTTAAAGGGGTCATGAACTGAGAAATCCAAATTTCCTTGATCTTTTGAGATAAAAGAGGTCCCTGCACTACAAAATCATCCTGTAAGTTTCAGAACTCAAAACTTACTCATTAGTCTAAAAACAGCTTATATTGAAGCCAGTATGTCAAAACGACAGGTTGGCGAATGTGCCACTTTATGATGTAATTGATGTAATGTGTTGCTAAACACAGATCAACACCTTCTTCTACGCCCTTGCCTGTTTAGACCTGCCCACTGATTCAGGCATGAAGTGTAAATAACGAGAGAGGCAAACGCAGAGTTTCAACGAGAAACCAAATGACAAAGATGGCTCCGAAGACAAGAAGATGCCAAGTGCCAGGTTGTGGAAAAACACTCTTTGCACTGCCTTCCATCTGATCCTAATGTTAGGAAAGAGTGGATGAACTTTATTTTGAATTAAGTTTCAGACCATGTCAGAAAGAATTCGGTCCTTTGATTCTCTTCATTTTACTTCAGATTTGTTTACAAACAAGGCACAATTCATCACAGGATTTTCAAAAAGATTGAAACTAAAAGAATGCTGTTCCAGCTATATTGGATCTGACAATAATGTCGCTACACACAAGTGTGAGTAACTGTCTTATTTATTATGTAATTTTCTAAGAAATACATCTGAAAAAATGTGCTTGTCTTCTATTCAGGGTCTAGACTTTGACGTCGATAATACACCCACAACTATAGGTGGCGCCAAATCCGCATACAAGTGTGTCAAGAAATACATAATGTATTGTTTGTCGGTAATGTTAGAATAACGCGATTGAAAACAAAAGAAAAAGAAAAGCTTATTGCAGCATGAGTCTTGACTGATGGAACCAAACTTCCTCTGTAAGTGATTTTAAAACGTAAGACAGTTCCCAGATTTGAAGACTACAATAAGATTTCACTTCTACTGTTCATGATGTTGGTAAGCTACTATGAAATGGATAGCCTTATTTGTTATATAATTTAAATGGGTTACCTGTTATTATGGTATTTCAAATGTGATTGTTGGTCATTTTACAAGTATTTACCATATTTTCAAAACAAAAACTGAAAAAAGGAAAAATGTCCTTTAAAAACAAAAAAAAAGCCAAAAGGTACATCTTGAAAAAGGGGGTCATCTTATTACCAGGGTTGGCTTATATTCGGGTCAATGCGGTAATCTAAAATAGTCCTGTGAAGGATGTAGGCTGTCAAACATACACAACTGTTAGACATTCATGCCAGTGGGCATTTACAGAATCTATTCAAACAGAGCGTTCCGATGAGGGGAGTCAAAACAGGACAGAAAATAGCCTTACTTCTAAATGATGACGTTTTTGGTGTAAGAATCTTGATAACATTATAAGTGGACCTCAGAGAACAGTACAAAGTAATAATAAAAAAAGCAGTTCGTGACCCCTTTAAAAAGTCAAATATAATTCAAACACTGAATGGATTGATGAATGGACAGATAGACCAAACGGTATCCAATGTTGTTGGAGGCAACTGAAAAGCTTTATAGACAAAGTACAGATGGTAAGGAGTTTTTCTGCAGTGTTGTGTGAAGTGGTGGTCAGTTCTCACGTGCTGTGTGTGGATCGAAGTGCAGCTCTGCAGGGCCGTGGGGGTGATGATTCCTGGAATGTAAAATCGATAGTGGTTTCATCCTGAAGGAGTTGGTCCACTTTCGTACTGTCCATGAAGAAACGGTAGTTTGTCCAACTTATACGCTCAAGGTCTAATTTTCTTCACTCTTTGTGCTTACTTTTTAGTTTGAGAAAACTGTGTGCAGACAAGGAAATTCTTGAGTGGCTTGAAAACCTCATTTTAAACTAGTTTCCCTGGAGTTCTTCTCTCTGACAGCACAAGCTGGTCAGAAAATGACTGTCTCTGAAAAAACAAGAAGGTGAAAATTAACCTTCAAGAGAGAGATGAAGACAAGCTCAAAACTAACAGATGTACTAAAAGGCATGAAGGTGCTTTAAACGCAGGAATTACATTGCATTCAAGTTCATGCATCAGCCACACTCAACCTTTTCAACTACTCTCTTCATACATTAAATGCAACGCACAAGTGCTTCACAAGTGCCTCAGAATAACATATACAGCATGGTATGAAAGTATGTAATTTATACAGTGAAAGCCATGATGTTGAAAATGCACAAAACCGGCAAGCTTCATACCTTTGGACCAGTCAAACACACATTTGCTCTTTTGTTCACTAAAATATTTGTATATTCAGACATGAAATGTCATATTTCATAATATATTTATTCAAATATAACTGCCTACATGATAACTTAGTGGTGGCCTCTCACTCTATATACACTTTTGAGTGTAGCACTAACTATTTTTTTCTTTATTATATGAAAAAGCCCATGGAAAAGAAGTGAATATTGAGCTTCAATTGTCTTTTTTCTTTTGTTTTCTGTTCATTTCATCAATTAAGACTAATTTCTTTTATTCTCTCGTTCCATTGATTTACTGTGGGGTGAACGAGGAGAAGCCAGGACTATATACAGATGTACGAACACACACAAAGACTTTCACAAACTCATAGCTGGTGGTCATGAGATGAATAGGATTCCTGGTAAATCAGAAGTCATTGTTCTCTATAGAGGAGTTTCACAAAAGACTATTGAAAGACTGGAATGGATAATTGCATTATCTTTATGACCTTTAGCTCTGGCTCTAAATTCAAACTCTTTGTATTTCTTTCTGTCATACTTAAATAGTTGCTCCAAATGTATATGTTTACTTGTACATACATTAAGAGGAAATGCATTTCTGTCATAACAACTCTTGGAGAGTTTAGAATGGTAATATTCACACATTAAGATTTATTTGATGAAATCCGTAAGCTTTTTTACCTTGCATAAAACAGCAACGCAACTACCACGTTCAAGGCTCAGAAAGGTAGTAAGGACATTGTTAAAATAGTCCATGTGACATCAGTGGTTCAACCTCACATGTCACATGGACTATTTGGACATATCTGTCTGTGCAGGGTCAGAAAGCTCTCAGATTGAATCAAAAATACCTTATTTTGTGTTCCGATGATGAACAAAGGTCATTTGGAACAACATGATGGTAAGTACCTGTGTAAACTTTAAACTCACATCATACATTCATACTTCCTTATAAGGACTAGTGTTTTACATTCAAGTAAACAAAAATATGCCACAAAATTGTTGCTTTTCAGAGCAACATCCCAAGCCTTTCGCATATAAAACGATCAAAATCCACTAGTCTTCACCCCAGACTCCAACCTAATCGTGACAGTCCAAAAACAGCTCCATTTCCTTTGCTAAAGTGTCCGTGATAGGCAGAAAAGCACTGTAATTGCATCTGTGACCATCAACGAGTAATTAATCTGTCATGTGCCCTATTGTTTCACCCAGAATGCATCCAAAAAGTGAGTGTCAGACTAGAACATTTCTTCACGCTGTTGAGAGGGAGGATGCTACCGTCTCCAGAGACCTCTGGGTCAGGAAGTGTTGTTTTCTTTCTTTCTTTCTTTTTTTAAATGTGCAAACGACACTAATGGCCCCGACACTTTCAGACATCATAAATACATAATTCAATTTCTTTTGGCATAAACAGCGGTTGCATTGAGTCATGCTGTGTAGCATATGAACCAATGCACTTGTCCATTATTAAGACCAATCTCCTGTTATACTTAACTCTATAAATCAGCTAAACAGAATGTTTATGAAAATAGCATTGCATGTACTCTTATTCATCTGTTTTGAGAATAACATGTTACAAATGTAAAATGTTTTAACAAAGTTGTGTAGCATAGCATCTAAGCATCTAAAAAGCTAAATATCTAAATTCCTGTACTCACATTAGCTACTGATTGTTACTGCAGATTGTTGTCTGGTTCCACAGGTAAAATTTTGAATGTATAAGACATTACCGTTCTAGCAACAGTAACAACAAAGACTGTCACAATTCCTCAATTCACTTAGAGTGCTCAATATTAAAAAATATTTGACTACAATAAGCCTGGCGCATTCCACAGACGAAAATCCTTGAAACATTTTTAGACAGTTTTCCAAGGCTGCATGATATTTTAAACCCATTTAAAAATCGTAATATAAGCATAATGCTATTGTGAATTCACAAACACTATGATTCAATTAAATAAATACATGCGATGCAGGTTAGGTGTAGGTGTTAGCGGCTCCATTCACAGTAAATGCTGCTCCACACAAACTGTTATCATTTACAACATTTTTAGAGCGTCTCAAACTCCATCTCTGCATATTTCTGTAAGTTTGGGTTTATTATAAAGCTCATCTGGGAATGCAATTTATGCCATTTTATCAACTTTGTAAGGTAAATCATTTATAAACCTACGTAAACACAAGAGAATACATCAATATCTTTCTCAATATGCTAACTGATCATCGCGATTTCAAAATAAAAACTCAAACCCTCACATTGAGTTTACACGTTATGTCCACATTTTAAAAAAAAAATGCAGTTGCTATAGCATTTCTGTCATAAAGAAATTGCTAGGACTGTACTAGAATAGTCGAATATTCGTTTGGTGGGTTGGCATTCGATTTTCAATTCTGAGATTCGAATAATCTTTTTTTTTTTTTTTTTTCAACACGTGACTTCCCCGCGAACAGTTCTCATTCGCGCTTGAATGGCCCATTAGTGAACGCGAGAGGGAGAGCTGTCAGCAAAGAGTGTACTAGTGTCACTATAGTTTGCAACCTGGTTGTGATTTATTTTAAAGGTTGAAATATAAAGAAATATTTTTGTTTATTGAAATGTGAGCTGTCTAGCCTGCCTAACAGAGCATGTGTGCGGAGATGCATGCCGTTTTCAACCGAAGCCTCTGAGACACACTGCCTGCGTGGCGGACGTGGAGCAGGTTTGTTACGTGACTGCTGCGGAAAAAATCCGCTTCACTTCTATTCTGTCGCGGGGCCTTGGTTGCGGTGTGGCTGGACCGCACCTCATATAAGCGCGTATTCCGCAGACAGTGGCTGCTCTAATCTGTTAATATAGGCGCAGAAAGAAAAATCAACACGCAGCAAATCCGCGACGTGTCCGCCACTCAGCCTATATCCTATAAAGAACTCACAGCAACAGTTATAAAGCCTAGATATGTTATATAGCCTAATTTGCGCGCATTGGGGAATCACTCTATAGTATTAAAATTGCTTTTGAATGCGTGTGCGCGTTTTAATTTAGGTTTCGTTTTAACGATCGCGTAAAACTCTTGGCAGCACTGAGCGTGCATTCTAAGCGCGTCTACAGGCTTTGTTATAATTAGAGGGGATTAATTATCTTGCAGAAATCAGGACTGAACAAAAAATCTGGCGTTTTGAGCGGTGAGTGGATTCTGACTGATCAATGCAAACACAGATGGATCTAGAGCTTTCATAGATTTGTTATACTAAAAACTGTTATTTAGAAGAACAAAAAACTCCATCAGTAACAAGTTTAAGTTGTTATTATTCACATCAGTTGATTAAAAACATGAAATTATACATACATTCTACAAATAAATACTATTTTACAACTGTCCCCATATTTTTGATCAGTCCTGTCACGTTTACATAAAACTCAACATAAAATGTGTGAAATACACCTTTAAGGGTATGACTCAGAGGAAGTGACATCATCAGTCTGAGGTGAAGCTAACACTGATCAAGGATGAGTTCTGTCGATGAATTATATGATTTTAAGCTTGTTTTTTTTTTTTCTTGTTTTTTTTTTGCAGAGGAGGATGAGCTAAAACGTCAGGCCCTGTCACAGTAAAACATCCCAGAAAATAATGAAAATGTTTTCAAAACATGTCTAAAAAGGTATTTGATTGCAGTTTTCATGCTAGCATGCTATCATGCTGAGTAATGATGGTTTAAAATGACCGTGTGACAGGGCCTGACAGTCCTGTGATACGACCTTACAAATGAATAGCATTGTTATAGCATATATTATATAGCATTGTATATAATATGTATTTAACACATGCCATAGTAAAACATTATTTAAATAAACAGACATTACACTGTAAATTTGAAGCTTTTTATGCTCATTGACAAACTTGTAGAATTTTGTCCCTCTTTTACCTAGGCCTATATAGCACTGCTTTTAAGGATGCACTTTGTATTTGAATGGTATTTCAATACATATATAGATATAATTGTCATTTATATCAGCTTTGAGCAATAATGACTGTAATTATTCCAATTCATACAGGTTGCAGTTAGATGGGTCCAGTTAGTGCAACTGAGAGACAAAAGCAATGTCGGGCACGACTAAATGCAGACCCTGAGAGTAAGGAGAAACATCTTAAGAAAGAAAGGGATTGATGGAGGCAGAAAAGGAAAGAAGAAAAAGGATTCACGGGTTGAATGAGCGAGACTAAAGACATACGTGCAAATAAGAGAAAGGCCGCAGTTCCAGGGCCAGGGTCTTCAAGGTTAAAAAGGGCTACCATCACAGTACCACTTCATATTACAGCTTGATGATAACAGGGTGAAATGAAATATGTTTTATATTGAAATAAAATTAAGTTTATTGAATTAAAAAGATGTTTGGACTAAATCGGTTGTTAGTCATATTCTAATGAATTAGGTCCTTATTACTGTACATGTCCTTGGCTGAACTTTACCATAGTCTAATATTACATTAACATTAAAATGATAATAATAATTTAAAACAGGACTGCTTAACACAAAACAGAACTTTTTCTACTACAATGTAATCAATAAAGTCAGGCCCTGTCACTGCACCGTCAGTCTAATCACACCAAGGTCAGTCCTGTTACGCAGGAAATTATTATATAAAAATGTACTGTTTGAGGAAATATTGATGAATTAATCTTTTTAACTGTGTAGATGAAGGTGGGGGTATATATATCCAATGTTTTTAATATTTGGCATGTTTGTGTGATGCGCATCCCTGTGTGTAATAAGCAAAGTAAACGCACGTTGTGGACCTGCCCAGAGGAGCATGATCTACCAATGCACTTTTTAAATAACAAACAAAATAAAATATTGCGCCATTGACTTTAGACTTTAGACCAGGTTTGAGTTGGTCTATGGCGCAGTCTATTTTCAGTTCCTCAAAATAGCAACGCGCCAACAATGCGCCCAAACACACCTCATTTTTAGACCAGCACGCCCATGGGCGCACAAACGGGCGCAAATGCTGGACGGGAAAATGCGAACTGCGTCGGACTTAAACTAGCAAACACACTTGCGCTGCGCCACATTGCGCCGGGTGTATGATAGGGCCCTATGTTTTTGTAAAAATCTCCTATGTAAAAGTAGTTTTTTAAAAACTATATGAGTGCCTGGATGAGTATTCTGTGATTTTGTGTACTACAGTTGACCGAAAAGTTGATTATATTTTTTATAGGAATCACAAAACCATGTTAGAGATGGCATGGTACGTGTTTTTCAAAGACCATGTCATCTATATGACACAATGTTCAAATATAATAATTTGTTTTGTTTTTTTTCCCAAGAATTTTTAAGTAAAAATGGACTTACATTTTGCATGTCTCTCTTTGTTAAAACACCTGATTCAGATCACCAACTCGTTAGAAGTGAGCTCCGTGCACTACACAGTACACAGTGTCCATTTCTCCCTACTCCCTGAGCAGGGGAAATTCGTTTAAGTTTCCTGCATTTCATGAATTTGCACTGCACCTTTGCCTGCAGCGTCTTTACACATGGACAAAACTAGCTAGAAGCGTGGTGTGTGACATCATAAACCTCTGTAAATAAATACAATTTAAATTCACACTTTAATGCCCTCTGAATGGAGCATACACTCTTTCGGAACTGGAATCATGGCAGAATATCCTGTGATGTCCATTTCGCAGAGCACTCAGAGGCAAATAGAACAAACGTCTGTAGGACGATAGAAAAAACATACAAAATGTGCAGAGCGGGGGTACACAAGGACTGGAATTGAGAACCGCTGTACTAAAGCAGTAAAGAACTTTCCACAGCTGTTAGCACTCCATCTTTTAAACTGGAGAAGACTTTGTCTCAGAATCTGCCACTAACAATGCTAAGGTCACTGATTAGATTGCCAGAGAAAGCATGTGCTGATGAAAATGTATAACTTTTGCGTTGGTTTAAGTTGTTTTGGACAAGAACTATCTGCAAAATGTATAAAATATAAAAAAAAAATAGAAAGAGACCAATAGATTGGGCCATTTTCAACTTGCTGTGATAAGGTGATATAGCAGTACAGTGCTGTTGTTTGCAGCCTCAGTTTTGCCTGAGGTCTTCATAATGGATGTACAGCCGCTGAAGAGGCCCACCACAGAGGGAACGCTGGGAGGCTTGTGTGTTGTGAGTGATTAAAGCTTTTGAAAGTTTGAATTGCGGAAAATAACCTGTCTCGGGTGTGTTTGAACCAAAGCCTCTGATTGGCGTTAATGAAATATATTCAGCTGCGGAGGCCGACGGGTTTTGCCTAGGGGAAAAAACCTGCGGGAATGAAAACCAATTTCAATTTTCACTCAAAATTAGCTTTTTCCCAGTTAATAGAAATTGATAATGTGGATTCTACCAGATAAGATATCCTAGTTCAAACTGTATCTCTGTCTTTGTGCTGCCAAAATTGAGAAAAACCACTCACGATCTTGCCGACAGTGACTTTGCTTGCGATACCCTGGGAGTGACCTCATCCCATCTCACAGCTTTAAGTTGCTGTGACACCATGGGACAGGGTTCTGCTTGTATCTCAGTTCTGTTTCTCTTCGCCTGCCTGCTGCGTTTCAACGATGACCACATGAGAGACGGAGGGAGATAGAGGATCAACTCCCAGTGAGACGTACAAGTCAGTCAGAAAGTTGGAAGAAGCTTGTCACAGCTGTTAGGGTGATTGTTGGGGTGTGTGTGTGTGCCTTCTCCAACAAAATGTACCTTCACCACGTATTTGGATTCTTAAAAATGCCTGAATATTGTTGCATTAGATATCAAAATATCAAAGCAAATGCATTTATTTTAAAAACAAATAGCACACCTGCAAGCCTTTCAATAAAAAATAGGTGCAGTGCAAATACTTTGTCAGTGGATTATGCTTATACTGTAGTAATAAAATGAGCACTACACTGGAAAAAATGCTCTTCTTACTTAGATTTTTATCTTGTTTCCAGCCAAAATACCAAAAAATTCATAATTCAAGAAGGATTTTCTAGACAAGTAAAAAATTCTTGTCTTGTTTTCAGAAAAAATAAATCAAAATTAGGTGAGTTTTTGCTTAAAACAAGCAAAATAATATGCCAATGGGGTAAGCAACATAATCTTATTTCTGAAAACAAGACAATAATTTTTAGAAAATCCTTCTTGATTTAATCATTTTTAGATGTTTTTTTTTTTTGGCTGGAAACGACAAAAATCGTAAGTAAAAAAAGTAAGAAAAAGCATTTTTTGCAGTGTACATGTGGTTACTCTGATTAGTGTATGAAAAACTACATTTTTTAAAAAAATCAACTAGGTTTATCTGAATTAGTTGACATATTGGTGTTAAGGAAGCCCTGTTTAATTAGACTGCTTATGAACAAGGCATATCTGATTTTTTTTTTTTTTTTGCTGTGCAATTGACCAAATTTTTAATAGTGATGGGAAGATCATTTTACCGACTCAGACCGCTGAGTCTCGTTTAGTAAAATGAACGAGTCTTTTTTCGAGTCATTTTGTTCATTCCGTTGATTTTGGCAAAATGTAATTGTGTGTTATGTGTTACTTCCCTAACACATCTACTGCTTACACAAACGTTAATTACACTACAAACAAAAAAACTATAATGCTATAAGAAAAGATGAATTACTTGTTTACCTGGGTCTTTTGTCTATGCTTAGCTCACCTCACCTCTTATCTGACAAGTTTTCAGGTTTGAGTCGTTCGTTCATCAGCCCCATAAGTTGAACCTATGCAGTCTGAGCCGGAAAGAGAATTGATTAGTTCATCTTTCGAGTTCGGGTTTGAGTCGTTCATTCAGAGCCGGAAAGAGAATTGATTAGTTTGTCTCTCAAGCTGGGTTGAGTTGTTTGTTCATCACGTGACCCCATTAGATGAACGAACGACTCGGAAAACCCGAACTAACAGGTGAACTAACGGAACCTATAGGATGTTGCGCATGTGCGACTGAACAAATCATTCCCCAAGACGACTCGTTCTTCCAGAGTCACATAAAAGATTAGTTCAAAATGAATGAATCGTTCAAGAACGCCCCATCACTATTTTTTAATTGTGTCTTATGTTTCCAAATACTGCCTGTATCCGCTGCAACTACTGTGAAATTTAAATAGTGCTTACACAACAACAATGCACTAAAAATAGAAAAGTGAATTTTTCATGTATAGACAACAACTTTATCAAAACAATCCTCATTCACAAAAAAGCTGTGAAATGAAAAAAGCTTTCAGATTGTATGAATCTCAATTAAAAAAAAATAATAATAATTACCTTTATGACTGGTTTTGTGGTCCAGGGTCACAAACAATGATTATTAAAACAGTATTTTTTCAGGAATATTTACCAGAAATGTATTTACCAGATAAATGTACAAAAAAATACAACAGAATTTGGGGAATTATTAACTACAATTAATTTCATAAGGCCTTAGATATTTGTTGTCATGATCATACTTAGAAAAAATAACCATTAATAAAAGAACAGCTGCATGCTAGCATAAAAAACAAGGTCTTTCTGTATATGGTTGTCAAATAAAGAAATAAAAAAATAAATAATAATAAAAAAAAAAATTCAGCAAGGATGCATTAAATTGTGAAAATGATGGTGTAGATTTCTATTTTAAATAAATGCTGTTCTTTTGAACTTTCTGTTCATCAAAGAACCCTGAAAGAAGTACTATGGTTATATTAAAATAGAAAACAGTTATTTTATAGTGTTTTTACTGCACTTTGATCAAATACCCTTGGTGAGCATGAGAGTTTACATTAGCCAAATACATTCGTTTAAATCGTACCAACCCCAAACTTCTAGCGTATGTAAACCAAATCAATATGCAATCTTCTTAAGCATAAATGGATATAGATCTACATTTCTGGTAACATGGTTTACACTAGAAAGAAGTAAATGTACTACTCTGTAGGGTTAAAAGCTTCACATTTTCCTTGTTTTTCCATTTTCCTCCCCAAAAATGTCAGTTCAGACCGAGAACAACACAACAACAACAGCAGCAATCTCTTTCCTGGTGCTTTTTCTCTCATTGCCGGAGTTCAAAGCGATTATTCCCACATCTAAAGTCTTTAATCAGCATGCCATCCGTCAGAATCCTGATTAGCCGGGAGATCTCTGTAGGACTGGCCTCTGCGGTTAAGGTTTTACCTGAACCCCCTGCCTCTGAGTAAAATGATATTTGACTAAGGAGGATGAGCGCACGAGCAGTAATTAGCGTTCTGTGAGGACCGCCAGTCGAATGATCAGATGTGTGTTTGGCTCTGACTGGAGGGTGTTGGCTGACCTCAGTGCTCATACAGTAATGATGTCACTCCATTTGGCTGTGTCACGTGGTTTCTGTCTGCTTCGTTGTGCATTTGGTGGCATTTTGGAGGATGGCAGGTCTCTTTGGTGACCTCACCAGTGGTGAGGAGAACATGGCCTTTGACATCCCCTGAGGAACAACAGCGATGATGTCAGGCTTTTACTGTCTGTTTGAAGCATCTGTCGCCTCTGCCTTTCTTCTCTTTGTTCCCATCTCTTGATTTTTTTTCTTTCTGTGCCCTTTTTCCTAATAGGAGATCATGGAAGTGGTTGTAACAAGTGGCAAGTCTTGCTGCCTTTGATTTGAAACATTTATCACCAGGTTGTCGGGTAAAATTTAACATGATCACAATGGATTTTTTTTTCATGGCTGTGAGGTTGGAAACTAGCTGTAATGTAGGTCAAATTTAGACTTTTGGTTTAAATAGAAATGATTAAATATACATTGTTCCTAGGTGCTTATAGAGTTATTACTATACTAAGGCAAATAGTAATCATTAGTTTAATCATGCTTTTTTTGAGCGTTATAGGAATAGGAATAGGAATGACAATTTTATGTCAAACCTGTGTACAGATTATTTCAAATCAATCTTGCTGAATTTATAAATACTTATAAATACTTTTATATTATATTAAATTATATCATGAACACTACTATTCAAAAGTATGGTTTCAGGTTGTTTTATTAAATTCGTTTTTTTAAATAAAAAAAATACATTAGAAAATACATTTTAAATACAAAAATACAATATTTTTATTGTGATTTAGTTTTTTCTTTTTTTTTTGAACAATTTAATAACTCTTACTGACCACAAATGTTTAAATAAATTTAATAAATAACCACAAATTTATAAATATTTAATTTCTAGTTATTTAAATTTTTTAAACACTTCAAATCAAAAGCTTTTATGTGTTTTATATTATATTATAATTATTATTAGTTATTTATTATATTTTTTTTACTTTACTGTCATTTTTAATACATTATATAAATCTTATTGAACCCAAATTTATTAATCTTTTAGTTTATTTTAGTTTATTTTTATATATATTTTAAACACTTCAAATCAAAAGTTTGGGTTCAGGTAGTTTTTTATGCTTTTTAAACAACAAAAATGCATTGCATGTACAAACAAAAATGCATGTAATTTTTGATAAATGGAATAAATCTTGCTGACTTCAAACGTTTTTTGTTTTTTGTTTTGTTTTGTTTAACGCTACAAATCTTATAACAAAAATACATTCTACTGACACCAAATTTATAAATGTATTAATGGTTCATATTATATTATATTATATTATATTATATTATATTATATTATATTATATTATATTATATTATAATACAGTATAAATACTACTAATCAAAAGTTTGGTTCAAAATAACATTATAAATGTTTTTACTGACATTTATGATCAATTTAATGATTACAAACTTTTTTGTATCAAATAAATTACAGACCCCAGACTTTTAAATGGTCTGTTCTATTCTGTTCTGTTTTAACACTACAAATCAAAAGTTTGGGTTCAGGAAGATTTTTTATGGGTTTTTTTGTTTGTTTGCTTGTTTGTTTTGTTTTGTTTACTAAAAAAAATACATCATAAATATCTTTACGGTCATTTTTGATGCATTTAATAAAACCTTACTGACCCCAAATTTATAAATTATAAATGTTTTATTTTGTTTTATTTTTTATTATTGAAATAATTATTATTATTTTTAAACACTAGAAATCAATCGTTCGGGTTCCGATTTTTTTTTTATGTTTTATTTTAAACAAAAATACATTTATAAATACTTATTTGAAATAAGTATTACTTAATATTTTATTTGTGTTTGTATATTATTTTTTGTATAATATAATTATATATTTGTTACATTTTTAGAGTTTAATTTAATTTTCTATATTGTATTATTTTTTATTTATTATATTTTATTTTATATTAAATATATATTATATTTTATATTATATAAATTTTTTTTTGATTGTAGTCTTTACTGACATTTTTGATCAATTTATTGATTACAGACTTTTTTGTATCAAATAAATTACTGACCCCAGACTATTCTATTCTATTCTATTCTATTCACTCTTTCAAAAGAGATACATTTGCAGTAACCTTTTAGAATTTCTCCCGCTTTCATATTCTTAGCAGGTGATATTTGAAGTTGCACAATCCATATTTATGTCGTTTTTTTTCCCGCTTTTTATTTTTTCTTTTGAACAGCGCTGTTCTAAAATGATTAAAGATGATTATCCTTTTTGTGTGCCTGCCTTGAATCCACATGTACAGTACTTCTGCGTTAAAGTGAGATGAATAGAGACTCATCACCGTGCCTGTTTTGGGCCTTAATAGGCCGTGATTACAATAGTAATATAATTCACTTCATATCCTGTCTGTCTCTGCTTTTCTTTTGCTCTAGGTGTATGGGGGGTGTGTGTGGCCAATGATTGCGGTTCGGTCGGGCTCCAGAGTCGCTCGGTGTGGTGTGTCCATTCCGAAGGCTGGAGCACGCATCAGTCCAACTGCTTTCCGTCCGATCGCCCCGCACACCAGAGAGCGTGTGTGAAGACGTGCGAGTGGCAAAAGGATCTGTTTGAGTGGCGCCTGTCTCCTTGGGGTCCCTGCACCCCGAGTCCTCTCCTCCCAGCCAATCGATGTGTGACCGCTCAGCGCGGAGTACAAAGCCGAGACGTGGTGTGTGTGAAGCGCACTAACGGCACCACGGTGAGCCAGCATGTGTGTGAAGCGTTTTCCGCAGCGCCGGAAGGAGAGCAGGCATGTTTGTTACCCTGCCCGATCGACTGCGTCGTCTCCGCCTTCACCCACTGGTCCACCTGCAGCCGCACCTGCGGGTCGGCCCTCCAGCAGCGGACCAGACACGTGCTGGCAGCGCCTCTGTATGGAGGAGCAGACTGTCCCAGCCTCACCCAGACACGTCCCTGTAACCATGACAACGCCCACCCGGCCCTCTGTCCCTCTGACCAACAGGAATACAGTTACAGTTTGTGGGTGGGGCCCTGGAGCCCCTGCAGACTTAAAGGGACGGCGCCTGTTGGAAAAACGATGGTGGACTTTGGTTTCGGGCTTGATGGGAAAAAAACAGTCAAGGCTTCATATACTATCAAACGCCACACTGAGAGTGATCGTCACCAAAATCATCATGAGGAAAGAGGCCACAAAGTATCCTGGGAAATCACCATTGGCTATCAGACTCGGCAACTGCGCTGTACGAGGAGCGATGGGAAGAATGGCATGCTAAGGTGGGCTGTACAAATGAATACGTTTATGAATTCATCTGTTTATCTACCAGTCAATCTAATGTCCGTCCACACACTCACACACCAATTATTATTACCAGTATTATTTATTTGTAACACTAATTTATTACATTTTAGGAAATTCATTATTATTATATTAATCATAAATATTGTTTTTTTTTACTTTTTCTATAATATTTTATTTGTATATTTTCTATATATTCTATATATATTTTTTTTCATTTTATTTAATTTTGTATATTTTATATATTTGTTACATTTTTAGGAGTTTAATTTTATTTTCTAAATTGTCTTATTTTTTGTTGTTGTTTATTTGTATTACATTTTATTTAACATTTTCTTTTTATTTATATATTTTATATATTATGTCAGATTTTTTCTTTTTATTTTATTTTGTTAATTTTATGTTTGTTATATCTTTAATTTTCATTTTATTTTCTATATTGTTTTATTTTTTGTTGTTTTTTTATTTTTATTACAATTTATTTGTATATATATATATATATATATATATATATATTTCATTTTATTTTATATATTTTATATGTGTTACATTTTAGGAGTTTAATTTTAATTTCTATATTGTATTTTTGGTTTTTATTTTTGATTACATTTTAATTAATATTTTATTTTTATTTATATATATATATATATATTTTATACATTGTGTCATGTTTTTTATTCTATTTTGTATATTTTATGTTTGTTGCATTTTTAGGAGTTACATTTATTTTATTTTTGTTGTTTTTTATTACATTTTATTTACTATTTATTTATATTTATATATTTTGTATATTTTATTTTTGTTATATTTTAGGAATTTTTTTTTTTTTTGTATTCATTTAGATTTTGGCATTTTTATATTGTCTTATTTTTTTATTTGTGTTAAATTTTTATGTAATATTTTATTTATTATTTATCTGTTTATGTATTATCTCATATTTTTTACATTTCATTTTATTTAGCTTGGCATAATTTATATTAATTTTTAGTTAATTTTATTTATACTTTTCAATTTTGATTTTATGTTCTATATTGTCTTGTTTTTATTTTTTGATTTATATTACATTTTATTTAATTTGTATTTATATATTTTATATATTGTGTCATATTTTTTCTTTTTCTTTTATTTTGCATATTTTATTTTAGTTTAATTTTATTTTCTTTATTTCATTTAGATTGTTATTGTCTTATTTTTTATTACATTGTATTTAACATTTTATTTTTATTTATATTGTTACATATTGTCTGTTTTTTCAATTTTATCTTATTTTATCTTACTTAGCTTAGTTTAGTTTAGAGTTTAATTGTTAATTTTATTGTCTGTATTTCATTAATTGTTCATGTATTGTCTTGTTTTTATTATTTTTATTTGATATAGTGTCATTTTGTTATATCTTAGTTATCTTGGTCTTATTTACAATTTAATTTTCATTTTATTTGTATTTTATATTTTATTCTAATTAAAGTTTAGTGTTTTATATTTATTTTATTGTTCATTAATATTTACTATTTTATCTTAGTTTACTTTTGTTTAGTTTTTATACTTTTCATATTTTTATTTTATATTTTTATATCACTATTATTTACTATGTTGTTGTTTTTCTACATTTTACTTAAATTACTTAATTTTATATGTCTATCTTTTCTTCATAATGTAAAATGCTGATTTCAGTTTCAATTATGTAAGAAAAAAAACATTGTGAAGTGATACAAGAGACATGAAACTAGAACAACTATGTAGAAAATTGGCCAATTATACAGTTTAGCATTTTACAAAAACACAAAAAAACTCCACTGAATGCTGCAATTAGTCAAAATGAAAAGAGAGAGATGTACAATAAAAGCTTTTAAAGATCTATTGTAGATCAGAATTGACTGTGGCCAGATAGAGCCGCAATAAGGACTCATTACTGATCTGACCATGAATAAATGATACAGGCCTATTAACAGACAGTTATGCAACAATGTTATGCAATAAATTTACTTGTTTTATTAAATACCTCACCTCAGTGAGGATATTAGAGTCTTCTGTATTAAGCACTGCCATCCTCTGACTACAGATGGATTACCGTTTTACCATACGATTCTGTTTGCATCAGAGAACATGCTGATATTTATGTATGCATTACACTGTCAAATAACACAATGCAAATTTGACCTGCTGTTGTGGGCGACAAAGGAAAAAAAAAAAAGAGGACTTTTCCCCTTTTTTCAGCTGAGGGAAAACCCTAAGCCTGCTGCTTTTTATTATTTTTTCGTTAGAATTTAATGGAAAATAGTACTGTTTCTCCTAGAAAACTACAATAATAAGCTCCAGAGAGAGCTCACGCATTGTAGTGAATATAAAAAAATAAAGAAACGGTTCTGAAAATATCGACACATCGAATATGCGAACAGCAGAAATCTAGTGAGAGGTTATTTTTTGATTTGCTGCAAATATTTTATAAGTTCTGTATATTTATATTTGGTATAATCAAATAGTTGTATTAATAGCATCCATCGAGAACCGTCTGGATCTATAGCCAAAATGTGTGTAGATCTGGATGGAGAATGGAGAATGGAAAATGTAAAACTGAGAAGAAAGTGTCAAACCTATTTGGAGATTTGGAAAAGTAAAGGTAAAAGTAAAAACCCTGCTCTTAGGATAAGCATATTAAGGTTTAGAAATGTGCATACAAATCTGAATATCCCACCTGAGATTGATTTATGTGTTTTAATTCTCATTACCAAGTGAAATTTTGATAGCGTTTGCACATCAAACTCATCGTCCCAATGAAACACAGTAATAACATTTAGTCTAATACCTTTTTAACAGTATACTGAAGATCACATTTTGTTGTTGTATTTATTTTATTTTCTTCAGCTATTTAACTAATCCACTAATGTTTATTCACTGTCAGTTCAACTGTAAAACAACCACATTTGCAATCCTTTCCACATGATGTTTTGTTGTCTGTGCAATGCAGCAAACATCAGTAGTGTTACCAGCAATAAGATGCTAATGCCAGTCTTTATTTGAACTGCTCATTTATGCACTGCATAATAAATTAACGTCATTGTATGTCTTCAGATTAAACGATTTCCCTTGCGGTTTGCAAACTTTTTAGCATTTGTATTAAGCCAGGCTAAACTTCTGAATAAATTGAACACCCACGGACCACCCCGACACTCACTCTCTCTCTCTCTCTCTCTCTCTCTCTCTCTCAGGATTTCATACTTTGCTTTAGCTTGTTTTTGTATGCCAATATATTCAGCGAGAATCAGCAGCAACGCTAAAGCCTTGGAGAGTTTGAGAGACAGCTTGAAAAATGTTCTGTTTATGTTGCTACCTTTTTTTGTCATACTAGCGAGAGGCTAAAAGCATGCCAGCAGCTTCAGAACAGGCACATTAAACCTTTTTTTTTTTTTTTTTTTTAAGATAAGGCAATGGTGATGCGCCAACAGCGCAAGGAATTCAGCGGACCAAAGTCAATTATTCCGCTTATACCATTACCACACCTCAAGACATCGATCAGATGATACATTTCAAGGCATCCGTCCAGTTTTTGTCCTTAAAACACTATTGTGAGTAGGATTAATTTCTTGTGCAGCTCATCCAATGTTTTTCGTTGCTAATTCCAAAACGTCAATTTAGAACTAGTAAGGACGCTTGAGCCGTTGATAGCAGACTATGCAGTTAATAATGTAGTTTAGACAGACATACAGACAGACAGAAAGAGAGAGATTAATGCTGCATTCCAGGTAACCCGTTATTGGCTCAAAAACCTGCTTGGAACGCAAGATAAACTCGTGAATTACCTACGTAAAATCCGTGTGTTGTGGCTGATACAGAACAGCGTACGTTGTTTACGTCCAGGTGAAAACTTTCCAAAATGGCGCTACGGAGACATAGAGGAGACGAATTGTTGACTAAAGTCGTTATTTTTGTTTTCTTTGCGTACAAAAAGTATTCTCGTAGCTTCGTAAAATTATGGTTGAACCACTGATGGCAGATGGACTATTTTGACGAAGTCTTTCATACGTTTCTGGGCCTTGACCGTATTGTTTACTTGGCAGTCAATGGGACAGTGAAAAAGCTACCGGATTTCATCCAAAATATCTCAAATTATGTTCCGAAGACGATCGAACCTTTTACGGGTTTGGAACGACATGGGAGTAAGTGATTAATGACAAAATTTTCATTTTGGGGTGGAGTAACAATTTAAGTTGTTCATCGTCAGAGCAGCGCTAACAACATTAGCCTGTATGTTTACGTCTGTGCTGACTGATATATATATATATATATATATATATGTAGAGTGGTAGAGAGAGCTAGGAAGTAACTGATTACATTTAATCTGGATTACATAATCAGATTCCAAAAATGAAGTACATGTAATTAGAGTAAATTACAATCAGACTACAGTTACTTTTTTACACAATAGCAATACATTATTCATAATTCATTGATTCCCTCTAATTTCTCTTTTTCATTTTTAAATTTTCCTTTCTAAAATAGCTTACCGATTATATACAGTCAGAAAGTCCAGTTTTGTGGACATTCACACATAGACTAGTCATTAGTCAGATGGCGACACAGCATTTGTGCACTGGATTTGCAAAAGGGTTTCAACATTGCATCAGCTACTGATGAACAGATTCTTTTTTATTTGAATCATCACTTGGTAGGTTTTTTTTAACCATGTATTATTGTGTCTTTGGAAGGCTTTTGCCCTTTCATACTCATTAAAATACAACGTTATTAATTATTTATATGCAATGCAGGCATTCCCAAACTTTTTGTCATCTAAACCTTATTCACCAAATATATTTACTTTAAGTACCCCTGAGATTTTAAAAGAAATATTTAAATAATGAAGTTTCAGTTTGCATGTTGACGGTTTCTTTGATGTTGATTAATGGTCTCATGGCATGCAGGTAAAATAAACTTTTTTAGTAAGTGTTTTATTTTAATTGCTATTTTAAAACAAAGACTAATGAAACACAATGACGGTTCACTCCTATACTTATAAATGGGAGAAACTGCGATGCGCAATATGGAGGAATATTCCCACCTTCTGAATGAAAGAGACACATTTCCCATAGAAACCTGAGGCTAGACAAGCCAATGTGCATGCGTTATGTACGTTCAAGTACGTTATGACTGCACATGTGCATTTTCTGGTCTAGCCTGAAAAATAAGCCTTTTAAACACTATTTGAGCATAAGAAACAACATTCATGGGGCAATTAATTTAAGATTTTTGTTGCTCATTTGGTACAAGTAATTTAATTGTGAGTTCGGTGAGCGTTTTTTGAGATTTCAGGATTCCCCCCTTTCATTAAGATAGGACTTGGTCTTGTATGAGCTGCACGAAGGCATTGCAAATATGGCCACTAAGTAAGAGACATTCCTTGAAAAGGACTTTGTTTTAAAATGATTTATTTTAATGTAATTTTTTATGATTTAATTGATTGTTAGCTTTTCATTAAACCCACAAACCCTCTGCAGTTCCTGTTCGAACCCTAGTTCGGGAAACCTTGATGTAATAAAATGTCATGTTAATGCACGTCATGTTGTAAATTAAAATGAATGGGACATATTTTCTCTCTTTTGCATTTTTTACATCCTTATGCTACAAGATAATCCTGTTTAAATCAATGTGATAAACGAGTTAAGTCCAAAGTAATCTAAAAGTAATCTCATTAGATTACCTAAAATATGTAATGTAACTGATTACATTACTGACTACAATGACTTTATTAATAAATCATGTTATTTCTCTTGAGTGACGTCAAAAAAATAATAATTTGCATATCTGACAGAGTATTCCATATGTTTGTCAGTTGTGATGTTAAATAAAGCTTACAGCATGTCAGCACGAAACGTCTAGGTTACGTAGGTAACCCACGTTCCCTGAAGGAGGGAACGGAGACATTACTGGATGGGAACATAGTGAAACGACTGAAGGGGAACTTACAGCTCCTCTCATGCAGTTAAAAATGCAGCGTTTTGACTGAACCACTTTTACTTACGCTGCTGCACAAGAACACTTTTATCATTTTCTGAGACATGAAAGAGTCTGCCTTTGTGATATATTTCCTTCTTTCTTTACTGCAAAGCATTTGCTCTATTTAGATGCGCTTAAATCTGATGCGTTCCTGTCACGTATCACACATGAACACTTAAGTAAACTGACAGAAAGCTTGGGGTAAGAGGCTTGGATCAAATAAATGCAGGCTTGGTGAGCAGAAGAGGCTTCTTTAAAAAAAACTTTAAACATATATTCAACAATATATTAGCTGCTATCAAAGATGCATAGAGGAGAGCTCAAGCAGCCAGTTAACCTGTTAAAGGGTAGCTGAGGGCCACAAAATATCAATCTTTTTTTTTTACAGCATTACAGTTCTTCATTTTACAGTGTCATAAAAATGCGGTAAAAAAAGATGACACTGTAAATTTCCTTCTTACCCCCAGCCTTTGCGACCATGACAACAGCCCAGTGAACTTCCGTTCGTGTGTGATGCCCAGAGACTGTAAAGTGTCTGATTGGTCACAGTGGAGTCTGTGTTCAAAGACGTGTCAGACATCAGACCAATCGCCTGGCTTCAGAATCAGGAGCCGCAGCCTGAAGAGAACAGCCATTGGTGGAGGAGAGCCATGCCCCGCCCTGGAGGACAAAGCAAACTGTAATGTTTTGGAAGACATGCTGCCACTCTGTCCAAGGTGAAGAGACTGCATTGCCAGAAAGTTTTAAATGTTTTATCTTCTTCTAAATAAATTGGATGTTTTCAAATTTAACCTAGACGTACATCACAATTTCAAGAAAATATATGTTGCTACTTCAGTTTCCTTGTGACTTTAAAAAGACTGAACGGATCTAACTCTATAAAGGATTAGTTCACTTCCAGAAAAAAAAAAAAAACCCTGATAATTTACTCACGCCTGTTTCATCCAAGATGTTCATGTCTCTTTTTCCTAGGTTGGAAAGAAATTAAGGTTTTTGAGGAAAACATTTCATGATTTTTGTCCATATAGTGGAGTCAGTAAGAATCAGTGGGTTGAAGGTCCGAACTGCAGTTTAAATGCAGCTTTAAAGGGCTCTACACGATCCCAGTTGAAGAATAAGGGTCTTTTTTATCAAAACGATTAGTCATTTTCTAAAAATAAAAAACGAAACAAAAAAGTAAATACGTTTTAACCACAAATGCTATGTTAGAAAAGTTACATGAAGTTTGTGTACTTTGGTTCAAAAAGGTAGGGTAGGGCAAAAAACTCCATCTCATTTTCTCTTTCAGCTACAAAATCGTCCAACAATGTTGTTTTACCTTTTTTGTAAAGGTCGTCTTTCTTAGCAAGTAAACGTTGGGCCAGTACTTCCACCCATATGTCACTGGGTGAGGTTGAGTTGGTGCACAACAAACATTTATGGTTAGAAAAGTACATAAATTGTACTTTTTTTTTTTTTTGAAAATGACCAATCGTTTCTCTAGATGAGACCCTTATTCCTGAGCTGGGATCGGGTAGAGCCCTTTGAAGCTGCATTGAAACTGCAGTTTGGACCTTCAATCTCCTGGAATGCTTTCCTCAAAAACCTTAATTTATTTTCAAATGGAAAAAGAAAGACATGAACATCTTGGGCGACATAGGGGTAAGTAAATTATCAGGAAATGTTTTATTCTGGAAATGAACTTATCCTTTAATTTGACTTAAAATTAATGTATCTTAATTGACTGCTAATTTACTTTTATCAGTCGAAAAGAAATGAAGGTTTTTGAGGAACATTCCAGGACTGATCTCCATATAGTGGAGTTCAGTGGTGGCAATGGTCCAAATTGCAGTTTGAATGCAGCTTCAAAGGGCTCTACATGATGATGATGAAAAAAAAGTAAATATTTTTAACCACAAATGATTGTCTTGCACTAGCTCTGCGATGCGCCTCATCGCATGTGGCGTAATCACGTTGAAAAAGTAACACGTGGTTAATTCTTCGCCAGTGTACTATGGTTTAAATGGGTAAGGTAGGGCTAAAAACTTTTTTTTTTCTTTTTAGAAAATGGCAGATCGTTTCACTAGATAAGACCCTTATTCCTCAGATGGGATCATGTAGAGCACTTTGAAGCTGCATTGAAACTGCAATTTGGATCTTCAATCTCCTGGAATGTTTTCCTCAAAAACCTTAATTTCTTTTCCACTGAAGAAAGAAAGACATGAACATATTGGATGACATAGGGGTAAGTAAATTATCAGGAATTCCTGAACTAATCCTTTAATTTGACTTAAAATGGATGTATTTTAATTGGCTGCAAATGCAGGTATGAGTGGAGGGTGACCGGTTGGAAAACATGCCAGGTGACCCCACTTTTGAGTCAGCAAGACCTTCGCCACAGCAATACCAGCATCCTGTGTGGAGGTGGGATCCGGACCCGAGAGGCATATTGCGTCAGGATCCATAACAGCACAGTATCGTCTCATAGTAAGAACACTGTTTTATAGTTAACTATAGATAGTTAACATAGAAGCATGACTGAATTGTATTCTGTTGCATTTTTTGATAACATTTTGTTTTTTACCTTGATAGTATTACAGTATTATTTGAAATCATTTTATGTGATAATCTATGATAATCATTCAGTACTCGATGAATACCAAAATACCATTGAATTACCCAGGGATTGGGTGTGGCAGTGTATCGCTAATTAATATTCATGAGTTAAGATGACTTTACACATACTCTGGAGTTTTTTTTTTTTTTTTCAACGAGCACACATTAAATTGACCAAAAGTAATTATATATATATATATATATATACATCAAATAAATGCATTTTTTTATTAATCACAGAATTGTAAAAAAAAAAAACATTGTATGACAGTTACCACAAAAATAGACAGCACACCTGTTTTCAACATTGATAATAAAAAGAAATGTTTCTTGTGCAGCGAATCAGATAATTAAAATGATTTCTGAAGGATCATGTCATGTAACACTTACAGTAATGATTTGCCATCACAGAATACATTACATTTTAAAATGTATTACATAGAACACAGTTATTTTAAACTTTAATAATATTTGAAATCATTTTATGCGACTATGATAATCATTCAGTACTTGGTGAATACCAAAATACCATTGAATTACCCAGGGATTGGGTGTGACAGCCTATAGCTATTCATGAGCTAAACTTAACTTCATAAGCTGACTTTACACATACTCTGGAGTTCTTTTTTTTTAACAAGGACACATTAAATTGACCAAAAGTAGCAGTACATATATATATATATATATATATATAATATAATATTACTGTTTCCTGTATGTATATATTTTTTTTTGTTAAACAAATGCATCCTAAATGAACAAAAACACTGAAAAATCTTTCAAGACACCACAGTTTTTAATAATACTGTATATTTCAAAGAGAAGGCGATTCTAGTATACATTGGAAAAAAATTTAAAAGACGTTGTTTAGACCTATTCTTCATATAGTACTATTGATAAAAAGCTTTCAATCTAAATCCAAAATGTTACTGAGTATTTGTGTATATTATACATTTTTATGCTTATTAAAGTATTGTGCCGTTAGCTTAGCAACTTGCAAACATCACACTGTTAGTCTCACATGCGCTTCGTATGAAGAGCGTAAAATTGCTGCCTATGAAGCGCGATCAAAGTCATTTATGAGATTCCATTTCAGTGAGGATGATGCCTTGGAAGACTGTTCATCTTTGGATCAGAGCACTAATAATATGTCCATCTCACAGTACAATAAGCAAATGTGATTAACGCAAATGAGAGTCTAAACATTAACGGCATAAACATTGAGGGAAAAAAGATTTTCTAGATTTCCTTTCATTTTATTTAATCCTTCATAGGCTGTTGAGACTCAGGGCAGAACGCTGAGAGGGAGATTTAGTTTCCTCTGCGTTTCTGTTTTTTGATTTAAATGGTAATCTGTGGCCACACAGTGAGAACGGACGGATTTGAATTACATTTATTTTTGTGTGAGCTTCTGTTAGATCTTTAAAAATGCATTTCATACCGTTTTGAAAATATCTCCAACTGACTTTTTTTGTGGTAAATCTAAAACTGTCTCTCTCTGTTGTTTTTTCATTATTAGTCAGTCGGCCTGTTGGCAGGAACTTGTGCACCGGGCCTTTACCTCCATTGGCTGAGTCTTGCTTCATTCCCTGTCAGAAACATTGTCCCCTCACGCCTTGGTCACCCTGGGGACCCTGTCTCCATGACAACTGTTTGGAACCACAGGGGAGAAGAGGTGAGAGACGAAAACATCCCATCACACCAAATCGCACACATCCAAATCGAAATCACACGCACTTAGATTCACACCCCCTGTCCTTGGTTTCTCCTCTCAGTAATGTAAATGATGTGCGAATATCAGGGTGGGTATATTTCTGACCCTTATCTGTGGTGCCGCCCACTTAATGAGGCGACAGTGATGGGACAGCTGTATTCCTCTGTTTAGACTTGTTATAAACGCCTTTCCTCTATATTCCGTTTTCTATTCCTTCTCATCTTCCTTAATGTGCATATACATTTGGCTGTTGTCCTGCTTATTTTGCCAGAGTGTGGGAACAGTATCTGCTAAAATGTTGGCACTGAGTGTGATTCTGTTTGAGTCATCGCTGATAGTTCTTTTCCTTTGTTATTTTGCATGCGTACACCTCATTTTCAGGTTTCAGGATGAGAACTCGTTCTGTAATTACGGAGTCTTTGGTGGAGTCCGACAGTTGTCCTCATGTCAGCGAAGCAATGATCTGCGATGACCCCGTCTGCTTCATGTGGAGTGTGACATCACATGGGCCCTGTGTTCCTCAAAATGGCTCATGTGGCCCAGGATTCCAAGAACAGGCTCTGGAGTGTTTGTCTGCCACAGGTATACAGCTCACTTTTTTGCTCTTTCTTCCCTTTTAGTTGACCTAAAACTGAAAATTCTGTCATCGTTTTCTTACGCTCACCTGCAGCGTTGGGAGTAACACATTACAAGTAACAGTGGTAGTCAGATTACTTTTTCATGTAAATAGTAATGTATTACTTTAAAATTTACTATGAAATGCCTGAGCTACTTTTTCAAATAAGTTAAAAATATTTTAAAAATCTGTCATCGTTTTCCTATCCTCACCTGAAACGTTGGGGGTAACGCATTACAAGTAATGTAAAGTAAAGTAATCAGATTACTTTTTCAAGTAACAAGTAATGCATTACTTGTAAATGTACAATGAAATATCTAAATTACTTTTTCGAAGAAAGTATGAAATATCTGAAAATTCCGTCATCATTTTCTTACCCTCACCTGCATCGTTGGGGGTAACGCATTACAAGTAAAGCCCCGTTCACACCGCCAGCGACACACAGCGACAGAGCGACATAATCCCATTCAGCAGGCGACTTCCGGCAACACAAGCGACAGTGGCCATTGGCGAAGGAATGTGGGCGTGTCAAGCGATGCGAGTCAAGCGACAAAAGTTAAGAATTCTTCAACTTTATGCAAATAAGCAGCGAATTTCGCAAGCGACAACCAATGGAAGTGAAGTCAGTGGAGAGTGCGATCAGGCGACACACCCTCCACAGCAGCTCATCAAACTGGGTCCTGTCCAGCCTGAAGTACTGCTGGAACTGGACATCATCCAGCCACAGCTCCTGCACCAGCCGATGGTACTCGCCGTGCTGACTCCGAACCTGAATGGTTTCGTGAAACCACAGACCGGCATTTGCGCTTTTGACGAAGATATACAGCCGCAATGGCAAAAAGCAGGAGCTGTTTCTCGTTCATTGTTCAAATAAACGCTTTATGTTCCGATTCCATTTATATTAAGCCTTTCCCTCCAAGGTGTTTGATTTTAGCGACAAGAAAGCTGATTCGTTATTTACTTCGGGGGTAACTAGGCAACCAGTAGTGGGAACGCCCATTAGCGACCTCAATTGCCAGCACAAGCGACAAACAGCGAAAAAGTCGCTGGCGGTGTGAACGGGGCTTAATGCAAGTTATGTAATCAGATTAATTTTTCAAGTAACAAGGAAAGTAATGCATTACTTGTAAATTTACAACGAAACATCTAAATTACTTTTCGAAGACTGTTTGAACTAGCTGAAAATTCTGTCATTGTTTTCTTACCCTCACCTGCAGTGTTGGGGGTAACGCATTACAAGTAACATGAGTTACAGAATCAGATTTTTTTTTTTTCAAGTAACTAGTAAAGTAACACATTACTTTAAAATTTATTATGAAATATCTGAGTTACTTTTTCAAAGACAGTTTGAACTATCTGAAAATTCTGTCATTGTTTTCTTACACTTACCTGTAGTGTTGGGGGTAACGCATTACAAGTAACGTGAGTTACGTAATCAGATTACTTTTTCAAGTAACTAGTAAAGTAACGTATTACTAGTAAATTTACTATGAAATATCTGAGTTACTTTTTCAAATGAGTATGAATTATCTGAAAATTCTGTCATCGTTTGCTTTGTTTTCCTATTTATTCACTGACATGTCTCCTGTCCCCATGTTGTGAGAAATCGGAAGTGAGATGCAGAGACAGAGGCACTTCCTTCAGCCTGAAGCTTAATTAATTTCACTTTTATTGCAGGGCCTTTACAGTTGTGAAAAGTGTAACTTTCTCAAACGCTGCTCACCTGTATGACTTACTTTCTTCTGTAGAACAGGAGTTATTTTGCAGAATGTCCTACATGCTGCTTTCCATAAAAATGAAATCAAACAGACATTCATAGACATTTAGCAAAAAATCTCCCATCTCCTGGAAGAAAAATCATTCTGAAAAACTGCATAAGGACAGAGTTTACAGAATTATCCCTTTAATTATCTTTCTCAATCCCATCATTCTTCACCTTCATCCCTCAAATTATTTTCAACCTTCTGTTATCCCCATCCTCAAACTCTTCAGCGATTAGTTATTTTTACTCGCATAAGCAAACGCTCCGCAATCTTTTAATCTCCTCTCATATCTCCTTTCCTCCCGGTGGGTATGTGGCATATTTGTTCAGTGCTTCTCATTGAGATCAGTTTGAGATGCAGTTTTGACGCACAAATATACAGAGACACAACTGCCAAAGAGCCTTAGGAGTCCTCTTAGGAGTTCTTTCATTGCAATGTCACTCATCCATGTCAAGAGCCAGTGTGTGTGTTGTCCATCAGCAGTAAGAATATCATTTTTCTTAAGGGGTTTACCACTGTATGTGAAACATGTTCGTCTGTGGCTAGGCAGTCGTCAGTCATGACTGGACGTGGTAGAGCAGCATTATCTTCCCAGCGTAAACCTCGAATGTTCTGCAAAATGCAAAGTAAAGCTGAAATGCCAAAGCCATTAAAGTTGAAGTGCGGTTGACTTAAAGTGATAATGTGTTCTTGCTGGAGATTTGAGTTGTATCACTTTACACTCACTCACAGTCACCTTATCTGACTTTCCTGCAACAGCGTTATGTAAAAAATAGAAATAGAAATTAGAAATAGAAATTTTCTGATCTAAAAAAAAAGATAAATGAGCACTTATATGTATGTGTGTGTGTGTGTGTGTCTATATAATATATATATGTGTGTGTGTGTGTGTGTGTGTGTGTGTGTGTGTGTGAAATATATAAGAGTTTAATAAAAGTAAAAGAGTTTTTTTTTAAATGGCCAGGCATGGTTCATAGCTTCATTTGCCGAAGTTATCCCCCCAGCTTCTGTGATCTGACTGCAAGTTCGATGTTTATGAAGTAGCCTGCTATTGAATTCTGCTGTCTATCAGCAGTCCTGCAGTTCTGGTGCACTATAATGCACTTTTTAAGGCTCTAGGTAGATAATCACTCTGGGAAATTGCTTCTTCTAACAGTACAAATAGGTGAAAAAAATCCTCCCGTCTGCCACGTGAAAAGGGAATGAAATAAACCCTTATAACACAACAGGGAAGTGGTGATTACAGGGTCATAAAAATACATATTAGGAGCTGTGCATCTTCAGACGAGACAGTCTGTTTAAAAAAAAAATCTTCTGTTTGTGTATTTATATCTTAGGCATCAAATACAATTCAGAGAGATTGATTTTAAGGCCTAACATCAATTGGAGAAATGTTGCCCTTCCTGCATCTTAAATGTAATGAAGAAATGAACTATTGCGGCTCAATATCTGATTCTCAAAGGACAGTCTGTTCAGACCAGTTAGGTTTATTACTTGCCTTTTATCTTTGTTCTTTTATCTCAAAAACAACCTGAAGAGCATCTACTAGTTGATTCTGTGCTTGCGTATGTGTCCATTGTTCATTACAATCTCACAAAAAAAAAAAAATCTTCTGTGAGATTGTTTTGTATATGGGAGTTGTTCTATGTTTCCATTTAAAAAGGTAATTGCAACTTTTTATCTCACAATTCAGATTTTTTTCGTGAGTTTACAACTTACAATTACAACTTTTTCTCAGAATTGTGAGTTTATATCTCGCCTATTGTGATTTTTTTTTTTTCTCCGAATTGCGAGTTTATATTTTGAAATTCAGACTTACAGTAGCACTGTAAGCGAGTTGAAGTCCGAATTGAAAGAAGCAAACTCACAATTCTGAGAACATAAGTCTTTTGTCCCCTCAAAACTGGACTTTATAACTTGCAATTGCGAGTTTCTCACAATTATGAGAAAAAAAGAACTTTGAGAAAAAGAATTCAGAATTCTTTTCCTCGCAATTCTGACTTATTCTTGCAGTTCTGACTTTTTTTCCTTGCAATTCTGACTTATTTTCTCAATTACGCGTTATATACATGTTATGACTTTTTTTTTCAGAATTGCGAGATGTAAACACAAAATTGAGAGATAAAAACTCACATTTAAGAGGAAAGAAAGTCAGAATTCGGACTTTATTTCTCGCAATTGTGAGTTTGTTTTGCAATTCTGACCTTATAGCGCGCAGTTGCGAGTTTATATCTCACAATTCTGAGAAAAAAGTCAGAAATGCCAGAAAAAAAGTCAGAATGCGAAATGGGCTACATAACTTGAAATTCTGACTTTTTCTCAGAATTGTGATATAAACTCGCAAAATAGCAAATTAAAAAATTTGAATCCATAGATACAAAATTACATTTAAGAGAAAAAAGTCAGAATTGCTAGTTTCTTACAATTATGAGAAAAATGTAATAAAAGTTTGTCAATTCTGACTTTTTTCTCTCAATTCTGACTTATTCTTGCAATTACGCATTATGAAGTCAGAATTGTAAAATATAAACTCACATTTCTGACTTTTTTACTTAGAATTGTCAGATATAAACTCACAACTGTGAGAAATAAATTTAGAATTGCGTGATATAAATTTACAATTGCGTGGAAAAATGTAAAATAGATACAAAAAAGTCAGAATTGCTAGTTTTTATCTTGCAATTCTGAATTTCTCACAATTGTGAGATTATATCTCACAATTCTGATTTCGCAGTTGCAAGCTTTTCTCTGAAATGTGTTTGTAAACTCACATTTAAGAGAAAAAAAGGCAGAATTCTAAATTGTGAGGTTGTTTCAAAATTCTGATCTTATAGCTCGCAGTTGCAAGTTTATATCTCACAATTCTAAGAAAAAAGAATTGTGAGATACAAATTCACATTTTAGAGAAAAAATTCTGAATTGCTCATTTTTATTCTGCAATTCTGACTTTATTTCTCACAGTTTTAAGATTATATGTCTCAGGATTCTGAGGGAAAAAGTCAGAATTGCAAGTTTGTATTTGTATTGTATATTTATGTGTGTGTGTGTGTGTGTGTGTGTGTGCTTATTTATTGATTAATTAATTAATTTGTATTTTTATTCCAGTGAAGCAGTTTTTGAAGAGTATTTTCCAAAGTGAACTGAGTGAAGTTTTGCGCTGATATTTTACTTCACCATTAATTACAAGATAATTATTTTCAAGCTGTCTGTTAATTAAAAAGAACTGCCTTAATGTTGTCCAATCATGGTCTTTGAGAAAAGAATAGAGCAATCAGAATGCTATTAAACATCTTATTTGCATATTATTCTACTTTAATTAAAGTAAAGTGATTGTTCGGTGCAAGATAAGAGGAGACTGAGATATTCCTCTGCTTAAAACAAACCATGATCATCATTTCAATGTTCTAATTTTGTTTCTTGGCAGTACATTTAATTGCATATTTCCTTGTGTTGTATTAGAAGATGATGTTTATTAATATTATTAATTAAATATGCCCGTTTGTTGGGAAAGAACAAGTGTTATTCAAAAAGGAAACTATAATAAACATTACACAGTATGTTGATATAAATAAATAGGAAACTTATATAAGAAAACTTTTTTTGTAGATGAATTTAATCAAAATGTTTCCATTTGCATTAAAGGTGAGCCAGTCTCTAATGATCAGTGTTCAGGAAATCTTCCTCCAGTCCGGCTGCCATGTGAGATGCCCTGTCCTGGGGACTGTGTGCTGGGACACTGGGGTCCCTGGACTTCCTGTTCCCAATCCTGCTCAAGTAAACACCATGAGGGAAAACAAAGCCGCTCACGTCTCGTCCTGGCTCTTCCTGGAGAGTGTGAGTTCAGATTGAACATTTGGTTCGCAAGCCTAAGGCAGCAGGCCAAGTGATTAGCTCACAAGTTGAGCTCTGAATTGCAATACATTTCGATATGATAAAGATGATCATATGGTTATGTCTTGTGAACACTCAAAGAGTAAAATTAATAAATACACAAAGCACAAATTATGAAAACATGTTGGAAATGTAGTGTTTCCAGTTGAATACAGCAGCCCTCACATACTGGGCTTTATTAAGGTCCTTCTTTGAGACTCTTTCAATTAAATTATTCACAATGCCTCTTTTTAATTCTTTAGACTCTGATTTACCCTGAGTCCAAATCTCGAATCACTATTTTAAAATGATGTTCTAGTAGTCTTTGTCCTGTCATCCCCTTCTTTTATCCTGGTCCCCGTAAAGCAGCTCTTTCCTATGAATTATAGATGGGAAATGACACACTCACACACACTTCCTTATGACACATTCATCAGGGACATATCCTTTGTTTGACCCCTCAAACATATGGCCCTTTGTATATCAGTATATTTATATATATACTGCCATTCAAAAGTTTAGGATCAGGAAGATTGTGTGAAGTTTTTAAAGAAGTTTCTTATGCTTATCAAGGCTGTATCTGTTTGATAGACAGAAAAAAATATGAAATATTATTGCAATTTAAAATAGTGGGTTTCTATTTTAATATACTTTAAAATATAATTTATTCCTGTGAAGCAAAGCTGAATTTTCAGCATCATTACTCCATTCTTCAGTGTCACATGATCCTTCAGAAATCATTCTAATATGCTGATTTTATAAGCAATGTTGGAAACAGTTGTGCTGCTTAATATTTTTGAGGACATGTGATACTTTTTTCAGAATTCTTTGATAAACAAAAAGAACTGTTTGTTCAAAATAGAAATTTTGTGTTACAATTACACTACTATTCAAAAGTTTTTTAAATAAATTAATACTTTTATTCAACAGTGATCAACTAAGTGATCAACTAAAGACTTACATTGTTAGAAAAGATTTCTATTTTGAATAAATGCTGTTCTTTTTAACTTTTTATATATTACACAGAAAAAAAATATTTTCTTACTACTTGTTTCCAGCCAAAATATCTACAAATTCTTAAATCAAAAAGGATTTTCCAGAGAAGTAAAAACTATTGTCTTGTTTTCAGAAAAAAAAGTCTAAATTAAGTGAGGGGTAAGCAAAATAATCTTGTTTTCTGCTTGAAATAAGATTATTTTGCTTACTCCACTGGCAGATTATTTTGTTCTAAGCAAAAACACATTAATTTTGACTTTTTTTTCTGAAAACAAGATTTCTATTTAAGATTTTTAATTACCTAGAAAAACCTTCTTGATTTAAGAATTTTTAGATATTTGGGCTGGAAACAAGACAAAAAAAATCCAAGTAAGAAAAACATTTTTGGCAGTGTATAAGGATCATAAATTATATTTACATTATATAATATATTGTTTCACAATATTACTGTTTTTTCTGTATTTTTGATTAAATAAATACAGCCTTAATGAGCATAAGAGACATTAAAAACATTAAAATCTTACTGATTTATATTACTGTTGTATAGTCATTTAGAATTTATATTTTTATATTCTAAAATGTAATTTATTCCTTTATATTTATATGCTGAATTTTCAGCATTATTATTCCAGTACTCAGTGTCATATGATCCTTCAAAAATCATTCTAATATGCTGCTTTACTGCTAAAGAATCACACTTTTTTTCTTGATCCTTTGATGAATGCAACTATGTTATAGACAGTGTGATATGTGCACAGCTAATATTTAATATGTATATGCAGTGTAATATATGCATGTCTTGGATAACTAATAAATGATTCTGTAATGCCATATTAGATTAATGTGTAGTATTTTTTGTGTATTTGATTAGATTTGTTGATTACTACAACAAGTCTTGTTATCATTGCTTGACAGGTTTGGGATGTACAAAAGAGACCTAAAAATATATTTTTTTTGTTGTAGATGGAAAGCCATGTCCTTCGGCCTCTAAACTAGAACAATCAAGGCCCTGCAGCACGCAACCATGCACAGTGTACTACTGGGATGCTTCACCTTGGGATCCCTGTATGCCAAACACCATCACAAACAAGAGTGAAAGTAACAGCACAACTCCACAGATGGAGAATGATGCCACCTGTGGTACAGGGGTACAGATGCGCCAAGTCACGTGCAGGAGTGCAGGGAATGGACACGTGCTGCCAAGACGGTAAGGAAACGCAACATCGTTTATCCTAAATTCTGTGTAGAACACCATACAGATAATCTCACACTTGGCTCTACTTCAGGTGTCCTGAATCCTCTCGTCCAGACTCTATCCGGCCTTGTCCTCTACCTTGCAAAATTGACTGCGCCGTCACACCTTTCAGTGAATGGAGCGCCTGTCCAACTTCCTGTTTATCAGGTAGACATCTAGACCGCTAACCAGGCACGACTTGACAAGTTAATTCATTTGACTTCATGTTTTTTCTCCCAATTCTGTGAACTTTTCTAGTAAATGCTACTGCACCAACCCAGTCTCGTCACAGGATCATCATCCAAAGACCGGCTAATGGAGGTCAAGAGTGCCCAGATACTCTTTATGAGGAGAGAGAATGTGATCCACTCCCTCTGTGTCCAACTTACAGGTAAAGAGAGAAATATTTCATAATTTAAATGAGTGACAAATGACAAAGTTGGATAACAGTCACAAACTCTTTTGTTGTGTTGTTTCTGTTTTTCTTTTGGTTTAGTCCTTTTGTATTTTGGTTCATTCCGTTTCCTGTATGCCCATATTTGGTTATGTTCCTGTTCCTTTTCCTCGTTTTGTCATCATCAGTTTATCACCCACACCTGTCTTGTTCATTTGCCACCCTTTATAAGCCTGTTCAGTTTCAGTTCAGATTGTCCGATCTACTTTTGTAAATATCGCACAAATACTTTCATAAACAAAGTGTAATGGAACTTTGTGAGATTGCAATGAACCAAGATGAGTGACAGCTTTTAATGATTTTAAGGGAGTTTGTAAATAAGATATTGTTTTAATGCAACAGTTAAATAAACAAGAAGTTAATATTAAATGACTTAGATTGTCTGACTGTAACAGTATTGCCTGATTTTGCTCTATTTCGTCGTCAAAAATAGTCTGAAACAAGTCACAACTGAGCTGCTACGCATCTCCATTCATTCACAGTGGTGTTTCGTTTATGAATGAACATGCGTTTTTAAATGAATCTAGTGAGCCAACGATTCAATTTCCCTTTCATATTCCTGAATGAATCAGCCGGTCAATGCATTGAAATCAAATTAATGAATGATTCAGTACTTACATCAGTGACTTGGCGCCTTCTACTGGCAATTTTAGTTTTATTTTTAAAGTATCCTATCTTTTCAGGTATTTAAATGATGTAATATTTCTATATTTAAAATTGTATATTTAAAACATTAATCTAAACATGAATTTATGAATTTGGCACCTCTGAGATTTATTAAACATATGAAAATACACCTACAAGCCACTTTTATGTTGTTCTGTGCCATCCCTGTGGTACAAATTATTTTTGTTAATACTGATTTCATTTGATTAGTAAATTATTAGGGCCAGAGCACCATTGGTGTGAGGACCCTATTGGAATTGCTCCATTTCTTATTGTTATTGTACTTTTTTGTCATTCTGTTGTTTTAATTACACATTTTAAAAAGCTTCTATAATATATGTTTATTTACAAATTTTAAATAAAAGACTACATACTTTTCATAAAGTTAGGAAAATGCCATTACAACAGTAAAAACTAAATTCCTGTAAAAATCACTTTTGGAAACTGGATATAACAAAAATTACAAAAATAAACATGTAAAAATATATATATATAGCCTATATAGTCTACTGTATGTTTAATTTCACTATAAGTGTGCGATTAATCGCAGTTAATCACATGAAAAGGGCACAATTAATCGTGATGTATCTATTGACAGCCCTAGTTAAGACACATTAATTTGCATTATTAAGCACTACTCTTACAGCAAAAATAAGGTAGATAAAGTACCTTTTAAAATGTTGAGAGCATTTTTTTTAATCAACCTATAAGACAGTAAAATTCCCAAATGTAAACAAACCATGTGCAACATGTGGTGTTACTTCATTAAAATGTGGTAATGTGTATCCATTCTAGATGTGCCAATGAAATACAAAATGTTCATAAAATATACTTGGATATAATCCAGACAGCGCAAAACGTTTTTGGTACACTGATGTTTCCTGGCAGATGGCAGACCCACCGCTGGCATCAGTGCATTCTGGTACCTGATTCGGTGAGGCAGGCTGTGGGTGGGCCCGCAGAGGCATGCGGTATTGGCCTAGAGACAAGAGGTAAGTGACAGATTAGGATCTCTGTATGACTGAAAGTTTTATTAGGAAAGTTCTGCAAAACCGGGGTTACTATAGGACGATAACTTCAGATTCAGAGGGACATCTTGACTGCTTGAAGGTTTTTTTTTTCTTTCCTTACAATTTTCCCCATACTCTCCTGTTTTATAGAAAGTTGTCAAGATGTCAGAAAGGACACAGCATGGTGTGACATCTGACATCTTCGTCCCCGGGCCCTTTTTAAAATATCCTGCTGGTGCTTCATGTAAATGTAAAGGTGCTGGCCTATCAAGACACAGCGGGGATCCTTTCAAAGAGTGGTTTGCAGTGTCAGTTTTGGAAAGTTAGAAGAGTATTTCTTAGCAAATAAACAACTCCAAGATGCGCACAGTGGACTTCATTTAGGAAACACGAGCAGAATGATTAACTATGTAAATTCTTACTTAAATTGTTCATTGGAACACTTCACGTAAGAAAGGTTTATGAATGTTTTACACTAATTTGTTCTGCTCATTGAGAATGAATAAGGCCCAGTATGTTAATGCAGGCCCCAGAATGTATTTGTACACCTTTAAGGGATGTTTCACAAATTTCCCAAAAATTAAAGTTCTGTCATCAGTTGAGGTCAGAAGTTTACATCCCCCTTTCAGAATCAGCAAAATGTTAAAATGTTGTTCTTCAGAAGAGCTTGGTTTTCCAGCATTTTTGTGTATTTGAGCCATCTTTTTACACTGAGGACAACTGAGGGGCTCATATGCAACTATTACAGAAGGTTTAAACGGTCACTGATGCTCCAGAAGGAAAACTTATGCAGTAAGAGCCTTTTGAACTTTTGAACGGAATGGAGATATGTACATTTTTCTAATTTTGCCTAAATAGCATATATTTTTCCATTTAGTACTGCCTTTCAGAAGCTACAGAAGATAGTTACATGTTTCCCAGAAGACAAAATAAGTTCAGTTTACCCTGATCTCTAAAGTTTTCATCCTCTTTGAACCTTCTGTAATAGTTGCTTATGAGTCCCTCAGTTGTCTTCAGAGTGAAAAGATGGATCTCAAAATCATACAGTTATTGTTGGAAAGGGTTTTTGGGGGGAAGAATAGAATTTGTGAGACCTGAAGGATTTTTCTGAAGAACAGCAGGCAGTTACCTATTTAGAACAAACAAGGGACTCATGAACAACTATCACTGAACCAAAAAAACAGCTGTGGATCATGCAAGTAACAACAGTATTAAGAATTAATTTTTTCCTGTGGACTATATGTAAACATCTTTTATGTAAAATATCTTATTCAGGTCAGTACTAAATAAACAATAACATGCATTTTGTATGATCCCTCTTATTTTGGTAAAATAATTAACATTTTTCCTTAACTGTACTTACTTAGAGCCATATGAAATCAGTTAAATTTTTTCCCAAGTTCAGTTTTTTTCTGTCTTAATTTTTCTGGACTTTTAATGATTACATAAAAAAGCATGTCTAATTAATTGAAATCGTAAAAAAAATAAAACAATTGAACAGCAATGCATTAAAAGTTGTATTTTATTTTTTCTCAAATTCAGTTTTATTTTTACCGAATTCTGTTTTCCATTAATTTTCCATTTTGATAGTTCATTAAATCATATTAATCAAAAGCATCTTTAATTAACTGATTTTATAACTATTAATGTATTTATTTATTATTTATTTATTTATAATGTATTTATTTGTTTGTTTTATTTTTTTATTTTTATTTATTTATTTATTTTTTCTGGTAAATACATTCCAGTAAATACTTTTTTCTGGTAAATACTCCTTTAAAATTATGTTTTCATAATTTTATTAGTAGCAGCAGTACTATCATTACATTAAGTAATGTATTTCTGTCACAGGTTTCAAAATTTTATTTTGACCATTGGCTGTGAATTATTTTTATTTTTTTGTATATGATATGACAGTAGTTTTCTCATGAAGTGCTCATGAAGTAACTCTCAGAGCAGTTCTAGAGATTATGTTTATGTGTTCATGTACTCATATTTTGAGGCAGCAGAGGCTGAAAACACAGCAAGCGTCGTGTGCGCTTCAGGTATGTTTTTTTAGTAAACGAAACCACGGGTCTATGCCAATTTATTCACTCAGAAACACACAGAACATGCAGAATTTATATTTAAATTGTATTCTTGCGGCTTAATATTCACAGACACTAGTTCTATCGCATTTTGATTTGTGTTCTGACCTACTTTTGATTTATTCATCCAAAAGTTGGCAAATTCTTTGACATTCTGCGTTATACAGTAAATTCCATTTTAACATATTTTTTCTCTCTGTCGTGTTTTCAGAGGTGACATGTGTTGGTGCGGATGATTCTCCAGCAGATATGACAGACTGTGTAAAGTGGGCTGGACCGATGCCCGTCCCGGTGAGAGAATGTCGTGTGCCATGCAGAGATGAATGTAGCTTCACCTCCTGGAGCAGATTCACCCAGTGTCAAGGCTGTGGAAGTTGGCGCACTCGTACCCGGTCTCTGATAGGTAACGTTCAACCAGAAACTATTCTGATTATTAAAACATTAAAAATGTTTTCCAAAAGCACACACACCAACCAAGGTCCTCTTCCATCCAAACTCTCAGGTCGCAGCAAGAAGCGCTGGCGATGCCAACAGGAAGAGTCGTTTCCTCTCCTGGAGAAAGAAGCCTGTCCTTGTTCTGAATTTCACACCCAGCCTCAGGGACCCTGGTCTCCTTGTTTGCTCTCACCAGCAAAGAACACCGCTGGCCATCCTTTCATCCAAGGAGTTTCCCACCAAGGCCAAAAGGCAGTCCAGGACTGGCGAGCTCAAAGGAAGAACAGCGAGTGTGGGCACGGGAAACACTACAGAGCTCTTGCCTGTCTGGATCACCTGGGACGATTGGTGGAGCCAGCTTTCTGTAGCAGCCCTGGTGATGCACTCTTCTAAAAAAATTAAAATATTATATTATAAATTATATATATATATATATATATATAGGTGTGTTGCCTCCAATGAGGCAAGGGAAGCAGTGCCTCCACAAAATTGTGGATGACAAAAATTAGTAGTATGAAAATAAAACAATGCCAGTATTACAAAATATAGCATTAAAAGGTGTATAAATCACTAGTTTTAATGTTTCTAAAGAAACATTGTCCAACAGCAATACCAGCAGGTAAAGTTACAGCGGGAATCCGTGTCTCTCTCGTCTCCCCTGAGTCCATTAAGTTTTAATAGACCCCCGAAACGTGCGGTGAGTTTGGCAATGCCTCCATCGCGATATGATTAGATATGACTGGTCATGATCAGCTGCGATCGGTTCATTTGTGTTGTTGCATGTTCTACGTTTGTAAATCAGTCTGAATGAACAATATAATGGATGTTAATGAGAAGACTTTTTTAAAAAGCAAAGAATTTTAAAAAGGAAAGTAAACAACTCACACACTTAGTTATAAACACTTTGTTACGTCAAAATAAGACTTAAAATGGCATGAAAACATGATCTGTGGGAGTTTTCAGTAAGTAATCAGCTTGGGACCAATATTTACAGAGCTTTGAAGATGATATAAATTAGTTGAAAGTTAACTATTAAAAAGAATAGCGGAACATAAGTTCACAAATAAAATATATTAGTTAAATTGTTACTGCTTTGTATGAAGCCGTTTTAAAATAAAGTCGAAATATTTAGAGAATAAAGTCGAAATATTTAGAAAATAAAGTCAGAATATTTCTAGAATAAAGTCAAAATATTTTGAGAATAAAGTTGAAATTACGAGAATAACATTGAAAATATTTTTAGAATACAGTCGAAATTTCGAGAATAAAGTAGATATTGATGATTGGATGATTGATGATATATACATCTGTCAACGATCTCTCGGTGCTCTCAATCCAGGCCATTTGCATGCGCAATAGGCTAGAATATAGTCTGAAAATATTATAACTTTAATCTCGTAATTGCTACAAATTAATTCTCATAATTCTTACTTTATTCTTAAAATATTTTGACACTTTTTCTTAAAACACTTCAACTTCACTCTTAATTTTGACTTTATTCTCCAAAAATTTTGACTTTATTCTCATGAATTTGACTTTATTCCCGAAATATTTTGACTTTAATCTCGTAATTTTGATTGAATTCTCGAAGTATCATGACCTTGTTCTCATAAGATTTCGACTTTGTTCTCATAATTTTGACTTTATTCTCTGAGTATTGCAACCTTATTCTCATAATATTTTGACTTTATTCTCATAATTTCAATTTTATTCATTAAATATTATGACTTTAATCTGGTAATCTTCGATTTTTTTTTTTAATGTAGCAATTTGATAATATTCTTAGCTTTAATATTGGTTACATTTGTTAAAATTGTAAAAATTACATAATATTTATATATCGAATTCTTTATTAAAAATAAATATATATATATATATGTGTGTGTGTGTGTGTGTGTGTGTATGTATGTATGTATATATATATATATATATATATATATATATATATATATACATACATGTAAATGTAATAAAAATATTGCAAATACATTATTTTTTGTTTTCTTTTGTAGTACCACTATTTATATTTTATTTCCATTTATGTCTAAGGGAGTGGCATTTATGCTGTTACAGGTTATAAAGAAGAATCATGTCATGTACCTTGTTCTACGGACTGTAAACTGAGTGAGTGGTCGAACTGGTCAGCCTGCAGCGCTTCTTGTGGTGGGGGTGTAAAAGTTCGCTCTCAATGGTTGCGAGAGAAGCCTTTCAATGGAGGTCGACCCTGCCCAAAACTCAATTACAAAAATCAGGTGAGAATGATTGTTTACTTTAACTTCTGCTTTATTGATCTTGTAAGAAACTAATTAGTTCAAATGAGACACAAGCTGTTCTGAGAAATGAAAGTATCCAGAGACCTTTAGCTATTATTGATAATAGAGCCATTCAGTCTATTTAAATTAGCCTCAAGGAAAAAACGCCTGCTGTGAAATTATAAATGCCCACGCTTGTATGCTTAAATTATATGTGTTTGAAAATTCATAAATACTGTATCTTCATCTGTGTGTGGGAGTCACAGTGGACAAGGCAGTGTGTGTGTGTATGTGTAAACCTACTGTATCATTTATTATTCATTTGGCTTGGCTTTGGGGGTCTTCCCCAGACTGCCCACTTTTCAGCTGTTTCCACAATGTTACTCGACCACATTCTGTTCTAGTAAGACAAGACTGGAGAGGATCAAGACCTCCAGGGACTGAACCTCTTATTCCCCCCTGCTTTTTGCTCTTTTTCCTTTTATTTCACTCTCTTTATTTTATATTCCATCAGGGCAGGTCAAGCAACATTAAAGTTTCATGGATCTGAACTGGAGTTGGCAAGCATTTCCTTCAGCTCAGTTTCCCCTCATATAAATGAACCACTAAATAACGAATCTACGGCGGAGGCAAATATGTTCCAATAGAAACTAATGGATTTTTTTCTCTTTCCCCTTTTCTTTCTCTTTTCCATATTCCACTGTTTTCTTTATTTTCCTTTTCCTTCCCCACCTTATGTTTTGCTTTTTTTCTGCATTAATTATATTTGTTTTTCTTTTCTTTACATTCAATTTCATTTTTTTTTTCTTGTTTTCCTTTCCTTATTCATTTGCTTTGCTTTATTTTTTCTTTTCATTTCCTCTTTCTTTCCCCCTTTTCCTGTTAAATCATTTCTTTCCCCATTAATTTCCTTTCTCTTCCTTTAACTTCCTTTTCTTTCTGCATTCATTCTGATTCCTTTCTATTTCCTTACTCTCTAATTTCATTCATTTTTCTTTCTTTCCTTGTTCATTTGCTTTACTTTTTTCTCTTTTTCATTTTCCCCTTTCTTTCCCCTTTTTCCTGCTCCATCTTTTTCTCTCCCCATTATTTCCTTTCTCTTGTTTTCAATTCCTTATCTTTTCCCATTCCTTTCCTTTTCTGTTTCCTTACCATTTCCTTATTCTTTTCATTTCCTTCCTTCCTTTTTCTTTCCTTTTCTTTTTTTCCATTTGCTTTGCTTTACTTTCTTTTCTTTTTCTTTTCCCCTTTCCTTCCCCTTTTTCCTGTTCCATTCTTTCCCCATTAATTTCCTTTTTCTCCTCTGTTCAATTCCTTTTCTTTCTAATTCATTCCATTCCATTTCCTTTCTCTTTTCTTTCCATTCCTTTTACTGTTCATTTCCTTTTCTGTTTCCTTACCATTTCCTTATTGTTTTAATTTCCTCCCTTTTCCTTCACCTTTTTCCGTTCCATCTTTTTCTTTCCCCATTAATTTCCTCTTTCTCTTTCTTTCGATTCGTTTTACTTTTTATTCCATTTCCATATTTGTTTAATTATTTTTATTTCTTTGCTTGCTTTACTTCCCTTTCCACTCCTTTCCATTCTCCTTTCCTTTTCCTATTTCATTTTCTTTCCTTTCTTTTCATTCCCCATTCATTTTCCTCTTCCCTTTATATCCTTTATTTCTGCATTTATTCCATTTCCTTTTTCTTTCTTTTCTATTTTTTTTCTTTCCATTTTCTTATTCTTCCTTTTTCTTTCCTTTTTTCATTCATTCCTTATTAATTTGCTTTGCTTTAATTTCTCCGCTCTTTTTCTTTTCCCCTTTTCTTCCACTTGATTCCTGTTCATTTCATTTCTATTCACTTTTCTTTCCTTTTCTATTTCCGTGTTTAATTCCCTCTTTTGCTTTCTTTCTTATTAATTTAATTTGCTTGCTTTCCTTCCCTTTTCACTCCTTTCCATTCGCCTTTCCTTTTCCCATTTAATTTCCTTTCCAATTTCCTCTTTTCTTTCCCCTATTAATTTTCCTTTTCCTTTTATATAATTTTCCTTCTGAATCCTTCTATCTCCCGTTCAATTCCTTTAATTTTCCATTTCCCTTTTCTTTCTCTATTATTTTGATTTCTTTATTTTCCTTTCCTTTAATTTCCTTATTGCATTATGTTCTTTTCCACCCCTTTGCTTTCATCTTCTTTCCCCATTAATTTCCTCTGCCTTTCATATCTTTTTCTTTGTGTTTGTTCTATTTCATTTCTCATTTCTTTCCTTTTCATTGTCCAATCCTTTTTCTTTCCTTGCTCTATATTGTAATTTCCTGTCTTTTCATTCATTTTTTTTCATTCACTTTCTTTCCTCGTTCATTTGCTTTACTTTTCCTTTCCAACCCCTTTTGTGGTTTTGCTGCTGGTCGTGTTCTGCTGATGTGAATATCTACAAAGGCTCAGGTGAGTACCCTAGGGAATTGTGTGTTTTAATATTTTGTCCTTAAGTGTCTGTGTCTGCCTGCATAAGCATTAGCATTACAAACTTGTTTACACAGAGACAGTTTATACAAAACACACACTTGTGTGTGTATACTGCCATAACTAAAAACATAGCTGTCTTGTCTGTGATCAGGTGTCTGAGGTACTGCCCTGTTACTCTGACTGCAGTCAGTATGTTTGGGAAGTGGAGTCCTGGTCCATGTGTGTCCTTAACCCATCAAACGATGTTACAAACGCTGAATCAACCCAGCCTGTGTGCGGAGAGGGTTTCCGGACCGGAAAAATCCGGTGAGCTCAAAAAGTTGAATTAATAAGAAGTTGTCTCGTACTGACAATGTCTTTTAAAATGTCCCCATTCTGCCACAGAACAGCAGCACAATATATTCTGTGGTACAATGATAAAACAGATCCTGTGTGCGTCACACAGCAAAATTGTCCCATAAGTCAGCGTTCAAAACCGAGGAGAGGTCACAACAGTGCCAAACAGATTCATGGGGTCATAACTCTGCTTCTTAAAGATAAGTGAGGTCGTAACTCTGCCCTTCAGACGAAAGCGAGGTCAGGGGGGGGTGATGGGAAACCATTGGTAATGTTTTTTTCTGGTTGTATTTGTGCTCTCACCCTGTAACTTTTTCTTTGCTTAAGAGGTGCCTCAATCACCCCATACGTCTGAAGTTTAGGCTAAGATTTGTTTTGTCTCTGATCTAAAGCTGCTTGAAAAGGGGAGGAGAAAACCAAGACGAGGTTGTGGATGACTCGCTGTGTGACCAGGAGGAAAAGCCAATCAGAATCGAGCCCTGTCTACTGCCGTGCCCCGCCCACTGTGTGACATCAGATTGGAGCCAGTGGACCAAATGTACCGTGGTCAGTTTGACTGATGGATGAATAGATGGAGGGGCTGATGTGTGGATAATAAAATGTCAGGATGGAGGGAAGCTTGTCAGGACCGGATGATTGAAATAAAGTGTTTATTGCTTTAGTAAATATATTGCAGTGGATTTATCAAAATGATTCACAGTAGTACTGAAATACACGACAGGTAACAAAATCAAAGTTTTATTTTACTTATAAATCTGAGCTTTCTAAAAAATAGTCTCCAGGAAAATGGAAAAACCTACACAGCCCCACAATGACTTCATTAGTGGTTAATCTTAATCTAAAAATGCCAAAAGGTGCATTCATTTTTCTGTAGTAATTATAATCAGTTTATATTAAGGGACTGTTTCTTGCGCACGGAAATACACTATATTGGGACACCCCCTACTAATAAATAGGTTTGACTACTTTAGTCATTTCCATGAGTACTAATCTTAATGTTTATGCATATAATGATATTCTAGGGAATTGTGTCCTTCTAATTTTAGGACAGGACCTTTTTTTTATTCTAACATGACAATGCCTCTGTGTATAAGGCAAGGTTTGTAGAGAAATGTTTGATTCAGTCATTGTGGAAGAACTTGACTGGTCTGCGTAAAGCCACGTCCTAATACCAGCTGAACACCTCTGGTGTGACTTTAAATGCAGACCTTGAGCCAAAAACTATTGGACACTCACAAAACTGAAGCAACAGAGATGGAAATACAATTTTTAAATACATGAATTATGCTTCTATCTTTGTTGCTACAGTTTTGGAAGTGCCTTTTTCTGTTCTAAAGAAGGGGGTTCAGCTGGGATTAGGACTTTATGCAGACCTGTCAAGTTCTTCCACACTGACTGAATCAAACTCTCTATGAACCTTGCCTTATATACAGAGGCATTGTCATGTAAGAAATTAAAAAGGGTTCTGTCCAAACTTTAGCAATAAAATTAGAAGGACACAATTCCATTATATGCTTAAACATTAAGATTAGTACTCATGGAAATTACTAAAGCAGTCAAACCTGTTCATTAGAAGGGGGTGTCCCAATACTTTTAGCAGTACAGTGTATCTTGTACACACAAGTTTTTTAAAAAATCCACATTGTTTTATGCCTATTTTTGGACTATGGGCGCCATTATTTCAGTGACATCAAATGATTGCACTCTGTGATCTGTTGGCGCTACAGGTTGCTATTTTTATCACAACATAACTCGGAAAATAAAATACGTAGGTTTAAACCAAATGCAGTACTATAGAATTTTCCGCACAAGAAGTCTAAACGCCTCCAGATATCAAGTGAAATCTATGCTGAGAAACTCCTTCAGTGGCTGCGCCATCATGACAAGCATTGACGTTTTCATATCCTGCCAGGATGGCATCTTGCGTTTCGTGTCTCTGCCGTTTGTAAGCTCTTTCAGTAGCTGTGGTCTACTAAAAGCCTCAAAGGCATCAGGGCTAAAGTGGAGAGAACAAAGACGCAGGTCTTTAGGAAGTCTTATTCAACCACAGGCATCTTTCCGTTCTTTTCTCCTTTTCTTATCGCTAGGAAAGCAGTGAAGATTTACAGCAGTTCTCCTGTTGCTCTTCGACTGAAAATTACAACCAAAAGCTGCACAATGTGGCTTTGCATCAGAATTTTATTTTGCAGAGTTATGATGCTATAAAAATAGCCACAGGTAGCACCAGTAGCTCACCAAGTGCAACCATTTCACGTAATCGAAATAATGGCACCTCCCATAGTCCAAAATATGTATGAAACGATGTGGATTTTCTAAAATTAACCTAAATCTTTCATGGGTTTTCTGCGACATAATTATGTTATATTAAGTCATACAAGTCTTAATGCCTAATGTCTGCATTCCTCTAGGATTGTAATGATGGTGATTTGAGGTGGAGGAGTAGAAGTATCTTGAGATGGCCAGAAGGAGATCATACCTGCCCTGATCTAAACCAGACTCAAGCCTGTGTCAATATGACCTGTCTCAAATACTCCTACGTTTACTCAGGTGCTGTTACAAGAGTTCACACTTTCACAATTTATAGATTGTAAAATGCATTCTGTGCACATTATGCACATTATGTGTTTGTGTTGTGAAGACTGGAGTAGCTGTCAGCTCAGTGAAAACGCGGTATGTGGCCGTGGGATTAAGACCAGACTCCTGAACTGTGTCCGCAGCGATGGGAAGCTGGTGGAACTGAGCATGTGCAAAGAGGTGACTGTTCTTTTCTCACTGGAATTCTCTCCCAACAAAAGCTCTGATAGGAATCCAGATATTTTATTGTTTTCTTCTCACTTTTTTTTTTTTAGTTGGGTCCTTCACGTGGAAAGCTCTCTGCTCCCTGTGAGGTGGGCTGCCCAATTAATTGCCTCATCACAGAGTGGTCCACCTGGTCAGAATGTTCACACATCTGCGGAAGCCAAAGTACGAGCTCCAATTTATATGATTATGATGATGATATTGATTGATTGATTGATTGATTGATAATAATATAATAATAGTACATATTTTATAACAATTTACCTTGACAACACAAACAAACAAATAAAAAAAAAAACTAATTATTAATTAAATTTAATTAATAAAGATAAAGATATTTTTATTGCTATTGTAATATTATTTTAGTATTTTTAGATGATGATAATAATAATAATAATAGCAGATATTTTTTAAATAATTTAACATGTGTTTTTGTTTGTTTGTTTTCCTTCTCAACACTGGCAGACAAACAAATAAATAAAATGTATAATATAATATAATAATTCCAGATTATTATTATTTTAATAAAACTTCCTTCTCAACACTGGCAGACAAACAAACAAACAAATAAATAAATAAAAACTGTTATTTTCCTTTTCAAAACTGGTGAATAATAATAATAATAATAATAATAATAATAGCAAATATTTTATTATAATTTAACTTATTTATTTTATTTATTAACATTTCCAAACAAACAAAGAAAATGGAAAATTAGCTATCAATTTAAAATTAATAAATATTTAATATTATTTTATAGTTTTTTATGAGAGCAGCAGGGGTTCTTTCCTTTTCAGTACTGACAAATAATAATAAAGCAAATATTTTATAATAATTTAACTTTTTTGTTTTGTTGTTTTGTTTTGTTTGTTAAACCAAGTGGTCCTTTCCTCTTCAACACTAGCAAACAAACAAATAAATAAATGAAAACAGTGACTGTAGTTTTTTAAAACTTGCAAATAATAATTATAATAATAGCAATAATTTAACTTTTTTTTTTTTTTTTTTTTTTTTTGGATAAAAAAAAAAAAAACATGGAAAATTAACTATTCATTTAAAATTAGTAAATACAGTTTTAATATTATGTTATCTTTTTTTTATGAAAACATTGCTTTCCTTTTCAATACAGGTGAATAAAATAATAGTAGTAGTAGTAGTAGTAGTAGTAGTAATGGCAACTATTGTATAGTAATTTAACTTGCTTTATTTTTTGATTAAAAAACATAAGTGGTCCTTTCCTTCTCAACACTGACAAATACGATTTAAAATTACTTATCAATTAATAAATTTGTTATAAAACATTGCTTTTCCTTTTCAACACTGGCAAACAATAATAATTATAATAATGATAATTACAAATTTATTTAAGTTTAATATTATTTAACAATAATTTAATATTAGTTATAATAATACAACTTTTTTTAATGAAAACATAAGTGGCCCTTTCCATTTTAACACTGGCCAGTAAAAATGAATCTGGTGTCTTTTAAAAAGATATCACGCAGTTGTTTACACCCTTGAGAGCTCAGTCATGCTTCCTTGAACTTGGCTGTTGTTAGGGGCTTAATTAAAAGCTTTTATCAGTCTCATTTATCTCAATTCAAAGCTCTGTCGGCCCCATGAGTAAACGCTTCCCAGTGTGCTTATTAGATTTCAGCATGCAGACAGCTCACACTGGACTTAAGCTTCTGATCCCATGTGTTTGTGTGGTATGTTTGTCTATGTAAATTTCCCAGGTCAAATGACACGCTCCAGGGTCGTTTTACAGCCTGCCGGTGAGGGAGGTCGTCCCTGTCCATCTCAGCTCTCCCAGACTCGCCCGTGTCCCATCAGGCCGTGCTACAGCTGGAGACTGGGAGACTGGAGGCCATGCAGGGTGGAGGTAGTATTGATGCAGAGCAGCTGATTGAGTTAAAACTGCTGCTGCTGCTGCTGCTGCTGAGACATTATCCTTTCAATGCACAAATGAAGGGACTGAAGAAATTCACATAGCTGAAGGCTACTGCTTTCCATTAAACTGTCAAAGCGAACGGATCATGTCAGGGTTTCCCCCTGAGCTCATATGAGATAAAATCATCCTCGAATAGCTCTGATAGAGTTCTCTTTATGTAGGTGCGGCATCACATAAAAGTCAACAATGGCATTGAAGAAAACTCTATTCACTGATGTGTATGTCACACACGGATTCATGCTGCAACTGAAAGTATGCAGTATAGAGGAAATTTAAGAAACTTTTATTTAGCAAGGATGAATCTCTATTCATCAAAGAATCCTGACAAAACACACACAAAATGATTTAAAATTTTTGTACCATATTTTGCAAAAATAAATGCTGAAAAATCTTACCAATGTCAAACTACTGAATGGTAGTGTCAGTAAAGTTTAAAAATCAAAAATAAAAGTTAAAATATACCTAAAAGTATATCATTATAAATTAAATTAAAATCATTTTTTTAGTTCTAAACAAAATTAATGAGTGCAAATAAAAACAATTATTTTGGGGTGTAAAATATGTAACTGTAAAGTATATAATTACAAAATGTAAAAAAAATAAAATAATTAAAAAAAAAAAGGTTTTTAATTGTAAAAATGTAAATAGATACAAATAAAAGTGAAAAATAAATAAATAAAAAATTTACCTAAAAGTATATCATTATACATGAAAATTAAGATTAATTTTAGGTGTAAAAAATGTAATAAATACAAATAAAATACAATTATTTTGTAAAAGAATTGCTACATTTTAAATATATATTTTTTTTAATTCTAAAATAAAAAATAAAAAAAACTTGTAAAAACTTTTTGACTTGTAAGAATTGTAAATAGATGCAAATAAAAGTAAAAAAAAGTCAATAAGTAAAAATAAAACTAAAAGTATACCATTATAAATTAAAATTCATTTTTAGTTGTAAAAAATTTAATAGGTATGAATAAAATAATTTAGGGGTGTTAAATATGTAGCTGTAAAATATATAATTACAAAATTAAAAATATAATAGGCTGTAAAATATGTAACTGTAAAAATTGATTTTTAAATTTAAATAGATACAAAAAAATGTAAAATATATTTCATATATATAATTGTTAGTTTAATTAAGAAAAATTAAGAAAATTAGTTCGTACAAATACAATAAAATTATTTGGGGGTATAAAACATGTAATTAAAGAATATAATTACATAATGTACAAATATTTTTACTATAATAAAAATGTAAATAGATACAATAAAAGTAAAAAAAAAAAAAAAAATGAATTTAAGTAAAAAAAAATACCTAAAAGTATATTATTATTAATAAAAAATTAAGATTAATTTTTAGTTGTAAAGAAATTTAATAAATAAAAAAAAATAATTTTGGAGTGTAAAATATGTAATTGTAAAATATATAATTACAAAATGTAAACAAAAAAATGTTTTTTACTTGTAAATAGATGCAAATAACACTTAAAGTAAATACTGAAAAGTATATCATTCTAAATTAAAATAAAAGTAAAATATTATTTTGGGGTGTAAAATATGTAGGTAAAGAATATAATTACAAAATGTAATTTTAGTTGTAAAAATTTAATAAGTACAAGTAAAATATGTAACCGTGAAGTATATAAATACAAAAGAAAATACATTTTTACTTGTAAAAAAATATGAATACAGGCTTTATCAGAGTCTAAGCAGGTTTCTTTCTTGTAGAATAAAGGCTACTGATTAAAGGTGCATTTTTATACCATGTAAAATCTCCCTGCAGCCTCAGTGAAATAGGTGTCCTGAGCAATCAAATGTGTCTCTATGACAGACTTTGGTTCTGTAAAAAAAAAAGTCAGGGGAGCTACAGACTTCTTAAGCCAATCAGAAAAAAACTCTTTGGCTGTGAATCATTTGGCGTGTTGGACACAAGCCCGTGCGGAGGCCTCCTCGCGTTGTTGTGAGCCAATTATATTACGGTTAAATCTGGAGTGGTTTCTTTCTACCCACCAGATTCACACTTTCTAAATAACAAAAATCTAGAAAAAATTACCTGCAGTGCACAGCAAATGAATAAAACATCCATACAGCCCAAAATAACATCACTATTTTGAAAACCCTGAAATCCTTTGTAATCTTTCTCTCTACATTTGCAGGGGGCCGACTGTGGCGAGGGAGTAAGTCGGAGGGAAATATCCTGTGTTGTGCACTGGGGTTCTCTTTCAGGTCCTCCTCAGCCCCTTCCAGTAGAGGATAAAATGTGTGTAGGAAACTCCCAGAACAAAGTCAGCGACACTGAGTTACTGCAGCCCTGCACAATCCCTTGTCCAGGTTTGCATCTCACAAAACACAAAGCTAAATAATGACACACCAGTGACTACTTGATAGTGACATTTATCTAAATGAAGGGTTCGTAAGTGAAGAATCAGCACATTTAATTAATCACATCTGTCTTGAGGAGCTCTTTGCATCTGCTCATTGGCTGTAATTTACACCAGGAGAATGTCACCTAACCAAATGGTCGCAGTGGAGTTCGTGTCAGCTGCTGTGTTTGGATGGGAGGAGTTTTGAGACGTGGGGTCGACAGGCTCGTTCTAGAGCCGTAGTCACACAGGTCCCGGAGAACCAGGACAGCTGTCCCAACCAGATGTACGAGACACGGGCATGCCGAGGTTTGTGGGAAGCCATACAGGAGAAAACACCAAAGTAGTAGAATGAGATCTAATGGCTGCTGGAAATTCAGCATTTTTAAATTTTAGAATACATTCAACATTCATTTTTCTTTTTTGAGCAAATCAATGCAGCCTTGATGATGATAATAAGAGATTTATTTAAAAAAAAAAAACATGCATTATAAATAAAAGTTAAAAGATAAGTACAAATATACAGTAAAATGCATTTTAGGTGAAAATAAAAAGTATTTTAGTGAAATAAAGTAACATTTAAAATGTAAAATGTAATTTAAGGTTTAACCCATAACTGTTTTCTTTTATTTATTGTTTTCTTAAAATTATTTTTTAAAGGCTGGAGTAATGACTGCTGAAAATTCAACAATTTAAAATACATTCAAATAGAAAATTTTCATTTTAAACTGTAATAATATTTCACAATATTACATTTTTCTGTATTTTTTGAACAATTAAATGCAGCCTTTTTAAAAAATTCCATTGAACTTTTAAATGGTAAATGGTCAATTTTTTTTATTTTTTTTCTAAGCACATTTATAAAAATGACTTAAATGTCCTAATTAAACTATGGCCTAATTAAACTATAGTCCTGGCTAAGTCTAAGCCCTGTCTGTGAAACCGGGCCAAAATGTGTTTGTCATTTACAGATATTGATAAATGAAATATTAAAATGATTGAAATATTAAACAGATTTGAAGGCTGAAGTAATAGCTGTTGAAAATTCAGTATTGCATCTCAAGAACAAATTACATTTTACAATACGTTAATATAGAAAATAGTCATTTTAAGCTATCATTTTGCAATATTAGTTTTTTTTCTGTATTTTTGAGCAAATAAATGCAGCCTTGGTGATGATAAGAGATTTCTTAAAAAAAAAAAAAAACAGTAAGATTTAATAAATAATGTTTTTTAAAAGAAGTCTCTGCTCAGCAAGCCTGCATTTATTCGATTTAAAGTACAGCAAAACAGTTCAATTTTGCTTAATAGAACTTTTTCAGCTTTGTTGATGAATGAAACGTTCAGAAGAACAGCATTTATCTGAAATAGAACTTTTTTGTAACATTCTAAATGTTTTTATCATCACTTTTGATCAGTTTCAAGGCATCCTTACTAAAGTATTAGTTTCTATACTAATGTTGCTGTATTTTGGATTAAATAAATGCAGGCTTGGTGAGCAGAAGCGACTTAAAAAAACATTTAAAAACTTACTGTTCAAAAACTTTTGACTGGTAGTGTACATTGTTTATTTGTATAACATTTTGATTGACAGATATTGATAAAGTACCAGTCCTCCATGTTTAAAAGAACACAATAATTGTTTTGTTTTTCTTTCATGTTTGAACAAATAAACGCCTTTCTCTCTTCGCCTTGGACAGTTCCAAGCTGTTTTGTCGAGCTGTTATTTCTTCTCTGTTTGAGAAAATAGCTCCAAGACTGAGAAGTGATAGACAGGAAGTGTTGTTTAGCCAGTAAACCAGAAAAGCACTCTAGTGTGTTTTTGTCTGTTCTTCCAGGAGGAACGTGTCTTAGTTATGAATGGATGAGCGGTGAATGGAGGCATAACCGTAGACTGGTGTGGTGCCAGCGCTCTGATGGAGTCAATGTCACAGGTGCGCACTATTGCATTAGGAACGCATTAAGTCTCAAAATGATATCATTAGAAATCATCTTCATATCTTATTTCATAGCTTTTTTTAAGGTGTGGAAAGGACTTGGAAAAACAAAATGGCAGATTTTCCTTTTTTATTTCTCTACATTAGGAGGCTGCATTGCTCAGAACCAGCCCTCTGCTGTTCGACAGTGTCACCCTCCCTGCACCAAACCCTTCTCCTTTTGCACACAGGTGACTCTCACAACACTGTGGACACACAATATCATTTATTTATTGTATCTCATGAAGAATATGTGAATATGTTCTGGTCCTGTTTTATCACTTTTTTTTTTTTTGTTTGTTTCTATGAAAATCAAGCACGTTTTCCTCCCCAAATATTGTCATAATATAAATCAAGCTGAAGTAAAATACAAGAATTAAATGAAACACTTAAGACAAAAATTATAAATGTTGCTTTGGCAAATAAATGAAATTAGATCAATTATTAAAACTTAAACTGAAATAAATGAATTACATAAACAGAAACATAAAAAAAGACAAAAGCACGACAACATTTTTTAAACTAAATATGGAACAAATAAAAATGAACGCTAACTCAAAATTTAAAATACTCTAACAGTATATGTATAATAATAAATAATACTGACTTCCATACTCTTTGGACATTTTGATCATTTTGATTCTCATTTGGTTAGATGCATTGCTATAACTCATAAACGTAATACTTAACCATTTTTTTTTCTTATATTAATAATAATATTTTTATTACAGTAACAAAAACTGGTGGTCATGATGTGTGTAATAATAATTGTTGCTGTTGGTATTTAAAAGTGTAAAAACTATTTAGTTTTGTATTTTAGTATTTTTATTATTAGACTATTATTATTATTATTATTATTATTATTATTATTGTTTGTATAATTTAATCATTATTTTTTATATTAATTAACAAAATATTATTGTTTTTGTTGTTGTTATATCTTACGTATAGTAAGTATAAAAATGTATTACTATTTTATTATTATTATTATTATTTATTATAATTTAACAAATACAGTGGATGATAATAACAATACTTATTATATATTTTTTATATTATAAGCTTATGTATCACCCCCAAAAACAATTTAAATTTATTTGTACTTATTTAATAAAAATTATAATAATCTAAAAGCGAACTAAAACTAAAACAATTTAAAAATCATTGTCATAATTGAAATCAAGCTGAAATAAAATATAATAATTAAATCAAAAACTTAAAAAATGTTGAACACTAAAATTAGTTATAATTACTAGAAACACTAAAATTAATTAAAGCTATATAGAAATATTTACCAAAAAAAAAAGAATGAAAACGTAATAGTAACTTTTTTTTTCTTATATTAATGGCAGTATTTTTTTCATTACAGTAACAAAAACTGGGGTGGCTGTGATGTGTAATAATACCTGATATTTATAAGCATAAAAACAATTTAGTTTTGTATTTTATTATTATTACTATTGATTATTATTGTTTTTGTAACAATTTAATGGCTACTATAATAATTACTGTTTATATTAATTAACAAAATATTATTATTGTTTTTCTTGTTGTTATATCTTCATCATAGTAAGTATAAAAATGCATTACTATTTAATTATTATTATTGTTTATTATAATTTAATAAATACAGTGGATGATAATAACAATAATAATTATTATTATTATTATGTTATTGACAATTTATTTTTATTTACACATTTTTACAACTAAGAACCTATTTTGTAATTATAAACTATTTTTTATTATAAACTTTGCAGTGACGTATTTTACACATTAGAATATATATATTTTACTTTATTTGTACTTATTGAATTTTAAAAAATGATTAATTAACTACAACTAAAGCGATCTAAAGTAAAAAAAAAAAAAAAAAAACATTGTCACAATTAAAGTTAGGCTGAAATAAAATATAATCATTAAATGAAAAACTATGATAAATATTGAAATATGAAATTAGTTAAAATTACAAAAACCGAAATTAATTGAAGCTATATAGAATATTTACAAAAACATACAAAAAATAAAAGCTGACTTAAAATATTAATAAATACTATAACAGTATATGAATAAAATTAAAATAACGCTGCCTAATCTGTATGAACATTTTTATCATTTTGAGCAACGCAACTACTAGGGTTAAGGCCCAGAAAGGTAGTAAGGTGAGGGTGAGTAATTAATGACAGAATTTTCATAATGAGGTGAACTATCCAATTAACAATTGAATAGAAATAACATGTTTTTTAGTTTCACCATATTCACCATATTGCTTTGGATGATGGCAACATTAACCAGTGCCTGGATAACAATAATGTAACATATGCCAGCAGTGAATACTATATTTCCATGGAAATGAGCTGTGACAGATGCTTAGAGTTTATAAAGTGTGGTATCATTTGGCAGTCTGTTATGGTGAGATGTAAATACCTTCATTATCACATATCACAACTTCATCTCACCCTCTAATGCTGTCCAATTAACAACTGTATGTCTCCATTTGTGAAGCGTAGCACATTTCAGTATCCAGCAGCTGTCACCTGCTGCCCATCACTCTGATGATGTCTCTCATAAATTCTCCCTGTCTTTCTGTCAGAATGGAGTCTGTGGCTGTGAGAAGGGCTTCACAGAGGTTATGACCTCTCATGGGTTTCTTGACTACTGTACCAGAAGCCCAGGGCTGGACCATAAGAAAGCAGATGTGAAGACCACCGCAGGCCGCCTTAGACCAGAACACGCTCAGAACAAGAACCACATCAGGGACTGGGCGCTGCAGCCTCTCGGACCAGGTACTAACAACACCCACATACTGTCCTACAGAGCGCTGCAGTGATGACATCTCTTTGTAGGCAAACCTGCACTGTAAAATGTTTTTTGAAAATTTACAGTAGAAAACTGTCAGCTGTGGTTGCCAGAATTTTACCGTAAAAAATATGGTAGCAACGTTTTACAGTTGACAGTTAAATTTACAAGTAAATACCGTAATTTCATTAACTGATATAATTGTAATGTACCAACCTGTTGAAGTACTAAAATCTGTTTTATACCTTTGCAATACACTGTTAACCACCAAAAGCAGGTGGTGATGAGAAAGTGACATGATAAACTAAAGCCCATCACAAGCAGTCTTTTAAATATTAACATATATAGAAGGTGCACAGTGTCATTCACACAAACATTACACACCATCATGGTGACACACATGAAACTGAAATAATGCAATAAACATTCATGCAACAACATTAGATGTAGCATACAACCCTAATGTACAAACCTGCTAAGAAAAAACTAAGAAGAAAGAGTTATTTCAACAACAAAAAAACATCAAATTTTAAAAAAATGTAACGCAGGGAATTCTGGGAATGTCAATTTATGGTTATTCACTGTAAATTTTACAGTATTTTACTTTTTTTAAAGGTTTTTACTGTAGCATTTTTACAGTTTTTTACTGTTAAATTCACTGTCATTTTTTACAGCGTGGAAAAAAAAAAAGCCTGGTCGTGGTATTCTCCTGAACGCACATGAAAGACTTTTTCTTTGCACACAAAAAGTATTCTCATAGCTTTATAAAATTAATTCATTAATTAATTTGTTTTAACAATGTTCTTACTACCTTTCTGGGCCTTGAACGTGTCAGTTGTGTTGATGTCTATACAGGGTCAGAAAGCTCTCGGATTTTGAAAAAAAAAATTTGCAACGTTTTATCTCACAATTCTGCCTTTTTATTCCGCAATTCTGACTTTTTTTTCTCAGATTTGTGCTATAAACTTGCAATTGCAAGTTTAATGGGAAAGGTTTTTTATCACAAATGCGAGTTTATCTCACAGTTCTTTTTTCTTAAAGTTCTGACTTTTTTTATGACATTTTTTATGCAATTGTGAGTTTACATCTCGCAATTCTGACATTTTTCACAAAATTGTGAGATATAAACTTGCAATTACGTGTTATAAAGTCAGAATTGTGATATAAACTTGCAATTGCGAGAATTGCGTCATAATTCTGACTTTTTTCTCAGAATTGTGTGATATAAACCCACAATTGTAAAAAATTAAGTCAGAATTGCTAGATAAAAACTTCTGACTTTTTCTCAGAATTGCAAGTTTGTATCTTGCAAACTTGTACTTTTGTCTCAGAATTCGGTCTTTTTTCTCGCAGCTGCCAGTTTATCTCACAATTCAGACTTTTTTTTGCAAGTTTACATCTTGCAGTTCTGACTTTTTTCTCAGAATTGTGAGATTTGAACTTGCAAATATATGTTATAAAGTAAGAATTGTGAGATATAAACTCGCATTTAAAGTCAGATTTGCGAGAATTGCATCATAATTCTGACTTTTTTTTCAGAATCGAGTGATATAAACTCACAATTGTGAGAAATGAAGTCAGAAATGCAAAATAAAACCACAATTCTGATTTTTTTCTTACAATTTTAAAAAGTTTATCTCACAATTCTTTTTTTCTTGTGATTGCAAGTTTGTATCTCTCAATTCAGACTTTTTTCCTTGCATTTCCAACTTTTTTCTTGCAATTGCAAGTTTATTTCTTGCCATTCTTACTTTTTTCCTTGCAATTCTGACTTTCTCACAATTACGATTCATATCTCGCAATTGTTACTTTTTTCTCACAATTCTGACTTATTTTCTTGCAATTTTGAGTTTACATCTTGCCATTCTTACTTTGTTTTTTGCAATTCTGCAAAATTTTTCTCACAACAGCGAGTTTATATCTCGCAATTCTAACTTTTTTCTCAGAATTGTGTGATATAAATGCACAGCTGTGAAAATAAAGTCAAAATTGTAAGATAGAAACTTAAAAAAAAAATCTTTTTACTCGTAATTCTTAATTTGTTCTTGCCATTGCGAGTTTATATATTGCAATTCTTAATTAAAAAAAAAAAATTCTGGAGAAAAAAGTTGGAATTGTGGGTTTATATTGATTTTGCAATTCTGAATAATTCTGAATAATTGTGTGCTTGTCCCACAATTCTGACTTTTTAACTCGCAATTGCCTGCTCATATCATAAAAAGATTTTGCGAGAAAAAGAATTGTGAGATACAAACTTGCAATTGCAAGAAAAAAGTTTATATCTCACAATTCTGACTTTACAACTTGCATTTGCGAGTGGCGGAAACAGGCTTCCATACACACCTTATTTCAGGCATTTAACCAAAACCCCGTTCAAAAAAACCATTGACCAGAAGTGTTAAAACACATTAAAAGTCATTTCCAGGTTTTAGCTTACAAACATACATCATCCCTGCAGCACTGTATTGGACGGATTGTTTGATTGACAACTAGTGGCCTAGAGTCAGTTTTCAAAGTCAGAATCAATTCAGTATGATTTACAAAGCTGTGCTTTGTCAACATAAAGTTTATTTTGATTGACAGATGGCCGTGTGAAGTTGTGGGTATATGGGCTGATGGCGGGCGGGTTTGTTGTGATCCTCCTCCTAATCATTATGTCCTTCCTACTATGGTGAGGCTGATTTTGTTATATGGCTGTACTAGTTTAATGTTCTTCTATCACTCTATTTCTTCTCACATAATAAAACAATCAAGATCCTAATCACCCTCCCATCAGTTTATTTTGCCATAATGACTGCCTGACTGAACATCACCTCTTAAATAAAGGCAAAAATATTTGACTCCCATAAATATCATATATAAAAAATGTATGTTCTGCACCCTAGTGGCGATAGTTTAAACTGCAACAAATTATGATGAAGTGACGTCTGTTTTGGGTTTTCGCAATATTTAAGACATTTTTGTATGCCTGTATATGCGTGTTTCAGTAAAAACCCAGAGGACAGTCCCAGCAGCAGTCCGCAGAAGGCACTGGCTCTGGCGTATGATGGAGACATGGATATGTGAGCCCACCACGAGTATGCAATGCTGAAACACGCTCAAAACAGATGTCTGGCATCCTTTGGACCAACAACATGACACGTTTACAGCAGCACATAAGCTGAGCGCGACAATGAGTCCGACCAGAGACAGTGCTGACTGGATGACTGATGTTTAAACGGCTTAAAGACTAAATGCGAGGCTGTCTGGAGAACTTGAGAAAGTTGCACAGAGGAAAAGTACCATAGCGTGAGTGTGTCTGTTTGTGTGTTCGTTTAGAAGGTGCGAGGGTCTTGTTTAATGCCCATAATGAGGAAATAATTCTGTACGTGTTAAAGGAATTCACTCATAACAGATTTTTTTCGTCGCCCTCTTTCATTCCAAATCTGTATGACTTTCTGTCTTCTGTGAAACGGACAAAAATCAGTTGTATAAACTACTTTGATGATGCTTTTGTGCTCTTTTTGAAGCTTAAAAGTCACATTCAGTGTAAGTTGATGAAAAAGAGCAACCAGAACATCTTTAAAAACATTTAATTAAAAATCTTTTATGTTCTGCAGAAGAAAGTAAGTCATACAATTTGAAAATTACATGAGATGGAGATAATACTAACAGAATTTTTTGTTTTAGGTGAACTATGCCTTTAATGCTCCCTAAAAAGGGATGTTTTCCGACGCACTACATTAGTGCCATCTTAAGTGCCATATTTATTCATTTATTTATGTTCTGAAACCTATATAGCCTTTTAAATAGCCTCCATTTTAAATCCTTTAGATGTTAAAGTGATAGTTCAGCCAAAAATGACAATTCTGTCATTAATTACTCACCTTAATGTCACTCCAAACCCGTAAGAACACAAACAAAGACCTTTTTGATTAAACATTTCAGTTGCATTGCTGTGGGATTTCATCAAAAATATCTTCATTTGCGTTCCGAAGATGAAAAAGGTGAGTAATTAATGACAGAATTTTCATTTTTGGGTGAACTGTCCCTTTAAATGATTCTTTTGAATTCACCCTGATCAGCTTCGACGCGTTTAAAACACTTTGTTATCCTTGAAAAGGTCGTGACATGTCCTTTTGTAATGTGTATGCTGTGAATATTTTCTATCTGTGTCTTTGAGTTGTTTCTAAATAAATCTGAATCTCAAAGAAAAGTCTTATATTTAGTGTTTCATGCGGTAGGACTTGTTTTAGTCTCTGGTAGTGGTCTTTGAGATTTATCTCCGTCTTTGCGGTTCTGGAACGGGGCTGCTGTCATTTCTGATCAGTATCAATACACTGAGCCAACTTCTATGGCCAAGCCCAGATTGTCATATTCCTCTCATGAATTATAATTAGAAAGTGCATTAGTTACAACAGATGAGATCAAATGAGGAAAACGCAGGTGCTACAGAGCTGCATGTAGATGCATGGGCCAGTAGGTGGCAGTAAGATACAATTATAGAAAACACTTGGCTTTTCTGCATCATTACTACAGTCTTCAGTGTCAAATGATCTTTCAGAAATCATTCTAATATACTGATTTATTGTCAGTGTAGAAAATAGTTGTGCTGCTTAATATTTTTTGGAACCTGTTTTTTTTTTTTTCCAGGATTCTTTGATGAATACAATGGTAAAAAGAACAGTATTTATTTCAGTTAGAAATATTTTGTAACAATATACGGTACCATTTAAATTTGGGGTCAGTCAATTTTTTCTTTCTTCCTTTGAAAGAAATTAATACTTTTATTCAGCAAGGATGTGTTAAATTGATAAAAAGTGATAGTAAAGGCTTATATTGTTAGAAAAGGTTTCTATTTTGAATAAATTCTTTTAAACTTTTTATTCATCAAAAATCAAATCAAATCAGTTTTCAAAAAAAAAAAAAAAAAATTAAGCAGCACAATGGTTTCCAACATTGATAATAAAAGTAATAAATCAGCATATTGTAATGAATTCTGCAGGATCATTTGACTCTAAAGATTCAAGTAATGGCTGGTGAGAATTCAGGTTTTTAATCACAGAAATAAATTATATTTTAAAGTATATAAAATAGAAAACTATTATTTTAAATTGCAATACAATTTCTTACTATTTTCTGTATTTTTGATTGTATATTTTAGTATAATATAATAATTTCAATAAAATATTTATTTTAATATATATATATAATATATACTACATTAATAAAAAATAAAATGATATATTCCTTTAAGATTAAATCACTTTGCAAAGTCTAAAAAACAAGATAAAAATGACTTCTTAATTTAAGACAAGTGTTTTTTTTTTTTTTTTTTTTTTTTTTGCTTAAATTACATTTTCAAAACAATGTTTTGCTGCATAATTTTCTTTATAATTTAAAAAAAAATGTCTTGTAATTAAACATAAAAAGTTCAAAGATGTTGCAGAATTATATTAATACAGGAATAATAATGGTTCAAACCCATGTGATTTCCATGGAACCAAAGAATATGAAGTTTAGCTGAATGTTTGAGTTGCTTCTGCACAGCATTTCCAAGTCTGTGGTTTTCCTGCGGAATTGGGCTCTTTTTTTTTTACTTTATTGCTGTGGGTTGTTTTTCATGTCCTTGGGTTGAAGCAACCCAAATAACATGGTATTTATCCCCTGGAATACAAATTTTACCAGGGAAAATTTTTACTGGAGGATCCCCCCGAAATATGATTGGACTAGTTTTTGGCCTTTTTTAAGTAGCAATTGGATATGTTTTGTTGTGAAAACCAGGCAACCCTGCTTCTACACGAGGAATACTGTATACAATGATTTCTCATTCTCAGTGTCATTTGTGTTCGTTCATATTCAGATTTGCCAAATGGTTGTTTATCATTTGAGGTTTCGCATAAACTCTTCCTTTAAGAGTGCCTATAACACTGGAGGGTGAACAACCCAAGAGAAAAAAGAAAACCCTTGCAATCTTTTTAGCATCTGCATGCTGTTAAATACTCGACTGTTGGCATAAATGCATGACAGAAAATTCAATCAGCAAATGTGATTGATTTGGAAAGTTGTTGATGGAGCGTGAGGTGTTTGAGTGAGTTTTCTTCACACCTCGCTTTGCATCAGGTCACTGATAAGGTTTTCCAACAGCCCAGATTTCGAAATTGGATTCATTGATTTACGAGAGGAGGTAAACGACTTTTTACTACTCTCAAAGGAAAATATTGTAGGTTATTTGGACCTTGAATTATATTCTGTCTAGCTAAACTCAGCCAAAGATGATCAAATTACCCATTATAGGCAAATGGGCGGCCCACAGCAGCAGTCCTTTGCATCAAAATGTATTTTGTCTCTCACAATCTGGTTACTGTTGAAGGACGACATTCATTTTACATGTCCGTTTTTGCAATGCGGGATCACAGCCTTTTTTGGTAGATATGTGGTTGTTTTAGACACAGTTTACTAATTTAATTTCGTTTTCGGTCAAACCGAAGACCTCTCATCTCCTCATTCCTCCACTCCCATACCATCTTCTCCCCTCCCCTCCTTTTCGCTCCTCTATCAGTGAAGAAGTGCATTAGAGAGCTCTCGTTCTCGCTCGTGTCTCTGTGTGCCTTATCAGATGAGATAAGCTTGAGTGCTGAGGTTCTAATAGGGTTCCAGCCCAGCGGGATTCTCCTCACGTGCCCAGAGAACAACAAACACATACATCATTGCACCCTGAGATCAGCTGCCTAAATCAACCACTTTCTTAACCATCAGTTTATGGATTGTGCCCAGAATTTGCACTTAAAGAGATAGTTTACCCCGAAAATTAAAAATGCTCTCATAATTTACTCACCTTCAAATCATTCCAAACCTGTATCACTACGTATTGAAATTGTTTGTGTTTTTTTAGTTTGTTTTTTGTCACTAATTCATTGTGAGCAATGCTAACAAATGTGAAGTTTTATAATACTTATAAGTACAATTATAAAAGTTTATATTATATTATATTATATTATATTATATTATATTATATATTTATATTCAAATACTAATATTGTTGGTTGTCTTAATTCCTTTTTAAATGTTAAACCATCAAGCTTTTATTTTGCACACTGCTTATATAAGCAAAGTCACACTTATCTTTTAAAATACCATATATTTAGTGATTTTAGTGAAAAATGTATTATTTGCATTAAAAAACGGTAAGTGCGACTTTTTATCTTACATTTACATTTCTTACATTTTAGATTCAGACCTGATGTTTTTGACTCAATTTTCTCACTTTTTTATATACAAACTATTATATAAAGATGTATTTAAAGATATACATTTGCAATTGTATATCTTTAAGCTGGAATTGTGAGATAAAAAAGAGCAAAGTCAAAAGTCAAAATTCTGAATGTTTACCTCGCAGTACTGAATTTTTTGTTCTCAGACTTGCGAGATGTAAACTCAGAAATTACGGAAAATGTCAGAATATCTATTAGAAACTCAGTACTACGAGATGTAAACTCACAAATTGCAAGTAAATTCAGATTTTTTTTTTTTTTTTTTTTATCTAGCAGCACTGACTTTTTTGTTTCTATATATTACACATCTGAATTGTGAAATAACATAATTGACATAACAGCACAAAAATATGAAATGTATTTATTTGAGACGAAAATCTGGCGATCGCGAAGGGGTACCTGAGTTTACTTTATTTGAACAGAAAAGGTATTTATTTGAGGCAAACTACCTTCGGTTGCTGATTAGCATGTAAAAATTGCCTAAATAAAAATAAATAAATTTAAAAAAATGCACTTGACATGAAATCCTATAGTGGCTGATGGGTGTTTGAGGATACAGAATATTAATATAACATGCATTTATTTGACGCAGACCCCCGGCGATTACGGACACGTATCCGAGGTTACCGTCGATCAGTTAAAAATGTCTTTGACTCCAAACGCACCAGACCGCTAAGACATAATTGACATAGCACAAAATATGAAATGTATTTATTTGAGACAAAATCTGGCGATCGCGGAGGGGTACCTGAGCTTACTTTATTTGAACAGAAAACGTATTTATTTGAGGCAAACTACCCTCGGTTGCTGATTAGCATGTAAAAATTGCCTATATTAGAAAAAAAATTCATTTGACATGAAATCCTATGGTGGCTGATGGGTGTTTGAGGATACAGAATATTAATATAACATGCATTTATTTGACGCAGACCCCCTGCGATTACTGTCAGGTATCCGAGGTTACCATCTATCAATTAAAAATGGCTTTGACTCCAAACGTACCAGACCGCTAAGACATAATTGTCATTACAGCACAAAAATATGAAATGTATTTATTTGAGATAAAAATCCTGCGACTGCGGAGGGGTACCTGAATTTACTTTATTTGAACAGAAAACATTTATTTTATGCAAACAACTGGCGCTTGCTGATTATGTACAAATTGCCTAAATTAGAAAAAAATGCAATTGACATGAAATCCTATGGTGGCTGATGGGTGTTTGACGATACAGAATATTAATATAACATGCATTTATTTGACGCAGACCCCCTGCGATTACTGACAAGTATCCGAGGTTACCTTCTATCAATTAAAAATGGCTTTGACTCCAAATGCACCAGACCGCTAAGACATAATTGACATGCAGCACAAAAATATGAAATGTATTTATTCGAGACAAAACTCCTGCGACAGCTTAGGGGTACCTGAACTTACTTTATTTGAACAGAAAAGGTATTTATTTGACGCAAACAACTCGCGGTTGCTGATAGGCATATAAAAATTGCTTAAATTAGAAAAAAATGCACTTCACATGAAATCCTATGGTGGCTGATGGGTGTTTGAGGATACAGAATATTAATATAACATGCATTTATTCGACGCAGACCCCCTTCGATTACTGACAGGTATCCGAGGTTACCGTTTATCAATTATAAATGGCTTTGACTCCAAACGCACCAGACCACTAAGACATAATTGACATAGCACAAAATATGAAATGTATTTATTTGAGACAAAATCTGGCGATCGCGGAGGGGTACCTGAGCTTACTTTATTTGAACAGAAAACGTATTTATTTGACTCAAACTACCCTCGGTTGCTGATTAGCATGTAAAAATTGCCTAAATTAAAAAAAAAAAAAATGCATTTGACATGAAATCCTATGGTGGCTGAAGGGTGTCTGAGGATACAGAATATTAATATAACATGCATTTATTCGAGGCAGATCCCCTGCGATTACTGACAGGTATCCGAGGTTACCATCTATCAATTAAAAATGGCTTTGACTCCAAACGCACCAGACCGCTAAGACATAATTGACATTACAGCACAAAAATATGAAATGTATTTATTCGAGACAAAACTCCTGCGATAGCTTAGGGGTATCTGAACTTACTTTATTTGAACAGAAAACGTATTTATTTGATGCAAACTACCCTCGGTTACTGATTAGCATGTAAAAATTGCCTATATTAGAAAAAAAAATGCATTTGACATGAAATCCTATGGTGGCTGAAGGGTGTCTGAGGATACAGAATATTAATATAACATGCATTTATTCGAGGCAGATCCCCTGCGATTACTGACAGGTATCCGAGGTTACCATCTATCAATTAAAAATGGCTTTGACTCCAAACGCACCAGACCGCTAAGACATAATTGACATTACAGCACAAAAATATGAAATGTATTTATTCGAGACAAAACTCCTGCGACTGCGGAGGGGTATCTGAATTTACTTTATTTGAACAGAAAACGTATTTATTTTACACAAACAACTAGCGGTTGCTGATTATGTACAAATTGCCTAAATTAGAAAAAAATGCACTTGACGTGAAATCCTATGGTGGCTGAAGGGTGTCTGAGGATACAGAATATTAATATAACATGCATTTATTCGAGGCAGATCCCCTGCGATTACTGACAGGTATCCGAGGTTACGGTCTATCAATTAAAAATGGCTTTGACTCCAAAGGCACCAGACCGCTAAGACATAATTGACATTACAGCACAAAAATATGAAATGTATTTATTTGAGATAAAAATCCTGCGACTGCGGAGGGGTACCTGAATTTACTTTATTTGAACAGAAAACATATTTATTTTACGCAAACAACTCGCGGTTGCTGATTATGTACAAATTGCCTAAATTAGAAAAAAATGCACTTCACATGAAATCCTATGGTGGCTGATGGGTGTTTGAGGATACAGAATATTAATATAACATGTATTTATTTGACGCAGACCCCCTGCGATTACTAACAGGTATCCGAGGTTACCTTCTATCAATTAAAAATGTCTTTGACTCCAAACGCACCAGACCGCTAAGACATAATTGACATGCAGCTCAAAAATATGAAATGTATTTATTTGAGATAAAAACTCCTGCGATTGCGGAGGAGTATCTGAATTTACTTTATTTGAACAGAAAACTTATTTATTTGACGCAAACAACTCGCGGTTGCTGATAGGCATATACAAATTGCTTGAATTAGAAAAAAATGCACTTGACGTGAAATCCTATGGTGGCTGAAGGGTGTCTGAGGATACAGAATATTAATATAACATGCATTTATTCGAGGCAGATCCCCTGCGATTACTGACAGGTATCCGAGGTTACGGTCTATCAATTAAAAATGGCTTTGACTCCAAAGGCACCAGACCGCTAAGACATAATTGACATGCAGCACAAAAATATGAAATGTATTTATTTGAGATAAAAACTCCTGCGATTGCGGAGGAGTATCTGAATTTACTTTATTTGAACAGAAAAGGTATTTATTTGACGCAAACTACCCTCGGTTGCTGATTAGCATGTAAAAATTGCCTAAATAAAAAAAAAAAAAAAAATGCATTTGACATGAAATCCTATGGTGGCTGAAGGGTGTCTGAGGATACAGAATATTAATATAACATGCATTTATTGGATGCAGACCCCCTGCTATTACTGACAGGTATCCGAGATTACCATCTATCAATTAAAAATGGCTTTGACTCCAAACGCTCCAAAATATGAAATGTATTTATTTGAGATAAAAATCCTGCGATTGCGGACGGGTATCTGAATTTACTTTATTTGAACATAAAAGTATTTATTTGAGCCAAACTACTCTCGGTTGCTGATTAGCATGTAAAAATTGTCTAAATTAAAAAAAAAAAAAAAAAAAGGCATTTGACATGAAATCCTATGGTGGCTGAAGTGTGTCTGAGGATACTGAATATTAATATAACATGCATTTATTCGACATGGAAGTGATCAGCCTATGGCACTGCTAAGGCACTATTGAGTCTTCAGATCGTCTGTATATTGTTGGATCGACTGTTTCTCATCTTTCTCTTGAAAGTATCCCATAGATTCTTAATGGGGTTCAGGTCAAACATGTTGGCTGGTCAATAAAGCACAGTAATATCATGGTCAGCTAACCACTTGCAAGTGATTGTTGCACTGTGGGCAGGTGCTAAAGTCCTGCTGGAAAAGAAAATCAGCTTCTCTATAAAGCTTGTCAGCAGATGGAAGCATAAAGTTCTCCAAAATCTCCTGGTAGATGGCTACATTGAATGCACTTTGCACTTGATAAAACAAAATGGACCAACACCAGCAGATGTCACGGCACCCCAAATTATTCCTGACTTTAGAAACTCAGAAATTACAGAAAAAAGTCAGAATATCTATTAGAAACTCAGTACTACGAGATGTAAACTCACAAATTGCAAGTAAATTCAGATTTTTTTAATCTAGCAGCACTGACATTTTGTTTGTATCTTAAAAATCTGAATTGTGAAATAACAATTTACAATTACGTTTTACATTTTTTTAGATATAAACTCTGAAATCAGAAGAAAAAAAATCAGAATATCTAAATGTACACTCAGAATTGCAAGGAAAAACGTAAAAATTAAGATTTTTTATCTCGCAGTTCTTAATTGTTTTTCCCCCTCAGACTTGTGAGTTTGTATCTTAAAAATCAGAATTGAGAGCTAAAAGTTTTTTTATTTTTATTCTGTGGCAGAAACAAAGATGTAAACTTAAAAAACAGACAAAAAAAAGTCTGAATATCTATATATAACTCAGAATTGCAAGATGTAAACTCAGAATTTCAAGGAAAAAGTCATAACTCCGAATTTTTATCTTGCAAAACTGACTTTTTTTTAGACTTGGGAGTTTGTATCTTAATAGTCTTAAAAGTGTTGCTGTGTTGGACTGGACAGAACACTCAAACAAACAATGTTTTGAAGAAGCCTCAGAACTAAAGTAAAGAAAACATCAACCATTATTTTCCATAAAGTGCACAGACCGCAAGAAAATCTGCCTTAGCAACAATGAGCTTTACCAGGCACTTTCTAGAGGGCAGCTCACCTTCCAAATATTAGTAAAGCATTATAAAACACAAACACTAAGTGGAAGGCCAGTAATGAGAGAGATAAAAGAAAGTGGCAGAGCGAAGAGAAAGAAGAGTGTTGGTGGAGATAACTCCTGTCTCTTCATTACTCCCTTCTCTCTTTCATTAAAAGCTTTTTCCAGCTCCTCTGCCCCCGGCTGAAGACTCTGAAGAGAAAGTGTAATTGTGCATGGGAAATTAAGTCTGCAACTTGCGACACTATTTAAAATACTGAGTCCCCAAGGGTAAGGAAGTCTGCTATGAAAAGACAACCTGTGTTGAGGAAGCTACTTTTGAAGCTTGACAAGCTACAAGCTCCTCATGACTTAGTAGTTGAAGTAGTTTACTAAAGAAATATTTTAAAAAGTATCTAAAGTTGACTTACCTTAATGCTGTTGTGTTGAACTCGCAATTCATATAAACTCACAATTGCGACTTCTAAAGTCAGAATTTGCATGATAGAAACTCACAATTTTGACTTTTTTGAGGTTTTATCTCATAATTCTGACTTTTTTCTTAAAATTGTGATAGAAACTCGCAGTTCTGACTTTTTTCTCAGAACTGCATGATATAAACTACTAAGTAAGAGAAATTAAGTCAGAATTGCGATATAAACTCATAATTAGGAGAAATAAAGTCAACCAAGATAAACTCATAATTCTGACTTTGTTTCTTAGAATTGCAATAGAAACTTGCAATTCTGACTTTATAACTCTAGAACTTTTCTTAATCATTTGCGTGATAGAAACTCGCAATTTTGACTTTTTTTCTCACAAATGCGAGGTTTTATCTCATAATTCTGACTTTTTTCTTAGAATTGCGATAGAAACTCGCAATTCTAATTTTATAACTCTTTAGAACTTTTCTTAAACATTTGCGTAATAGAAACTCGCAATTTTGACTTTTTTCTCGCAAATGCAAGGTTTTATCTCACTTATCTTTTATCTATTTGACTTTTTTTCTCAGAACTGTGTGATATAAACTCATAATTAGGAGAAATAAAGTCAGAACTGCAAGATAAACTTACAATTAGTTTTTTTTATTTTAATATTTCTTAAAATTGCAATAGAAACTCGCAATTTTGACTTTATAACTCTAGAACTTTTCTTAAACATTTGCGAGATAGAAACTCGCAATTCTTTTTTTTCAACTATTTTGTCTAGCAAATGCAAGGTTTTATCTCATTTATCTTTTATCTGTCTGACTTTTTTTCTCAGAACTGTGTGATATAAACTCATAATTAGGAGAAATAAAGTCAGAAATAACTCGCAATTCAGATTTTTTTTCACAAATGTGAGTTCCCATCTAAATAAAATATTATATTATATTATATTATATTATATTATATTATATTATATTATATATAAACATAATTGAGAGAAATAAAGTCAGAATTGCAAGATAAAAATGTGCAATTCTGGCGTTTTTCTTAGAACTGTGATATAAATTTACAATTTTGACTTTTCTTAAAATTGCTTTATATAAACAACTTTTTTCTTAGAATTGCGAGATATAAACTTACAATTCTGACCTTTTTTCTAAGAACTGCATGATATAAACTCACAATTCTGACTTTTTTAAATAAAGTCAGAACTGCAAGATAAACTTACAATTCTGACTTTTTTTTTCTTAGAATTGCAAGATAAACTCACAATTCTGACTTTTTTTCATAGAATTGCGATAGAAACTATATAAACTCAGAATTGAGAGAAATGAGTCAGAAATAACTCGCAATTCAGATTTTTTTCACAAACGCATTTCCATCTAAATAAAATATATATTATATATTATATATAAACATAATTGAGAGAAATAAAGTCAGAATTGCAAGATAAAAATGTATAATTCTGACTTTTTTCTTAGAATTGTGAGTTGTAAACTCGCAACTGCAAGTTATAAAGTCCAATTTTGAGGGGAAAAGACATCAGAGAATTGCAACCTTATTTCTCAGAATTCCAAGTTTATGTCTTACAATTCTGACTTTGTAACTCAAGATTGTGAGAAAAAAGTAAGAATTGCGAGATGTAAACTCACAATTGCAAGAAAAAAAAACAAAAAACAAGCTTCCATACATATTTGTTGTTTCTTTGAACGTAATGTTAATCAGAATCCACTCACCGCTGAAAACACCTGCTTTTGTTTAGTGCTGAGTTCTGAATGCTCACAAATCCGTAAAGAAAAAAAAACTAAATATAGACAGGGTGTAAATAAGAGATTAACTATATAGAGAGTTTTGTTGATTATAATGGGACTTGGAATATACTTATATGACACTTGATACTCAAATGGTGTTTGCAAGTACACTACCATTTGACTGAAGTTTGACCATTGAGGGGCTTATTTAAACACAATGCCAGCAAGTTGTTTCCATCATTAGTGGAAAAAGAGAAAATACATCATCACATTTTTTTTTCTGTAGCGGTGTGACTCATGAAGCATGAATTAGAAAGCTCTTATCTTGATGACAGATTGCTTTAAAACTGCTGTGTTTTCTCCTCCAATCAAATGTCGCATTCGTTCTCTTGCGGTAATTTTAATCAGTTAGTCTGGCGGAGTGCACAGGCCAACATTTTCCCCTTGGGATCAATAATTGTATTGATGACGGGACCCGATAGAGGCAGTTGAAGCAACCCGTCTCCACAGAGCCACATCGATTTCATTTTCTGCAATCCATTCGAATCAGGTGGCTGCCAAACGCCATTGTGTTTCACCTCGCACCGGACAGGCATTATCAATCACACACAGAGAATGGCCTGTCCGATCAGGCCAGAGTTATGTGCAGTCGGTCTTTCTCAGGGACATTGTCCCTGGCCTCCGCTCTTGAGAGATGAGATTCACCGGGGTGCTTTACACAAATGCCGACAGGTTGCGGTGCAGCTGTTGTGTGCTGGCCATAGGCAGAAGTGTTCAATCTCTTGATGTCATACAAAATGTGATATTTGCAGAACCTCTCGTCTTGTTTTGTGGAAGCTCTACCTGTGCTGATTAGACTTAACTGGAGATAACAGTATATTTTGACTTGTAATCATATCCCTCTTCATTTTTATATATATTTTTTATGTTTATCAACTGCCCCCTTAAATTGAAATTATACACTGCCTTTACCTAAAGTATTGTTTTGTACCATGGCACAGATGATACAGTGAGAGTGAATTATTTTAGTATTGCTCATATAATATTATAGTAGTTACTGATATTTTGAATAATCTTTAATGTTTTAGCTTTATCAATTTTGTTATGCACACTTGTCATTTTAAATATTTCTATTTATTTATTATATTATTTATTATTTATATTCTGTTTATTTAAATTTTAGTACTCATAATCAGTGCTGATTTAGTGTCATTAATGTGTTATTACAGTTTTTGATAATTATATTAAATTAGATTTTTTTTAATATATTGTTTTATATATTTGTTTTAGTAATATTGTTGCACCATTTTTATTATTATTTATTTATTATATATATATATATATATTTTTTTTTTTTTTTTTTTCAAAAATATGTTTAGAAAGTTTCGTTTTGGTTATTTTTAGCTTTAGTTATTTTAATTAAACTAAAATGAGAAATGCTGCATTTGTTCAGTGATTGTATAAGACAATGTGGTAATTAATTATTTTACTTTAATTCATATAATATTAATTACTGATATTATGAATTATCTTTAACATTTTAATTTTTAGTTTGTCATTGTTACTTGCTTTTGTATTTTTTTTTTTTATATTTCTATTTTAGATTTATTTTTATTTCAGTTTTAGTAATTTAATTACTTTTAATCAGTGCTGTTTTATTGTCATTGATATGCTATTATAGTTTTTGATAATTATATTAAATTAGATAAATTTTTATATATTCTGTTTTCATTTTAATTTTAAAGTTTTAATAATTTTGTTGCATCATTTTCTGTTCCAAAAATATATTTAGAAAGTTAAGTTTTAGTTATTTTTAATTGTAATTATTTTAATACTTAACTTAAGTAAGTCCTTAATTAAATATTTTACTGATATTTTAAATTATCTTTAAGATTTTACAGTTTTCATTTTAATTCTAATTTTTAGTAATTTTGTAGCGTCATTTTTATTATGTTTAGCAAGTTTAGCTCTGGTTATTTTTAGTTTTAGTTATTTTAACTAAACTAAACTAAAATGAGAAATGCTACCTTGGTGCAGTGATTGTATCAGACGATGATACAGTGGTAATGAATTATTTTTTATTATAATTCATATAATATTAATTACTGATATTTTAAATGATCTTTAATATTTTAAAGTGTAGTTTTATACATTGTAATGCACTTCTGTCATTAAATTTTTTTGGTATTTTTATCTCAGTTTTAATCAGTGCTGATTTAGTGTCAATGATGTGCTATTATAGTTTTTGATAATTATATTAAATTAGATACGTTTTTTTATTTATTCAGTTTTACTTTTAATTTGATATTTTTAGTAATTTGTAGCATAATTTTTATTTTTATTTTTCCAAAAATATGTTTAGAAAGTTAAGTTTTGGTTATTTTTATTTTTAGCTATTTTAGTACTTTAGTACAACTAAGTAATTAAACTAAACTAAACTAAAATGAGAAATACTGCCTTGGTGCAGTGATTGTATCAGACAATGATACATTGGTAATTAATTATTTTAATTAAAATATTTAGAATTCATAATATATTAATTACTGATATTTTGATATTTTGTCTTTAATATTTTCAATTTGTTTTATCGATTGTATGCGCTTTTGTCATTTAAAAAAATATATTTATTTATTATTTTATCTATTTCTATTTAATTTATTTTTAAGTTTTAGTCATTTTTGTACTTGTAAGTGCCATTGATATACTCTTATAGTTTTTGATAATTATATTAAATTATATACATTTTATATATATTCTTATATATTTTTATTTAAGAATGGAAGAATTTAAGAATTTTAGTAATTTTGTAGCACAATTTATATTTTTATTTTTTATTTTTAGTAATTTTAGTACTTTTATTCAGTACTGTTTTAGTGTCATTGATATGCTACTATAGTTTTGATAGTTATATAAAATTAGATAATTATATATATAGTTTTAATTTTTAAGTTTTAGTAATTTTGTTGCAGAATTTTTATTTTTCCAAACAATACATTTACAAAGTTTAGTTTTGTTTTGTTTTTTTAACTAAACTAAAATGAGAAATGCTACCTTGGCAAAAATAAGTTTAGTTTTTTTATATATATATTTTATTTTATTTCAGTTCATTTTTATTTTTTAATGTCAAGTAATAAAAAGTAAGGATGTCTTGTGTTATGAACCCAGTATGGGTCATACTTGTTGGTTGTTTTGTCTTCATTTCTATTCGTTGTGCAGGTTGGCGTTGGAGTGAGTGATGTCATTATGGCTGAGGACTTACACCTGTTTTGGAGCTGATGCCAGCAAATTTAAGCAGTTCCCTTCAGTTGTGATGTGCTCGCTCATCTTCCCTCTTCGTGCTGTTTTGTTCTGTTTTCCCTAATCTAAATTTTACTTTAATAAATGTTACCCTTTTTTGATTGAGATCCTATGCGTTGGCTCCTTCTTTGTCACGGCTTGCGAGCCGGCCGTGACAAATGGGGGCTCGTCCGTCAATTTTTGAAAAGAATCTTATTGTTTTCGTCGTAATTTAACATTTTCCTTACCTGATGATTTTTCTGTTCCACTTTCAGAACTGATACAGGAGCAGCAACTTGACTCTTCTCTCTCCAAACTTTTTGAGAGTGTGATGACATCTGATGAAATTAGATACGTTGCTCAAGGTTATTTTTTACAGGATGGAATGTTGGTCAGGAAGTGGATTCCTCATGGTAGTGACTTTGCAGGGGATTCTATTATACAAGTGGTCGTACCAGAGAAGTATCGTTCACTGGTGTTGAAGATTTCCCACGATGGACTTGCAGGTCACTTGGGGGTTAGAAAGACCTATGACAGAATTCTCCGTTATTTTTTTTGGCCGAAATTGAAAAAAGATGTGTCAAAGTATATCAAGACTTGTCACACTTGTCAAGTAACGGGCAAGCCAAATCAGACGATCAAACCTGCTCCACTATTTCCTATTCCAGCTGTCAGTTCACCATTTGAGCACCTGATTATTGATTGTGTAGGCCCGTTGCCTAGATCAAAATCAGTTAGTATTTATTTGCTCACTGTGATGTGCACATCAACTCGGTATCCTGCGGCATATCCCCTCCGTACGATCACTGCAAAATCAGTGGTGAAGGCTCTGACTCAGTTTATGTCTGTTTTTGGCATCCCCAAGATTGTGCAGAGTGATCAAGGTTCTAATTTCACCTCTCATTTGTTTTCTCAGGTCTTGAAGCACCTTCATATTAAGCGCAATAAAGCCAGTGCTTATCACGCCCAAAGCCAGGGGGCTCTGGAGCGTTTTCATCAAACACTCAAGTCCTTATTGCGTGCTTATTGTACAGAGATGGGAGGTGATTGGGAGGAGGGACTGCCGTGGTTGATGTTGTCAGCACGTGAGGTATGTCAGGAAAGTACTGGGTTTAGTCCCAACGATTTGGTGTTTGGGCACACTGTTCGGGGCCCATTGGCTGTGCTCCGTGATAGCTGGACTAAGATTACAGAGATTACCCCACCTAAAAACTTGATCAATTACATAAATGATTTTAAGCGTAGGTTGTATGAAGTAGGTAAGATGGCAAAAGAACAATTGTGTTCTTCGCAGAAGCGTATGAAGTCCTTTTATGACCGCCGAACTGAGAAACGACAATTTATGCCTGGCGATCAAGTACTGGCTCTGTTACCTTTAGACGGCTCACCATTTCAAGCTCAGTATATCAGTCCTTTTGTGGTGGTAAAGCAAGTTACTGATCTAAATTATCTGATTGCTACCCCAGATAGGAGGAAGTCAACACAGTTGTGCCATATCAATTTGTTAAAGCCCTACTATTGTCGTTCTAAACAGTGCGACATTAAGACTGACGTGCAGCCTGTATTGACAGTTGAGAAGGATTCATCTGTTTCTTTGGGGGAGGAAGTTGATGAAGGAATTTCTTTTCCAGAAGATACACTATTGTTGGGACGTCTTTAAAATTCAGAGACGCTTAAAAATCTGGGTAAAATGTTGGCCCATTTGCCAGAAAGTAAGAGTGCTGATTTAATTGCTTATTAACCGCTATGACTCTTTGTTTGGTGATATACCTTCACGTACGCATTGGTTGGAGCACGATATTGATGTTGGGGATGCTGAGCCCATTCGCCAACATTTCTATCGGGTGTCCCCAAATAAACTCCTGTATCTTAAGGCTGAAGTTCAGTATATGTTGGACAACGACATTGCACAGCCATCATTTTCTAGCTGGGCTTCCCCCTGCTTGCTTGTAAATAAATCTGATGGAACTTATCGTTTTTGTACCGACTATCAGAAAATAAATAAAGTGACCAAGCCAGACTCATTTCCTCTTCCTCGCATTGAGGATTGTGTTGACAAGGTTGATGTCATTATGGCTGAGGACTTACACCTGTGTTGGAGCTGATGCCGGCAAATTTAAGCAGTTCCCTTCAGTTGTGATGTGCTCGCTCATCTTCCCTCTTTGTGCTGTTTTGTTCTGTTTTCCCTAATTTAAATTTTACTTTAATAAATGTTACCCTTTTTTGATTGAGATCCTACGCGTTGTCTCCACTGTAAAAAACTATTTTGTTGAGCCGACTTAAAATGATTCGTTACCTGGCTGCCTTAAAATTGTAAGTTCAGTCAACTCAAAGAAGTTTAGTCAACTTGAAATGTTAAGTTGTATTAAGTGACAACTTAAAATTTTAAGTTGAATCAACTCAAATATCTAAGGCAGCCAGGTAACAAATTATTTTAAGTTGACTCAACAAAACTGTGTGTTTTATTTTTTACAGTGTCCTTCTTTGTCGCGGCTTGCGAGCCGGCCGTGACACTTGTTTTAGTTTAAGTTACCAACTGTAATTCTGAACTTTTTTTTAATTTTAATATTTACATCTAATATTTATATTTGGTGTTGTTTTAATCAGTTACAGAACAAATCTAGCATATTGCATAACATCAGTTATTTCATTAATCCATTTTTGTCTGTTTCTGTACCATTAAATCTGGACATCACTGTAGTTATGTGCACAACCAAACAAAAACAATTTGCCAACATTTTCAACAAAATAAATGCTTATCTTATAGAAAGTATCTACTTTTTAATTTTTCATAAATCGCTCATCATTTTTTGGCTTAACTTCAGACCAGAGGACATGATGAAGCTGTCTGCTGGCCCTTATTAATGGACGTTCTGTAGTATCACAGCCCTAGGCAACAGAGGGAACTCAGATGCAGCACTCGATGCCACGTGAAGTGTTTCACGTCTAAAATTTATCGCCGGACCTCCTCTTTGTCAATAACACCTGCCAATGTGAATGTCAGGGCGACGCATGAGAATCCATTAGACACGGCAGCAGTAGCCTGACCTGTGGCATCGCATTCAGTCACTGTAGCCTACTGTCATTTCTTTTAGGTCTCCAAAGAAATATTCGGAATGGAGTGTTAACCCTGGATCATAAAACACGAGAGACTGCCACGGGCCATTTTGACATCAGCCTCTGATAAAGCTTCTTAGACACGTGTAGCTCTTGTGAAAACCCACAATCTGTGGTTTTGTCAAGGGGACACAACAGAGGTGTGTTGTTAAAAAAAAAAAAATGTTTTAAGGACATATTCAAGTCAAACGTCACCCCAAAATTACAAAACGTGGTAACGCTTTACAATAGGGTGTCATTTGTTAACATTAGTTGATGTATTAACTAGCATGAACGAACAATGAACAATACATTTATTACACTTTGTTAACATTAGTTAATCAAAATACAGGTGTTCATTGTGTGCTAACATTAGTTCACAGTACACTAACTAATGTTAACAACCACAACTTGTGATTTTATTAATGCATTATTAAATGCTGAAATTAACATGAACTAATTAATAAATTAACTAAAAAAAATATATATATATATATATATATATATATAAATGTATTTAAATAATTTTAAATAGTATAAAAAACTATAGTAATGATACCTCAATTGTAATAATAATTTATATGTAATGTCATTAGAAAATTCATAATTTGAAATATAAAATATGAAATCTGATCATTTTATATATATATATATATATGTGTGTGTGTGTGTGTGTGTGTGTGTTAAAATAATAATTCATTTGAAATATTGTTAAAAAAACTGGAATCATTCTATTAACAAAATATATATTAACAAACTTTAATACTCACCAATAATAATAATAATAATATATATATATATATATATATATACACACACACACACACACACACACATTTAATGGTTTTTAAAAGATGTTTCTTATTCTTATCAAGGATGCATTTATTTGATCAAAAATACAGAAAAACTGTAATATTGTGAATTATTATTTCAGTTTAAACTGTTTTAACTATGTGAATATATTATAAAATGTAATTTATTTCTATGACACAAAGCTAAATTTTCAGCATCATTACTCCAGCCTTCAGTGTCACATGATCCTCCAGAAATTTTTCTTTGTTATTAATGGTGAAAACAGTTATGCTGCTTAATATTTTGTTGGAACCTGTGATAATTTTTTTCAGGATTCTCAGATATCAGTAAAAGATTACAAAGAACAGCATTTATTTAAAATAAAAAGGTTTTCTATCAATATACACTACTGTTCAAAAGTTTGACTTTCTTTTTTTTAAGAAATTAATACTTTTATTCACCAAGGATGTGTTAAAAAAATATAAAAAGTGACAGCATAGAATAATGATTAAATAAATAAATAATTTCTGAAATAAATGAATAAATGCTGTTCTTTTTTAACTTATTCATCAAAGAATCCTGAAAAAAAGAATCACAGGTTCCAAAAAAAAACTGTTTCTAACACTGATAATTCTAATAATAAATCAGCATATTACAATGATTTCTAAAGGATCATGTGACAGTTAGAGTAACAGCTGATGAAAATTCACAGGAATAAATAATATTTTAAAATATATTAAAATAAAAACCATTATTTTATATTCGAATAACATTTTGCAATATTACTGTTTTTACGCATAATAAACGCATTTCTTTAGCACTTATGAGTGGGGTGGCCAAACCTAGCCCCGCCCCTGCATTAATTGCGTTAAATATTTGTAATGCGTTAATATGAAAATAATTTGACCAATTGTAATATATATATAGTCAAGAGAGTCTAATGAAAATAAATGGTGTAATAAAATGTTTAGACATTTGGGATAATGTCATTAAAAAAATTTTTTTTTTTTTTTTTACTTTTTTTTCCATTACTTTCTTTTTTATTATTATTTTGGGGTGCAATGCATCAGGTTGCAGTGTGATTCACCTTAAAATTCAGTTCTGCTGCTGAGAGTTTGAAGTGAGAGCTCCAGCATAATCTTAATTAAAGAGCTTGATGGCAAAAGGCGGGGCTGAAAAATCCTGCAAAAACAGATTCGTTCACAAGGAGAGAGAGAGGGGGGGAAAGAGAGAAGAGAGAGAGACAATAGGTTCCTAAATCCCATGCCGGATTGATCTTCCAGCTTGTGGTGTTGGGAGTTCTGTAATTATGGTTGAACTGAGTCCTTGACCCACTTTTGCAGTCTTATCTCTCTCCCTCTTTCTGGTTTTCTTTCTTTCTATCTGTCTTTCTCTCACTCCGTCTCTATTTTTTCCCTCTCTTTCATGGCGTCTTTCTCTTCCTCGCTAAACTGCTGAAGAAGTGCATGCGAGTAGAAACGGCCGTGTAGATGCTGTTATGTGAAACGGAGATGGCCGAGTGCCCGGGGTGTTTAAACTGTGAGCGCTCGCTCCAGCAGGGAGAATTACTCTCCTGCTCTCTCTCAACACCACATTTGGCACCTGAGGCCTGCCCTGGCAAAGCACCTCATCATCCCTCCCCAACCCAGACAATTCAGCATGGCACCGCAATCCGCTCCGTAATGCGGGACCTCAACCACCGCTGGCTGCAGGGAACCGTCGGCCATCTAATATTTCATTTGATCCATTTCTTCTTGGAGACGAGAGTCGATAGTCTTGCTCGGGGCGATGTTTGGTGGTAAAGATGTTCTCTTTTAATACTACACAGCAAATGTGCCGAGACAGAAGACTCAGCTCATCTTTATTCCGGCCAAAGCGAGACGGGCTGAAGGGCTGAAACGCTCGAGTCTAACTCTCAACCTCATTTCACGTGTCATACTGGAAAATTTTTATGGCACTGCAGAGTTTATGATTCCGAACGATGTTGAAAAAAGCTTTATAAAACACAAAGGGGCCCCATTGTCAACATGTTTAATTTTTTTGAATGCATATCAGTAGCTTGAACTACTGATGCTTATGAAAACACGTCCAGGTGACATTTCTCCCTAAATTCAAAAGGAGCAAAAAAAAAGGCTTTTTTAAAAGGATTTTTATTTGTTTGTTTGTTTGGACATTATTTAAATGACAATTAAATCTACAGCAAAACTCTTAATAGCATAAAGGCCATTTTTGTATTCCTGCATGAGAAATATGATGAATACCATTTAAATATTTCAAACTGATTTAAGACACACCTTCCAGGTGCACTCTAGACACATCATCAGTGATGTAACAGTAATGCAAATTAAATATTATAGATAAAATTAAATTACTTTTGAATGGTTATGTATGAGCTGTCACTAATGATTATATCTGTAATTAATTAATCAATTAATCAGTTAAATCTTCTGATGATTAATCAAGTAATTAGATATTTTTCTTTTTGGTCATTGACTTTATTTATTTTCATTTTGGGCTGAAATGTTTTTCTCAACAAGTTGCAGTGTGACCTTAAAATTCAATTCTGCTGGGAGTTTGAAGTGAGACCTATTTTGGCAATGGATTAATCAGTTGATTCTTCTGACGATTAAATAGACATATTGTTTATTTTCATTTATTTTTTGAGGTAACAAAAATAGACCTAAGCTAGCCTTTAAAATGATTTAAAATACATATATAATAGCAATGAGGCAAAAATAATTGACTCAAATAATGTATCAAAGGCAAGTAATCCTAAAGCCAAGTATGATTTTATTGAAGAAAACTGAAAATCAACCATAGAGATAACGTATATTATGCATTATTTAAAAAATCCCTGCAGAGGAGATTGTTTTTACACATTACTGCATAATCTAATCCTTGTTTAATATTGACCAACATTGAAATGTCCACTTAATATTTAATATTTGGCCATTTCTTTAAAAACAGAAATGTCATTTATTGAATATGTGGACATCAAAGCGTGTAAACTTAGAGCGAGGGTTTAAACTTTTATTTCGAAATCGCATTGAAAGATATTGATGTGTTATCCTGCATTTGCGTAGGATTATAAATAATTTACCGTACAAATTTGATGAAAAGTGCCAATGAGCACACGTTTATATATATATATTTGATCCTCAGAAAGTTTTTTTGCACTTTTCTCCTTGAGTTTTTATAACTTTCAGCAGTCTATAGTACTCCAAATATTTTCCCTGTCTGACCGATTAGTACAGCCTAAAACATGACAATAGTTGACCATTTTCAGCAGCAATAATCAACAAAATATGCGAGCTTCACTCGGTTCAGTGTCATTGTTTACATTCAGTGCTACCAATATGGCCGATTGATGACGCGCCATGAAAACACTCTATTGTAAGGTGACCAGAAGTGGCAATTCCTGGGGACACGTTCTGCCTAGGATTTTTAAATTGCCTAAAATAGCCAGGTGTTGGCGGTTTGCGCTGCGCAGCTCAATCATTGTATGACATCAAAGTACCGCGAGAGTGATTTGAAAGCATAAGGAGCTGTCTGCTCTGCTTTTTATAGCTCTAAAAGTACTTAAATGTCATACACCGATCGATCTGTGCAGACAGCCAACACCTGGTTATTTTAGGCAGTTTAGAAACCCTGGGCAAAATGTGTCCCAGGGAAGTGGCATGTCTGGTCACTTTACTCTATTGAGAAAGACATTGATGTTTTCTTCTGTGTTTACGTAGGTTTATAAATGATTTACCTTACAAATCTGATGAAATGGCAAATGTAGTGTTCCCAAATTAACGTTATAATATGCAGAGATGGAGTCTGAGATGCTCCAAGAATGTAAATGGTAACAGTTTATGTGGAGCAGCATTTACGGTAGATACGTGTACATAACCTACACGCATGTAAATAATTAGCGCATATATTAAACCTGCATTGCATATATTTATTTAACAGAATCGTAGCATTTGTGAATTCACAATGGCATTATGCTTTATTATGATTTTTAAATAGGTTTAATATATCATGCAACCTTGGTTTGCACTTACGTCACTGTTTGGTCAATTACCCGGATGCACAGACATACTGGAGATACTTCAGTGACGTAAACAATACATTGATTTCCACGGTCAATGTACGGTCAATACATTTTCCTGCTAATTTATGCTGTAGAAGGAATGTGTGGAAGCTGCTTAGTCATATAGAGAAGGACTTAGTAAGCAGGAAAGGGTGCAATATTTTGACAAACTAAAGTTAATAGATGGCAAAATATGTACAAGCAGTAGATATTAGCCTAATATTTTACCTACCTGACCAGAAATGATTGGAACAAACCCAGATGTTGTCAAGTTTCTTGCCCTGGAAATCCTGTTTCAGTCTGGCCAACCACAAATGCCTTTTGTTCCTCAGAAAGTTTTTTGCACTCTTTTGGCAGGTCTATATATGTTTTTCCTGGTCTGACAGTTTAGTACAGCCCAAAACATTACAATAATTGATCATTTTCAGCAGCAATAATCAGCAAAATATGCGAGTTTCGTTCGGTTCAGTGAAATTGTTTACGTTCAATTCCACCAATATGGCCGATTGTTGATGCGTTGTGAAAACCAAAATCCCTTTAAGGCCAGTCATTCCACTCGGCGGCCATCTTTGAAACGCCCCTTGGGCATGCAAGTGCAGCTCATATCTCTTTGAATGGGGAAACATCAAATTCTCCAAAACTGTTCACCAAGTTTATGATTAAATTTTATATTTAAAATCACCAATGGAGTCTGACAAGAACTGCCTCATAAATATGGTTCCTTGTGCTCCAGTAGCGTTACAAAATGCTTATTTTTCAGGCTAGATTAGCCAGTGCGCATGCGCAGTACTGGGCGCCAGTCTTAGAACGCCGACTGTTTCTATAGCAACCGTGACTTCTTACGGCAGCTGCAGCGACACGCTGACTTTTTCTAATCAACAATTGGCTTTTTCGTTAAGAAGGTGGGGCTTCGTGGCCATAATGCGCGTTGCATTTTTCCCCATTCAAAACTATACGAGTGACACGTTTTGGGTATTCTATAGTCCAGAGGTCTTCAACCGTGCTCCTGGGGACCCACTTGCCTGGAAAGTTTATTTGCAACCGGCTTCAGCACACCTGTCTGCAATTTTCAAGCAGTCTTGAGGAGCTTGATTGGCCTGATTTCAGGTGTGTTTGATTAGGGTTGTAGCTAAACTCTTCAGGATAGTGGGTCCCCATGAACAGGGTTGAAGACCTCTACTATAGTCTTTGGTGAAAACACACTATTAATCCTGTGTCGCATATATTTATTCAATTAAAACGCAGCGTTCGTGAATTCACAACAGCATTAAGCTTTATTACTTTTAAATGGATTTAATATATCATGCAGCCTTAGAAATCGGTTAAATAATGCATTTTATATTATTATCTTTATAATAAATTATAATTATTACATCAATAAGAATACTATTTTTGGTGTAATGGTAATGAGAACAGTCTTACTGGTCTTTAATACATATATAAATTCTTATTTCTTTGGACTTGCACAGGTTTCACCTGTAAATATTATTCAGCTATGTATATAACATCTATGTTGTTGTTGTTTTTTATTCTAGAGTATTCTAACTAACAGATTCAGCAGTTTCCGCATTCAGGTTGCCAAGGTAATCAACAGGCGAAGACTGCTCAGCGCCAGGAGCCATACATCACTGTCACACCACCGCTCCTATCCATGACCACCATTCCCAAACACTACCACGGCTCCTCAACCAGGATGCTAATCACATCCTCTACACATCCTGAGAAAATGGTGATGAATTCAGTTAACACATCTGTGGTATCTCATAGACATGGAACCACATCTTTTGTTTACTCCCTCTATCAAGGTTTGTTTGATTATAATGATTTTATCTCACAAAGAAAGTATGTTTCTATAGGACCCTGAACCGTCTGCATGAGAAATAGTCATAGTAAATGGTTGTATGGAGTATTTTCCTTCATCTTACCTCATGTCTTGCCTAATGTCGGCTGCTGTTGACTCCTATGATAAACTGCTTTCAACGTTCCTCATTTGTAAGTCACTTTGGATAAAATCATCTGCAAAATGAATAAATGTGAATGTAAATGACAATGCTTGCCCTTCTTTCGTCAAGCATTAGGTCTCATGACAGCATAAAAGTTGTTCAGACAGCACTGGCAGAAAAAAGCACCTTGCATTTTCCTCTGTGGACAGTGACAGCACCATTTATTCTCTTCTGATCGTGCTGATACGAAGCCTGATGTTACTACTGCTTTCAAGGCATCATGCAAAATTCCTTCACGAAGAAAAAGCACCTTGGAGTGCAAGTCCGTCCAGAGAGATAAAGATGCCTGGGCTGGGGGAGAGATATTTTTAAAGCCAGTTACATAGATGTTGGTTTTAATTATATTTTTCAATGACAGCCAAACCTGCAAAAATGTACCAACCTTTGTGGTCACTTTATTTGACGTTATTTCTTTTATTATTATATATTGATCTAGATCTTGATCCATATACAACAAATAAATAAATAATAAAACAAATTTAAAAAATATTAATTTTCAAAACCTATTGATCTAGATCTAGATCCATATACACTATAAAAATAATAATAATAAAATAAAATAATATTGTTTCAATAGCTATTGATCAAGATTCACATACACCGTGACAAATAAATAAATACTAAAATAAATTTTGTAATAATAATAAAATAAAATAATATTAATGTTTCAACAGCTATTGATGTAGATCTAGATCCATATACACTGTAACAAACAAATAAATAATAAAATACATTTAAAAAATATTATTTTTCAAAAGCTGTTGATCTAGATTTAGATCCATATACACTGTAAAAATAATAATAATAAAACAATCATATTCATTTTTCAATAGCTATTGATGTAGATCCATATACATTGTAACAAATAAATACATAATAAAATAAATAAAAACATATTTGTTTCAGTAGCTATTGATCTAGATCTATATCCATATACACTGTTAAAAAATAAATTAATTAATTAATACATTTGATAAAAGTAAATTAAATAATAAATTTATATTTTTTTCAATAGCTACTGTATTTCTTTATGATTATTAGTGAAATTTACTATCAATTTCTGAGTAAAAGTTGTTTCTACACCAATTTGTTAAGTGCATATATATGAAAACTGATTTACGCTTTATAGTCACTGTTACAAATATACTCTATTTGTTAGATAAGTAAACACACAAATTAATAATCATACCTTCAGACTACTTTTGAAGATGACTTCCTTATTTCTATTTCACAGTGACAAGTTTTCATTGACTTGGAAAGAGTCACATGCATCGAACTGCAAGTGTTCAATGTCTTTCAAGTTTATTTAAATAATTTATTAATTATTATTGAGCTTCTTGTGGAAAGACATTGTAATTCTAAATCAATCAGAGCATCAAGGAAATGCCACTTAATTAATCTTTCTGCTTCATTAGATTTCCCGATCATAATTAAATGATTAGTAGATATGAACTTTGTATTCAAGCGTTCCACTCATGCATTTCTCCCAGCTGACAATTAAAACGGCACAATGATCTTATATGATTGGAGGGAAATTGAGGACAAGAGCTTGAGTGTTTCTTGAGATAATATTAGATGAAATTCACAAATGCGAAAGTGTGTTTTGCGTGTATGCGTGCAAATAGCTTAAGTGTCTTGAAATTTCATGGAATATTACAAGGAATCTCGCTAGCCTGGTGCTTCAGCGGCACACAGAGACACTTTCTCCCATTCCTCTTTCAGGGTTTCAAGCGCACCGGAGTGTGCCCTGCAGCCGCTGTGTCTTAATGTCACAGGAAAATTAAAAAACCTCTACCTTCGCCAAGGGCCTGAATCTTAATATAGACCCTTGCTAAATCCAATACACTGGAGATTATGACCAGGTGACAGGGTCAGTAAGTACTGATTAAAATTGAGGTCAGTAAAAGGTGGCCTTTGAAAAAGAGTGAAGAAGGAGAACAAAATACTCTTCCGAGGTGCTCCTTTAACAAACGCTTAAGGCTGCTCTTATGTGAAGCTCTGTGCTGTTGCACATTTAATTTCTATTTCATGCAATCCAGATCTGTAATAATTGCTCAGACATGTTTTGATGTCCTCTCTGGACTGATATTGCTAAAATATTGTGTTATTGTAAAAGCTAGGTTAAGCGGTTGAGCTTTCTCTGCTTGGACAGATATCGGATAACGTTTGTATGTTTATTCGGCTCAAGGGCTCAATAAGGAAAACACCCTATTTAAACATTTTCACAGCAGTCAAATTAGGCATTGTTTGTAACAATGTCAGTAAGCATTGCTGTCAGCATAGATTAAACTTTTTTGTGTAAAGATTAGTGTAATGATTACCTGTGAAGAGTCACTGATGGCTAATGACCTTCCATAAAAAGACAATCCACAAACACACAAGGGTGCAGTTTCCTCCCGGATTCGTCTGCTTTTGTTTTCTCCATGAGAAAAGAAGTTGATGAGTTTACAGTGGTCTTAAAATAAAGGAGTAAAATAAAAATAAAAATAAAAAAACAGATGACATTAATTCATATAATAACATTACTCAACAGCAGATAGCATTACTTAACGCTACAAAATACTTTAATCAATGTCATGACAGTTTCATACATGGTCTTTTTCCAAAATATTTGTATGTATGCAAATTGTATAATATCCAAGGTATACATTTTTAGTAATTGCGCAGTTAATTCGTTTTTTTTTTTTTTTTTTTTGAAAATTTTGGAATATTTGTCCTCTCCCCAAATTTGTCACTACCGAAACACAGTAATAATAATTTTATTAGAAGGGTTATGTTGGCCTATTAAGATTTTGCTTACATCTACATTGTATCTACATCAGCTATTTTATTAAAGGAATATGTGTTCCCTTTTGTCACTACCGAAACGATGGCATGCTTTGGTCATGACTGTTTCAGTAGTGACATATTTAGATACTTTTGAACCTAGCACAAAGATGCTAATCAGCACATGGTTAGCTAACACAGTTGTGAACAGTTGTACACATATAAAAACTAAATGTTATGGAATAAATAACAAAAAGTGTGTTTAATTACAGAAAAAAAAAAGGTGTTCAGTAGTGACGTTCTTCAAAGTCACACAGATTTTTCAGACTTTTGAACACATTTACCTCAAAACTATGGGACCTATCTATTCACTCCCTGTAGCTATGAGAGAGAGAGACACTGGAATATTTTCTGATCATAAATGTAGTGGAGTGCAGTTAAAATCAGTTTCAGCAATTATACTTTAATGATGCTTTAAATGATGCTTACTAATATTTATAATAATATTATTGTGGGTTTCAATAGCTAATAGAAGGATCTTAGTAAACATCTAAGATTTGAATACTTAAATGCTTTTTAAATGTGTTTTGGTTGTGGGACAGCAGTTTGCACCAATTCTATTGAACAGCCCATATACTTTGATTTAAATATGGTTTTACTGGTAACACTAAAAAAATGCAGTAAGCAGTATTTTAAAGAAATTATTTATTTTAAATATAAATATTAAATCTGTCAGCTTCAAGTTTAAGTCAAGTGTATTTTATTATCACTTGTCATAAATTTATTTAAGCTGCAATTTTTTTTTTACAAATATTTAATATTTATAAAATTATTTATAATAACATTCACAAACAGCAGTATATAATGCTTTATAATTAAGGCAATTATAAAAAAAAAAAAAAATTCATAATTCGAGACGTTTAAGTTAATGTTCTTTTTTTCCCCTCACAAATAGCTATTTCTGACCAATAAAATAAAAACATAAAATGAGATGAATTCATTATAAAAACAAAATTTGTGACTTTTTAAGATTTTATAAACATCATGACTTTTAAAATCCCTGACTGTAAAAAACTTGGTTCTTAAATAAAAAATGTCAGTTCTAATAAGGTAATAAATTAACATAAGAAATATATCTTGAGGTTGATCTTTTAGATTGCTTTGTATTATTTAAATCATTTTAAGCCATGGGTTAGGAAGTAAAAAGTCCGGTTCATTAGGGAAAAAATAAGAAGAATAACAACATGCAGTAAATGGTACAACTGTTTGCACTACAAACTAATGTGTTCATAATTAAGATAATACATTAAAACAATATGGTAAGACACACCAATTTACAATATCAAGCAGCAAATCAAGCTACAGCTAAAACTAGACGAGACTGGAACACATAAACACATAAAATGTAACGTACACTCTTAAAGAAAAAGGTGAACAGTGCAATCATTTACTTTTTTAAGGAATAGCCTACTATTGATTAGTGGGGTGTTGGAGACTAACTAACAAATAGCACAGGAAAAAAATAAATAATTGAGAGTATTGTTTGATGACTAACAGTTTAAGCCCTTAAATTAGCCTTGTGTGTTGCCGAAGTAGTTTTCACCTCAGATCACAGGGAGGCTTGTGCGGTAAAACGGCTTTTCATCCGCTCCCTCCTTGACGAGCCCATGAAAACATGCGTTACCGCTCAGTGATTTCTCATTGCAAAAACACAAATTTAGATATAAGTACAAAAAGAGCTTTAAACCGCGCTGTCAACGGTGGAGATGAAAGGGAGTAACGCGTCGGAAGCCTGTCAAACCGTTGACATTCCCGCGTTATCTGCACAGCGCGAGCTGCTGGAAGCGCGGGAATCGTGCGTCTACTGACCGATTCGCCGCCTCGCGCTCCCCTCCTTTCTGTCCTTTCTTCTGACAAGCAGTGGGAGAGGAAGGAGGAACAGAGAGACGATGATGTGTTTTTCTTCGTCGTCTTTTTCTGTTTCTAAGGCGAAATAAGGATAATTTCTTGGAAACCCAAGACAAACAATGTGGTTTTGTGCGACGCTGTGTGTCTGTACATTTTCTCTGAGGCCTTATCATTAAGGCTAATGTTGATTAACTTCTAACAGCTCTCTTTCTCTCTCTCTCTCTCTCTCTTAAGCTGTGTGCGTTTCCAGTTTGGCAATGCATTCCTCCTAATTAAACCAATGTCTTCCCAAGCTTTTGTGCTTTTGTTGATAATTATGTGTTTTTGAAATAGCCCGTCTGACAGAAGTCTATGAAATATCTCTATGCAGACAGGCTTCAAAATGCTGCTATCTGCTCGCTCTGTTCCACTCTCTTTCTCTCTCTCCCACTCTGAATAGTATATGTATATATATAGTATATGTACACAGCTGGTATATGCTGAAGACTGGTGAAGCATGAAACCAACCTTTATAAAATGTTATATTACTGCACACATTCCTGGTACTTTTCACCTCAATAAATGTTCAATGGTCACATAAAGGTGCCGGCAGCACAGGTCGTCATCTGAATGAGTGATCCGACATAAAATGAAACAGCGTAGAAGTAGAGCTTCCTTTTAATAATGCTTGGGGGACTTATGCTGACCTATGGACACAGGAACATGTATGAAATGTATTACACAAACCCTAATGCAAAAATAAACACTATATTATTTCAAATAGCCTATACATTAGCAAAGTCTGTTATGCTCACCAAGGCTTTAAATGCCTATTTTAATATATTTTAAAATGGTTTTATAATTTTGTGATATAATTATTTATCATTTTGCTAACACTAAAGAATTTGTTTCTGCTCACTAAGCCTGCATTTATTAGATCCAAAATACAGCAAAAGCAGTAATATTGTGAAATATTTTTACTTTTTAAAATAACTGCCTTCTATTTGAATATATTGTAAAATGTAATTTATTCCTGTGATCAAACTACACTTTTAGCATCATTACTCAAGTTTTCAGTGTCACATGATCCTTCAGAAATCATTCTAATATGTTGAATTACTATTCAATAAACACTTTATTATTAAAGATCTGGATTATAGCTGCTGAGAAGATCTTTAAATATATTGCACAAAACAACGACCCGGACTTAGAATGAATGTCTTAATGCTGTATTTGTATTTTATTTTCTATTTTTATTTTTATTTTGCATTCTTGAGTGCTGCAATTTATGTTTTATGATTCCTGTGGCTCCGGTTTTCTGTTAAGTTTTCTATCCATTAGGTACCATTTTAAAGATGTGTGATATCATGTCATTATTCTGGTTTGTAAAGTTGATGTCTGATATCATGTAATTGTTGTTAATAATAAAAAATAAAATAAAATACTCTAAACACTATTATTATTATTATTATTATTATTATTATTATTATTATTATTTAAAACTGTTCAGTATTTTTTTCAGGATTCTTTGATAAATAGAAAGATCCAAAAATCAGCCTTTATCTTAAATAAATTGCTTTTGTAACATTGTACACTATGCCATTTAAAAGCTTAAAGTCAGTATAATTTTTCTATCTATCTATCTATCTATCTATATAGATAAATTAATACTATTATTCAGAAAGGATGCTTTAAGTTGATAAAAAGTGATGATAAATGTTTTTATAATGTTACAGAAGATTTCTATTTCAGATAAATGCTGTTCTTCTGAACTTTCTGAAAAAGTACCTGAACAAATTCTGCTCAGCTGTTTTCAACAACAACATAATAATAATAATAATAATAATAATAAATGTTTGTTTGTTTGTTTGTTTGTTTGTTTGTTTTAGCAGAAAATCTGAATGATTTCTGAAGGACAATGTGACTTGAGTAACGATGCTAAAATTCAGAATTTAAAATGACAGGAATACATTACATTTTAAAATATATTCAAATAGAAAACAGCTATTTTAAATAGTACAAATATTTCAAAATGTTACTTTTTGTGCTGTACTTTGGATCAAATAAATGCAGGCTTGGTGAGAAGAGACTTCTTTAAAAAACATTACAAATCTTACTGTTCAATAGTGTATAAAGATAGAAAGTTGTTATTTGAAATTGTAATATTTCACAATATTACTGTTTTTATTATTTTTAATCAAATAAATGCAGCCCTGTGAGCATTAGAAACTGTTAAAAACATTGAAAAATCATATTAATTCCACATTTTTAGCAGGTAGTGTATCATACAGAAAAGTTATTTTAAATACCTAACTGAATGTGCATTTTGAGCAGAAAACAGTTTGAGTGTGTTTTGTGTTTTTGCAATGTTTTCATGTAGACAAATCATATTACTTAACTATTATGACACCATTACATCTCCAGCAAGTAACACTGTCTTAGTGAGTGATTTTGAATCTACTCCTTTACAGAAATTCTGTAATTTTTAAAATTATATACTGTAATAATTCAATATATAACTCTTTTGTTGTTTCACTGAATTATAGTTGCATTTCTGTTTACAGCCTTGTGATCATCCTGTGGAAGTTATAAACTCAAGTACAGATGACACAAATCTTTCACTCAGAAAAATGATCTGTGCAGTTTGACTTTGTGGAATCCCTCTTGTAGACCGGGTGTTAATCACTTTTCTCTCTCTATCCTTTCCCTCGTATCTCTCTCCATCCTTGCCTCTGTTGCCAAAGGTTTTAAAACTCATTACTATTTGCCGGATTAGAATTCAGAACTCAAACAATGAAGTTAATTATGACAGATGATTGCTGCTGTAACAGCTCTGCAGTTCTTAAGACATTAGTTGCCAGGGGGGTACTTTGTAAGAGCGTGCTGCAACCAAAACCAGCTCAGCTAAACTGGGGTGAACTATTTTGCTTTTTGTCAAAACAGGAAAAAAATCTGTTAGCAGTAGTGCATAATTAAAAATCATATTTTATTTACAATAAGAAAGAAAGTCTGGAGAAGTATAGTCAGTACTCCGCAATTTGATCTAGAAATGGCTAATATGTCTAAAATCTAATTTACATTATTTTTAGGTTGCACTAATTAACTGGCAACCTCACATGGGCATCTGAAAATTTCATTTGAGTCAGTCTCAGTTTTTTTCCATTTTATATTCCATCAAATCACTATGTGGAATAGCAATGGAATACTTTAATAAAAACAGAAACACAGGTCAGAAAATATGTCTGTCTGCATAATCGTACAAAGTCAAAATGCACTGTTTGATGCAGCATTTTCTTTCTGACTAAACTGGCCAACAACTGTTCTCCGTGTTTGAACATCAGTGCTTTTAACAGATTATTATGATTTATTATATAACGTTCAAACTATTACTGATTTAACAACAACACTGATGTTGGAAAACGTGATCAAGCATCTTTCTTTTCAGTCTCATGTGCCTCGCTACCTGACAGGGAATTTCTGTCTTATAATTGGGAAGGCCAGAGGGGTAAACTCAACAGAGACACTCTGAAGAAACATCATAGCTGTTTCTCTCTCTTTCTCTCTCACTCTCTTTTAAAGTAGCTTCCTTTTATTATTATTTTTTTTTTTAATGGGGGGGGGGGGGGGGGGGGGGGGCTAAACTGGCAGTGACTTTTCAGGTATTTTTGCTGCCTGAATGTTATAACTGTATACTTGAACTATCTACCTTATTTTTCAAAGAGGAAGTAAGCCATTTTCTGTGAATGTACGATACTTCTGGTTCATTAAGGAAATAATAAGAATAACAAAGTGCAGTAAACTGTAAAACTGTTTGCACTATAAACCAGTGTGTTCATAATTAGGAGATAACTCATTAAAATAATATACCTTTCAGAAAGTTAGAGGGATTATATGCATGTTATTTTTGATTTAGTACTGACCTGAATACTATATTTCACATAAAAGACATTTACATATAGTGCACCAAAGAAAATAATAGTTGAATTTATAAAAATTACCCTGTTCAAAAGTTCACATACGCTTGATTCCTAATGTTGTTACCTGAAGTATCCACAGTTTTTTTGTTTTGTTTTGTTTTTTTTTTTGTTTAGTGATAATAGTTTATGAGTCCCTTGTTTGTCCTGAACAGTTAAACTGCCTGCTGTTCTTCAGAAAAATCCTTCTGGTTCCACAAATTGTTTGGTTTTTCAGCTTTTTTTTTGTATTTTAACTCTTTCCAACAATGACTGCATGATTTTGAGATCCATCTTTTCAAACTGAAGACAACTGAGGGTCTCATATGCAACTATTACAGAAGGTTCAAACATTCACTGACGCTTCAGAAGTGCCAGGGGTGTAAACTTTTGAACAGAATGAAGATATAATGTTCTTATTTTGCCTAAACATCATATTTTTGTGATTTAGTACTGCCATCTAGAAGCTACAGAAAATACTTACATGTTTCCCAGAAGACTAGTTAAGTTAAATTTACCCTAATCTTCAAATTCAATGCTCTTATATGCATTGTGTTTACTTGTATGAAGCATCAGTAAGCTTTGAATCTTCTGTAATAGTTGCATATGAGTCCCTCAGTTGTCCTCAGTGTGAAAAGATGGATCTCAAAACCATACAGTCATTGCTGGAAAGGGTTCAAATACACAAAAGTGCTGAAAAACCAAAGAATTTGAGGACCAGAAGGAATTTTCTGAAGAACAGTGGACAGTTTAACTGTTCATAACTATCACTAAGCAAAAAAAAACACACAAAAAAAAAAAAACAGCTGTGGATCATTCAGGTGATTCAACTCCTTAAGAATCAAGTGTATGTAAACTTTTGAACGGGTTCATTTTTATAAATTCTACTATTATTTTCTCCCGTGTAAATGTGTAAACATCTGTAAACGTCTCTTATGTGAAATATTTTATTCATGTCAATATTAAATAAAAAACAACATGCATTTTGTATCTTATTTTGGTAAAAAATAATTAACATTTTGCAGATTCTGCAAGGTGTATGTAAACTTCAGTAAAACACACCAGTTTCCAATATCAAGCCACAAAACAAGCTGTTCTGTACAGCTAAAAACAGCTGAAAGCAAATGACACCCAGATCCATTAAATTTACAAATGCTCACATATGCTCTTATGGCAAAAATGGGATGGGCAGAAATTTTAACATTCATGGAACCTCAAAAGGACCTCACAGAAATGTTCTTTGGGCAACCAAAAATGCTTCTACTATGGCCATGGAACGTTTATTCTTACAATTGTAAACCAAGATCATTGTACCTCAAAGTAGCAAGCCTTTGTGTAGTTGTTTATAAATGCCCCTTTTGTATTTTTTAATATAATGATTTGTATGCAGGGCTGTTGTACATGTAATCCAGATCTACATTTTACCACTGACACTGAATTATAAAAGGCTTTTATTAAACTTTCATCTGCGTTTGATAATAGAATATTTTTCCACACAAATACCAGTTCATCCACTCTCATCTTTTTCATTTAGTTGATAATCCTCTTACTTTCAAACATTGATAGTGCCATGCAGCAGGTCACAGGGCATTGAGACTCAGGTTTTGTCATGGTAATGAAGCAAGTGAGACAGCTTTTAATTCACAGACGATGAGCTTATATCTTGTAACAGAAATTATATATATATATATATATATATATATATATATATATATTTTTTTTTTTTTAAACCATTCAAATCTGCAAGTCACTTTTTTTCATCTGTTATTATTTCCATGCATATCTCCCCTGGCTTAAAGGATGCCTTTCATATTTCGTTGAGTGATAGGCCTGGATTTGTTGAGGATCATTACCATTACAACAGCCCCTGCAAAAATACCGTTATCTCCTCCCGTGATATCAAACGATGATATATATCATGATCTCATTCAGACTCACAGACGTGATACGATCAGCGTGCCACGAGTTTATAATAATGAAGTAGGAAAAATATTATTTTAGTCAACCTGCAGTGACACTTAAGTCTATTTGACTATGTGGGGGAGGGGGAACAAGATAGTCATGCTCATGCAGTCATATATATACTTTCCTAAGAGTAACTTTATTTTGTCATGCAAATTTAGACCTTTGGCCACGTGGTTATGCAGTGTATGTTCAAATACACAACCAGTCAAAAGTTTTTGAACAGTAAGAATTTTAATGTTTTTGTAACAAAGATTCTTCTGCTCTCCAAGCCTGCATTTATTTGATCCAAAGTAAAAGTCAAATTTTGAAATATTTGTATTAGTCAAAAATAACTGTTTTCTGTTTGATTATATTTTAAAATGTAATTTATTCCTGTGATTTCAAAGCATCATTACTCCAGTCTTCAGTGTCACACAATCCTTAAGAAATCGTTCTAATATGCGGATTTGCTGTTCAAGAAACATTTATTATAATAATGATAATTATTATTATCAATATTTAAATGCAGTTGAGTACATTTTTGTCAGGATTCTTTGATGAATAGAAAGATCCGATCAGCATTTATCTGAAATAAAATGCTCTTGTAACATTATACTCTATACTATTAAAAAGCTTGAAAGTCAGTATAATTTGTTTTAGCAAGGATGCTTTAAATTGATCAAAAGAAAAAATAAAGACATTTATAATGTTACAAACAATTTGTATTTTAGATAAATGCTGTTCTCCTGAACTTTTTATTCATCAAAGAAACCGTAAAAAAAATATATACTCAGCTGTTTTCAACATAATAATAATAAATGTTTTTGAACAGCAAATCAGAATATTAGAATGATTTCTGAAGGATCATGTGACTGCAGTAATGATGCTAAAAATTCAGCTTTGAAATCCCAGGAAGAAATTACATTTTAAAATATATTCAAATATAAAACAGCTATTTTAAATTGTAAAAATGTTTTACAATGTTAGTTTTTGCTGTACTTTGGATCAAATAAATGCAGGCTTGGTGAGCAGAAGAGACTTCATTCAGAATCTTACTGTTCAAAGACGTTTGACTGGTAGTGTACCTATCAGTAGGTTCAGTCTATTATATCTGTCATCTATCTAATGTAGGTCCACGTCTTTGTGTCATTTTAATTGCCCTCACATTATGGAAACTGCTAGTGGCTTTGCAGTTTAGACTAACTTTGCAATGCATCATAAAATGTACTAATACAGAGACTTGTATATCTTAGTCATGGAAGCTGACCTAATTAAAATAACCAAGATAATTACTCCATCAGTAGTGGTAAATCGCATTTCTAGCCATTAGAATTTAGTGTACGCTGCTAACTAACTGCGCTTGTTATTAGAACAGATGGTTTGAGAGGAAGTTGTGTGCGCATGCGCAGTGCGCCTGCACAGAGCTGAAGCGCAGACAGCGCTATGAGAGACAAGAGAGAGAAAAACACCCCTTATCTGTAGAGAAAGGCTCAAAAGTTCACTCGTTTCGCACAAAATCCTTTCTACGACTCACTCAGGTCCCATATCGTACCGCGTTTCTTTGTCTGTGATGCGGAGTGTCTGAGAGGTTTGTAAAATTATTTTTTTTCTTGTATTTTAACCACCGCTCTGCGCACTGACACAAAGACAGATGCTTACTCGATCTACACCATAATGTGCTGCTTTGGTTACAAACAATTCAGATACGTGCGGGGTTTAGTAGAAGGATCTTTCTTTGTTTCGGTCGCCGTGAGGCAACATTGTTGACTCGGCTTTGTTATGGTTCTGTCTCTTGTTTGGGCCGTGCATGAAATTTAGGCCAAACGAGACGAGCCTTGGCTGGCTAACTTGGTTTCCTTGACTCTTTTTCTCTTCGTTTTCCGCATCAGTTGCACAGCGAGCGGATCTAACGGAAAGGCGACATGTGTTCGACGTTCATATATGTGTACAAACTAGTTCGAACGTTGTAAGAAACGCCGTTATCGATTTATAACTGAAACTTGGGGCGGATGGGGCTGGCTTCGTAGCGCAATACAACGATGTCTGATTCGCGAACGAATTGTTCCTTTGAGTCGGTTCGTCGTAGTGATTCAATTGGTCCAGTTCACATAACCGGTATAAACGATTTATTCGTGATTACGGATTTGTTTCGAGCGGTTCTGAAACCCTCACCCATAATTAGCATATTGACAATCAAGAATCGATTCTTTTGGAATCGATTGATAACTCAACGACTTGGTAATTCGAGAATTTGTTTCATATTTATTATTATTATTATTATTATTATTTCGTATAAAATGTAAATAAAGTTAAATACACTAGGGGTCAAAAGTTTTTGGGCAATTTTTTTTTTTTTTAAACGAAATCTTTTCTGTTCACCATGCATGCATTTATTTGATCCAAAACACGCAAAAAACAGTTATATCATTAAATAATTTTACTGTTTAACATAACTGCTTTCTGTTTGAATATATTTTAATATTTAGTTTATTCCTGAGATTTCAAAGATACATTTTCAGCATCATTACTCCAGTCTTCATGTCATATGATCCTTCTGAAATCATTATAATGTTAATGAATATTTAAAATGTTTGATAAAGACCCAAAGATCAGCATTTCTGATATAAAGAAACTTTTGTAACATTATACACTAAATTACACAAAAGTTCTACTCAGCTTTCAACAACAACAACAACAATAATAATAATAAATGTTTTTTGAGAAGCAAATGAGAATATTCGAATGATTTCTAAAGGATCATGTGACTGGAGTAATGCTGCTGAGATGTTTCAAAGGTATTTCTGTCCTGCTGAAAAAACAATAGACTCCATCCCAAAAAATATAATTTTACTGGTTATAATGGGACTTGTATTGGTTTTAATGGAAACTGTAATGGACCCTGTGGGGTTCTTCTGGTAGTTTGTTGCATTCTGTTGGTGGGAAGAAATCCTACTGGAGTATTTCCCAAAACGCACTGCAGAAAACCAATTTTTTTGAATGGTTTTAGTGGTTCAAAGTTGATGGTTTGTAATGTTATTTGTAGTGGAAACCATTAGATGGTTTTGATGGTTTCTGTTGGATTTTTGTAATAGTCTAAGAGTGGTAATATACTGATAAATCTGTTAATATTTTGAGATTTTTTTTTTTTTTGGTAGATAATGTGCTTTGGCCAATAGCAGTGTCCACCTCACCACTTGAAACAGGGGTTATTGCTGTTTTTTTTTTAAGTTATTCCATTCTAAATTCTACCAATAACGTTCTTATTGAATAAAAAAGCGATTATTACATACAATTTTGAGTGACTTTTGAGTAATCTATGTTCCTCTCGATTCTTTTTTTTTTTTTTTTTACCATAGGGGCACTGCAATGTTTTGGAAAAGGTCTTTTCGTGAAGTATTTTGTGTCTGTTTTACATTTGATGGTCACCTCAACTGTTTGTTCCTGTGCATTATATCAATTAAGCAAACATCGTAATGTCCTTTGCACCTTTTGCCTTTTGTTCTTTACCTTCTCGGATGACAGAACGTTCCCAAACATCCAAATTAGTCTTGGATCATCTCGTTCACCCGACTCAACATTTACATGGCCGTATCAGCGTTATGTTGTCAGTAGTCTATAGTCAGAAGTGTGGGCTGCAGAGCGGTTGGGACAGAACTTGATGCTGTGCCAGTGTAGATGTGGTGTTAAAATGCTGTTATTCCTGCCAGGGTTCATTGAGTCTCTGCTGAGAGTGGCATCCCACAGAACTGCCCTCATCTGCCAGCTCTCCGCTCTGGAAGGCTCGCAAAACACCCACAAGTGAGATTCAGCATTCTTACTGAGGTGAGTGTGTGTGCTTTTTTTGAGGTCAGTTGTGGTATGTAGATGAGCTAATGGTGCATTTTGATTTGCCATGTACAGCTGGCACATTGATATGTTTCATCCAATACAAGTTGAGCTCAACTGACCGCATTTGTAGCATATTGTTGATTACCACAGTAAATAATCAATAACTCATACAGTGGAAGTAAATGGGGGGTCAGGGAATAAACTTTCAAATATGCAGTGTTCATAGTCTCAAGATGGTATGAAAAATAGTAGCAGAATTGCTAGCTGCTCATGTCTTTTGTTTTTGTTTTTATGTTATCATGATGACACAAGGCTGGACACAGTCTGCACACGTTCACAATACAGTTCTGATGACGAAAAACAGACAGACATCATCCAAATCTGTTTGCTTTGTCTTTACTGACACTTGTTGATGTCATGACAACATTTACATAGATTACTTGGATAACAAATAACTAGCAGCTCATTCACATGAAAAAGTAGTTTTCTATCATATTTAATGCTCAGATAATACACATTTTTAATGGAGGAATTAGTGTTTTAATAAAAATAGTTTAACAAAGTTAAATATATTGCTTGCATTCATTTCTCTATCTGTGATTTTTGCGAACAAACGGATAAGGTGATAATCAACATTATGCACCAAACACTGTCGATTGATTATTTTTATTATTTTTTATTTTTTTACAGACAGTTCTGGAAGTACAAAAGTTTTTGAACTGTAAGATTTTTAATGTTTTTTAAAGTATATTCTGCTTACCATGCCTGCATTTATTTGATCCCAACAAAACATTTTGAAATATTTTTACAATTTTAAAGAGCCTTTTAAAATGTAATTTTTTCCTGTTATTTCAAAGCTGAATTTTTAACATCATTACTCTACTCACACAATCCTTCAGAAATCATTCTAATATTCTGATTGCTGCTCATTTATTGTTAAAACAGCTGAGTAGATTTTTTTTCAGGTTTCATTGATGAATAGAGAGTTTAGAAAAACAGCTTTTATCTGAAATAGAAATCTTTTGTAACATTATAAACGTCTTTATCATCACTCTTGATCAATTTAAAGCATTCTTGCTAAATAAAAGTATTAATTTCTATAATTAATAGTGTATAATCTTACAAAAGCTTCTTTAAAAACATTTAAAAACTTTTCAATGCTAGTGTATGTTGTGTTTTTGTATCCCAAGTTAAGTTAAACTCTGTACTTTCATTGATATTTATGACAAGGATGTTTAATTCATGTTTGATTAAATCTTCATCTGTGTGTTTAGGATGGCTTGTTTCGAGGCTGAGGTCAGTATGCACTGTTAGTCATTTTTTCCACTCACGGCTGTGTCTCTGAGCTTGAGCCCAGGGATGACATGGAAGAACAACCTGCTGATCTCTGAACACAAGGTATTGTTTGACTTTATACATTCTCAGTGAGAATGCCTTTTGTATTACTCAGTTTGTGCTATTACTGTTGGTCATTATTACTATGGCATCTACAGTATTCAAAAGTTAAGGGTCACTCAAGGATCTAAACACAATCTGTTTCTACAAAAATATTAAGTAGAACCACTTTTTTTTAAACACTGATAATAATGGAAATGTTTCTGCAGGTTAGAATTTATGATATTGAAGACTTCAGTAATGGTGCTGAAAATTTAGCTTTGCCATCACAGGAATAAATTACATTTTAAAATAAAAATAAAAAAGTTATTTTAAATTGGAGAGTTGTGCTGCACCTTTTATAAGTGGCCAGACCATCTAGTAACACCCCGTACAACACTTTGGATGAAAGTGTCTGTTAAATAAAATGTACAGTTGAAGTCTAAAGTCTACTTACACCTTTTGGATCATACAAAATGCATGTTTTTTTATTATTTAGTACTGACCTGAATAAGATGTTTCACATAAAAGACATTTACATATAGTCCACAAGAGAAAATATTAGTTGAATTTATAAAAATAATGAGCATATGCAACTATTACAGAAGTTGAAACGCTCACTGATGCTTCAGGAGGAAGCACGATGCATTAAGAGCCAGGGTGTGAAAACTTTTGAATTTAAGATCAGAGTAAATTTAACTGATTTCTTCTGGGAAACATCTAAGTATCTTCTGTGGCTTCTGCAGGCCAGTGCTATATAAAATAAAATAAAATATGATATTTAGGCAAAATAAGAAAAACTTACACATCTTCATTCTGTTCAAAAGTTTTCGACCCCTAGCTCTTAATGCTTAATTTTTCCTCCTGACGCATCACGAGTCCCTCAGTTGTCCTCAGTGTGAAAAGATGGATCTCAAAATCATACATTCTTTTTTGGAAAGAGTTCAAATACACAAAAATGCTGAAAAAACTATTTTCTGAAGAACAGCGGACAGTTTAATTGTTGATGACAACAAGGGACTCATGAACAACTATCACTAAACAAAAAAACACAGCTGTGGATCATTCAGGTAACAACACAGTATTAATCAAACGTATGTAAACTTTCATTTTTTCAAACTTTCAAGTCATTTTTATAAATTCAACCATTGTTTTCTCTTGTGGACTATATGTAAACATCTTTTATGTGAAATCTTGTTCAGGTTTGTACTCAATAAAAAACATGCATTTTGTATGTTCCCTCTTATTTTGGTCAAAAAAATTACCATTTGGTGTATGTAAACTTTTGACCTCAACTGTATATGTGTTGTTTTTTTTTCCATTTTAGTAAATGTAGCAAAAGTCTAGCTTCCTTATCAAACACAGTTTAAAGGTATTATTGAATGCTTTTGCTGTTAGCAACCACTATATATAAACTTTGACCTAATGGCGTACCTCAGTTGTGATTATTTATAGATGTTTGAGAGAGCTGCCATGTGATTGTAACCACTTCTTGTGTTGGGAAATCATATTGACTCACTGACCTGTTTTGACTATGGTTACACAGTTTTGTCTTGGTTTTGTGTAGTGAGCTAAATCAGGGACGTGGAAGGGTGAAAGCAGGCCATGTCACGGGCTCCCACACCCCCTCCCCCAGGGGAAATGACATCAGGACCTGTGGCGGAAAGCTGGTGTTATACACAGGTGAGAGAGGCTGAGCGAGCATGAATCATTCTGAGTTGATATCACCAGTCATAAATATCCTTCTGTTTTTTGTATATCAACAGGTGAAAGTCGTTAAGTTTTCTTACATGTGGACAATTAACAACTTCAGCTTCTGTCGGGAGGAGATGGGAGAAGTCGTAAGGAGTTCGACCTTCTCTTCAGGCCCCAACGACAAGATGAAATGGTGTGTTTCACCACCTTCTGAGTGTTGTCGAAAGCTCTCAAGTGGCCTCTTAATTCTTCTGTCTAATGCTTTGCCACCCTGCCCAACCAAACACAGCTCACTCGCATACACACACACACATACAGGCTTGACCTTTCCAAATATCATTGTCTGTAAAACAACAGTGGCCCGTTTTGATTTAGGTTGGGTTTGCACCGAGCCATCTGGGGCAAATTGCGAGAATCGCAAAAGATTTTTATTTGTCATCGACAGCTGATTAATTGCTTTTAGGATAAATGTTAGCCTCTG